>JAFNEN010000286.1:0-533512 GCA_019343175.1 Oedothorax gibbosus
AAACCTGCGTTTCGAACCCGTACTGCACAAGTGGGCAAAATTGAGTCGCTTCCCCTCCTTCTGAATGCGCTACACTTGAAACAACCGATTCAGAATTTTGAGGAGTTTCGACATCAGGCGTCATATTTTTCCTTTCAAAACAAAATAATTCATTGTGTGCCGGACTTTTACACGTTTGGCAAGGAGGAATTTGTTCCTTGCAACTGGAACTTAAATGGGAACCCTTTTCAAAACATCGATAACATCTACCCTCTTTCTTTAATTTTAATCTTTTTCCCTAGCAGAGAACGTTCTACAATTCAAGGAAGGGTGGAATTTGTCGCAAAACAAACAGGCATTTCTTTTAGCGCAAGTGGCAAAGGAAACTTCACTTTTAACAAATTTTTATTATACCCTCTACTCCCTGCAAACCCATCGTTTCGTACATTAGCTTGATCCAGTTAATTTTGACATTCTCTCGCCTCCAATTCTAATTTTAAAAACTCCATTAGTTCCAAAATGTTAAATTCAGATTTAGATTCTTTTGTTCTATTATACTCTAAACTTAAATCATTAGGCAATAATTTCATGACAATTGGACACAAAAGTTGACCATAACTCCCCGCAACAACCCTTAAACTTTCCAAAGACCTAATATTTACTTCTAACTGATCATACAACATTCGAAGTGCTTTTATATTCGACGAATTTCGAACTGGTTCCAAATTCAAAAGTTTAGTCATGTGACTATTAATTACAATATCATCTCGACCAAATCTTGATTTTAACAATTCAATACACTTTTCATAATTTTGATCAGTTAACGCAAGACCCTTTATAGTATTCAATGCCGAACCTCCTAGCGAACCCTTAAGATAATGAAACCTTTCTACGTTAGTTAGAGACTTATTTTTATGAATCGAATCCTCAAATTGTCCCCAATATTCTAACCATTGACTGGTGTCACCAAAAAATCTAGGCAATGTGAGCTTAGGCAAAGCCATTCGCACGGGTAAATTACCCGCATTTTCATTGTAATTTGAAGTATTGGACCTATCATTTTGCATTGAAACCCCTCCGTTTGCACTTAAAATTGAACTGTCCAGGGCTCTGGTTTCATCTTCAAGTTTAAGAAATCGTTTAATCTTACCTTCCCATCTAACTATTTTTTCAAGATATTCTTCTACAGAAATAATATATTTTTCCAACTCGTCGCATGACACCAAACCTTCTATTTTTATGTCCAACTCTTTAAGAGTTGACTTTTTTTCGAGTAATTGGTCTAGCAAACAGTTTAACTCTTCGCATTTTTCATTTTTATCAACGGTTTCATCATTGTATAATGTTTCGATTTTGGTTATTAACTTGGTTGTGCGTTGCCTTGCAACACTGCGTTTCTTACTAGCTTTCTCGAATTCTTCCGCCATATTTGGACACGTAAATATATTTCAAATTCAAACTGCACAAAAAGACTGTTGAAAAAGCACGATAGGCCACGAAGCAATAATCTTGCACTCACACTGTCCACTGTTTTAAAGTAACCAGGTTAGTTGAAGCACAAAGCACGATTTAATTCAAGTTGTAAAAGTACTATGAAGCTCAAGCCACAGACAAGAATCTAATCAGACTGCGCACTTACGTAGGAGAAGGAGGCGAAAAGGCTCCACCCCCTTGGCCGTAGTAACAAGTTTAAGCACTAGGGGAGCTACAAGTGTAGTCGTTTCTGGCTGCCTATTTTCAGCTCTATTTAGGAGCTTTAACATAACCATAAACGCTTTGTAATTTAAAACCTTGGTCAAGTGATAAAATATGTTACTATTTTGCCTGGTTTGGAGCGTTTTTGGCTGCTTATTTTTAACCGCCAAAAGAGGATTTTAACACAGCTGTAAACGTTTTGTAACTCGTGTAATTTTCGCTTTTCTTAATGGGCTGAGGGGTTTAAATTACGAGGCGTTATTGACTGTGTTAAAGCTCCGAAAGGAGGCTAGAAATAGGCAGCCACACACCATTACACCATTAATGGGCTTGTTTCACGGGGATCTGGCAACAGCTCCGCGGTCTTTTTTTTTTCATTTTTCTCGAATTACTTTTGCCTTGGTATTCCAAATTGAGTTTTCTAAGAATAAGTTATTTTAGTTGTGTTTTTTTTAATTACAACTTCTTGCTGTGCATTTGGTTGTTTTAATCATTTATCAAGGAAAACTTGCATTGACAGAAGTTAGAATTTTTAAAATATAACTAAAATATTCTTATAGAAAACTCAATTTGGAATACCAAAGCAAAAGTAATTCCAGAAAAATGAAAACAAGACCGCGGAGCTGTTGCCGGATCCCACGTGAAACAAGCCCTGGCTATTTAATTTAAACAGTGAATATATTACGTATTTATATATTTACTGAAATATATGTTAACTATTGTTATAATATTTTAATGTATGATAAAAAAAATTAAGTACATATGCAAACAGAAATAACCACAACACATTGAAAACGAATTTTAAAGCTTTAATTTACAATTCCAAATTTTACATTTGTAAAATGATTTTTTTATATTACAAATTACACATATCAGTTAACTTCAGGCATAAATATGACACATATCAATTTAACTTTTCTAAATATTACCAGAATATTTTTTTCAGCAGAAAGGAATTAGTAATAATGGGACTGCATTTTAAATAATAAGTATGTAGATAAATTTACAATTAATTATTGAATTTGAAAGACAATTAAGTATTTGCAAGTTTTGAATTAAGTGTTTACGAGTTTTGAAATGATATAGTTTTTCTTTCAATGGCTTTTCTGTGTTCAAAAACCTGAATATTTCCTTTGCTTATTATTTTATAACAGAGCCAATTATAGTTTGTATAATATCAGACCATACAAGAAGCTAGAAATAATGTTATTACAAATAAAGTGATTGATTATAAAATGTTTTTTTTTCTCAAATAAATTAAAGTTAGCTTCTAGAGCAAATAAAAATAACTTGATTTCTCTAAATAATCCTATGATTAAGGGAAAAAATATGAATAATTTACAGCCTACAAGTTCTATAAAGGAAAAAAAAGGCATAATTTCTCATAAATGTATCAAAACTTTTTAATTAATCATTAGTTAGTGTATTGCAGGCACTTTTGTAATCACAAACCTATACAATGTAATGAAATAAATACAAAATATCTGTTTTTTAAATAACATAAGTGAGATATATTTTTAAAATAACAACCAAATAAAAAATAACTGCCCATCCAAAAAGTCAACTAAAAAAACATCTGTTTACAACATCTCAATACGAGAAGAACATCATAAAGCCAATATATATCTGTTAAGTATATATTAAGTTCTTAGTAAATCATAGCAAAATTTAATTAGTAGGTAACTACACTGTGAGTCACCTTTTTTACTCAGAGAATATATTTAAAAATAAAATTTATAGAGAGAGGCATGCCAGTAATTCAAGGAATAATTGGCAAAGTAGGTGTACTTTAGTAGGTGTTTCAACAAATCTGGTGGTATTTGGCCCTTTGTAGATAGAGGTTATGGAATGAGTTTTCGCACAAGTAAGTTCGTCTATTTCTTCATCCTATGTGGAAAAAGCTTTTTTAAAAAACATCACATCAAAATTATGAATAAAACCACAATTTTTTTTTAAAACTCTCATTAACCGAAGCGATTAATTTACAATATATATTGTTAGACATTAAATTTTAATAGCTAAGATGGAACATTATTTTTTAGTGAAATGAAATAGTAAGTATTTAATCAATAAGTGCCTATTGTATAGAAATATCAGCTCTAACTATTGAACAAGTTTTTTTTTTAAATTTAAAGAATAATTAGGTACTAAAAAACACATAACATGTGGCATTAATTAAAAAGTAAACAGTTTAATGAATTTTGATAAAGGAAATTGCAAATTATTTTTGAAAACTGTAAATTTATCCTGCCTGATAATTTTATTATTTTAGGAGTTGAAATTCCTACAAATATGGTGGTAACTGGTCCTTCATAAAGATATATAGAAGGGATTATTAGGGATATTTAGAAATGGTGATTGCAAAGTCTCCGGGAGAGCATTATTAATGAGTTTTTTTCAGTGGATGAAAAGGCCCACTCAGAGATATGGTCGACACAAACTCAGGCACTGTTATACAAATAGTTAGGTTCCAACTCAAACAAATCGTTTCGACCAAGCAAGTCCATCCATTTTTTCATTCTGAAAAATTAGTCATTTAACAACAAGCAACAGTTATTCAAACAGTCAAAATATCACTGTTTTAAAACATGGCAAAAAATAATGATTGATTCCAAAGCAAATTGTTTATTTATAGATGATTTGAATTACAATTTAAAAACAAAAAAATAGAGAAAAGTAACTAAACAACTTTTGAAAATAACTAGTTAATAGACAAATTTTGAACTCAATACAACACACATGCGTCAATTGAAAAGGTATGAATAGCACTGTGTTTAAATTTAATAATAACTAGACAATATGATAATTTTCTTTATAAAAGTGGCAAATATACTTGTTTTAGTATTCAAAAATAAATTCTTAATACAAATTAAATGTATTTTGAAAAATACCAATCGCAGGGAACTAAATTATAATAAATATGCTTCTTTTGTTTAAAATTATTAAAAAGAAACAGTGACATGTAACGACTAATATACCTAAAGCAAATGAAGTGATCTTTAGTAGAAAGCATCCTAAAAACATAAATATTTTATTACTTTTGATGAAGAAATAACTGGTCATTTGTTTAAAGGTTAGTTAGGTTAGTTTGAATTATCGTTGCACTAGAGCTACACGAGGGCTATTGGCGACGGGCGTCATAATTTAGAACCACAGTCAAGTGGACGAGCCGATACCCGAGTAGGCACCCAACACAACCATTAAGAACGACATTATACGCAGCATTTGGGACTTTGGATCATATTTAACGTGCACTCCCTTTACATGGGGACATTTTAAGCTGCACGGGCTGTTTATAGGTCGGTAGTTAGGTCATTTGTTTTTAAAACAGTTTTAAAAAGTAACAACAATATTATAACTCAATATATATATTTATTTAATGAAGGTACACGAAAGAAAAGTGTAACTCGGATAGTAGTCTAATAACGTTTAATTAATTTAAACAAAAAAATAATTACCGAAGTCTAAAATAACCAGATGCTTTAGCTATGTTAAGCTACATATATCGAAACTTACCTATCAATATCCTTGGGAACATAAAATAGTTACATAAAATACATAAAAAATTGTGTTTTGACGAGAAAAGAATATAACAACAAACATGTCTAAAGGCCTCTCTCGAATCGCAATTTTCTTCTCCTCCGCAACCTGTTCAAAATAGCGCGCTCCAAGTTTGCGCATAATTAGTACAAGTTGCGCGCGCATCTTATGGTTCGAAGTTTAAGCACTGGGTGGCTGGTCACGTGCCTCTCTGAAAAAAACGTTCCGATTGAAATGTCTGTTTACATTGATTGTCTGTGGCTCAAGCAAAGCACGATAATAATTCACGTTCAAATTCTTCTTCGGGCTACGCCCCACGTTGGTTCGCCACGATGTATACGTGACCACGGTCAGTCACGTGATTAGTTCTGTTCCTGCCGCTAGATGGCGCATTTCAAATTGTAAATAGTTGTACATACTTTCTGTCATTAAAGTTAGAATAGAAACCGAAATCTTGACTCCTGTTGTGTTGCTTGTTTTTATCCTGAATATACATCGTGGCGAACCAACGTGGGGCGTAGCCCGAAGAAGAATTTGAACGTGAATTATTATCGTGCTTTGCTTGAGCTTCATAGTACTTTTACAACTTGAATTAAATCGTGCTTTGTGCTTGAACTAACCTGGTTACTTTAAAACAGTGGACAGTGTGAGTGCAAGATTATTGCTTCGTGGCCTATCGTGCTTTTGCAACGGTCTTTTGTGCAGTTTGAATTTGAAATATATTTACGTGTCCAAATATGGCGGAAGAATTCGAGAAAGCTAGTAAGAAACGCAGTGTTGCAAGGCAACGCACAACCAAGTTAATAACCAAAATCGAAACATTATACAATGATGAAACCGTTGATAAAAATGAAAAATGCGAAGAGTTAAACTGTTTGCTAGACCAATTACTCGAAAAGAAGTCAACTCTTAAAGAGTTGGACATAAAAATAGAAGGCTTGGTGTCATGCGACGAGTTGGAAAAAGATATTATTTCTGTAGAAGAATATCTTGAAAAAATAGTTAGATGGGAAGGTAAGATTAAACGATTTCTTAAACTTGAAGATGAAACCAGAGCCCTGGACAGTTCAATTTTAAGTGCAAACGGAGGGGTTTCAATGCAAAATGATAGGTCCAATACTTCAAATTACAATGAAAATGCGGGTAATTTACCCGTGCGAATGGCTTTGCCTAAGCTCACATTGCCTAGATTTTTTGGTGACACCAGTCAATGGTTAGAATATTGGGGACAATTTGAGGATTCGATTCATAAAAATAAGTCTCTAACTAACGTAGAAAGGTTTCATTATCTTAAGGGTTCGCTAGGAGGTTCGGCATTGAATACTATAAAGGGTCTTGCGTTAACTGATCAAAATTATGAAAAGTGTATTGAATTGTTAAAATCAAGATTTGGTCGAGATGATATTGTAATTAATAGTCACATGACTAAACTTTTGAATTTGGAACCAGTTCGAAATTCGTCGAATATAAAAGCACTTCGAATGTTGTATGATCAGTTAGAAGTAAATATTAGGTCTTTGGAAAGTTTAAGGGTTGTTGCGGGGAGTTATGGTCAACTTTTGTGTCCAATTGTCATGAAATTATTGCCTAATGATTTAAGTTTAGAGTATAATAGAACAAAAGAATCTAAATCTGAATTTAACATTTTGGAACTAATGGAGTTTTTAAAATTAGAATTGGAGGCGAGAGAATGTCAAAATTAACTGGATCAAGCTAATGTACGAAACGATGGGTTTGCAGGGAGTAGAGGGTATAATAAAAAATTTGTTAAAAGTGAAGTTTCCTTTGCCACTTGCGCTAAAAGAAATGCCTGTTTGTTTTGCGACAAATTCCACCCTTCCTTGAATTGTAGAACGTTCTCTGCTAGGGAAAAAAGATTAAAATTAAAGAAAGAGGGTAGATGTTATCGATGTTTTGAAAAGGGTTCCCATTTAAGTTCCAGTTGCAAGGAACAAATTCCTCCTTGCCAAACGTGTAAAAGTCCGGCACACAATGAATTATTTTGTTTTGAAAGGAAAAATATGACGCCTGATGTCGAAACTCCTCAAAATTCTGAATCGGTTGTTTCAAGTGTAGCGCATTCAGAAGGAGAGGGAAGCGACTCAATTTTGCCCACTTGTGCAGTACGGGTTCGAAACGCAGGTTTGGGTTCTAGGTCAAAAATTGTTTCTGTTTCATTTGATTCTGCTAGCTCGTGCAGTTTTGTGACTAGGGATATTGCGAGGGAGTTGAATTTGTTGGTCACTCGTAAAGAAATTTTGGATATATGTACATTTGGAAATTCTCCAACAAAAACCGCTTTTGACGTAACAACTGTTTCAATATGCCACGTAAATGATCCTAGTCGTTGGGCAAAGGTTGAGGTCTTCATTACAGATAAAATTTCTCATGCTGGAATTGGAATCTCGAAAAATGTCAAGCAGATGTTGGCTAACGTTTCAATTCCTGCTAGGGAGGTAGCTCTAGTGGAAGGGAAACGAGAAATTGATATTTTGTTGGGTTGTGACGTAATGTGGAGGTTTCAAACGGGAAATAGTATTGAGTAAGAAAAAGGGCTCTATTGTATTGAAACTTTATTTGGATTCTTTGTAAGTGGAACAGCAAGATCTAGTGATAATTTTAAATCACTGGTTAACCTTTGCGTGTTGGGCAAAAGTGAAATCGAGAGAGAACGTAACAGAAAGCTTGATTAAAAAGGGTGAGGATGAGAATTTAAATCTTGAACTTAAGAAATTGTAGGAATTGGATAACTTGTTTATTTCTAATGAAGGTGAGAGTAGTCTCTTGAATAGTGAAGTAGAGGTATTAAGGGATTTTGAAAATAATTTGAAATATGACAATGAGCGTTATGAAGTGGGTTTACCTTTTAAAGGGGAAGTTGATTTACCCAATAATTTTGAGGTTTCGAAAAGGAGATTGAATAGCTTGGTATCACGTTTTAGAAGGGATCCAGTTTTGTATGAAAATTACAAGTCAGTATTTGAAGAGCAGTTGATGTCCGGAGTAATTGAACAGGTCGATATAACCAAGGATGATTTAGTGGATCGTATTTATTACGCACCCCATCATCCAGTTATAAGAGAAAAGAAAGAAAGCAATCGTACACGATTAAGGATTGTATTCGATATGTCTTCCAAGGAAAGGGGGTCTCTTTCATTAAATGATAATCTTCATTCTAGGCCAAATTTAAATCCTGATTTACTGACACTTTTACTGAAGTTTAGGATGAATGGGATAGGCATAGTGGCGGATATTGGGCGGGCCTTCTTGAGTATAGGTCTTAAAGAAGTGGACCAACGCCAGCCCTAATATCGAGGTTGGCCAGTTGGTACTCGTGAAAGAAGATAATCTTCCACCCCTAAGTTGGAAGTTGGGTAGAGTGACTGCACTGCTTCCAGGAAGAGACAACAGGATTAGAGTTGTCAAACTTAAGACTGCTACTAGTGAACTGATTCGCCCAATTGTTAAGATTTCAAATTGTAATCAAATCGCAATGTAAATAATTGTACATACTTTCTGTAAAAAAAAGTTAGAATAGAAACCGAAATCTTGACTCCTGTTGTGTTGCTTGTTTTATCCTGAATTCCTGAATATACATCGTGGATCGGACAGAATCGCAATAGATCGTATTTTAAGCGAAATTTGCCAAATATTACTACCCTGCCATTTCTTAAACCCACAGTAAACCTGAATTAAGTTATGGCAACCTTGATCTTTTTTTGTTATTTTTATATTAGGTTAAACTTTAAACGGCGATCGAGCTCTCGCGTTGTTGCAGTTATAGCCCTCTGTTGTATTTAGTTAAGATGAATGGCAACATGTTGGTTGCTTAGAAAGCATGTAAATAAAAAACGACAGTTGCAATTCCGATTCTTATTCCTTCTGATTATTTAAGAAAATGCTAGATAAAGGCTTGAAAAAGGGAAAAATAGCTATAAATATTATGCACAAAACATAGTTCGATACGGCAGAAAAACATTGAATGTATTTTTTTTTAGAAAAGCACTACGAAATAACACAAGGATTGACAATTTCGGGAATGGCTGCAATAAGGCCAAAAAATGAAAAACAACCATAAATATTATGTGCAAAACCATAGATTAAATACACTCTAGATCTGCAACTCTGATTGGATTAGCATTAAGGATTTTCTATATTGAAATTGACATAGAAACTAGCGGCCCCTATAGTTTCCCCGGGAACTAATGTATAGTTTCTGGCTGCCTAATTTTAGCCACCTTTAGAAGCTTTAACAGAGCTAATAACGCCACGTAATTTAATAAACTGGTCAAGTGACGAAAGGAAACTATTTTTGACTATAACGCATCGTTGCCATGCGATTTGGTATAATATTAATGCAATTAAAATGGTTGAAGTTGTAGTTAAACTTATCTCTTGGTTTAATTTAATTAATTAAATACTTTTCAATTTATTCAAAAGTATAATTATTTTTGGCTGTGTTAAAGCTCAGGAAGAACAGGCAGTAGGAAGCAAATTTGACCTACTTTATTTTTAATGAAATCACTTTTCGAAAGACAATATTTCTCAATACTATTAAGCAATTTTCATTTACATTAAATGTAGTGTTAGAATATAAATTAAAATTATGCAAAACATTTAATAAATATGTAGCGAAATTACTTTTTAAAATATTGGTTATTTAAAACATTGATTAAAAAATACAAGAATATAATTTAAATGCATGATTATCAACATATTATTTTTTATTATAATATTTTACATTATTTTTTTATTCCTATCAAACCATTTTTGAATATTTACATTACAAACAAAGAACACATAACTTTAAATATTTTATTAAAATGATAAGAGACACTGAAATTATTTAGCACAATTATTATTACAATTTCGCTAGATAATAAAAACATGCTATAGATTGCGTACAAATTTTATTTAGAACGCCGCCATGTATCTTATGCATGCCATTATGGTTTGTTTATGCCAGTAAATTTATCAGTTTCTGTGAAGAGACTGCAATATCCTATAAGTATGAAGCACGGGAAAAAAGCATTTCTTCATGTAGAACTAATTCCTATTATTTCTTTAACCTATTCTAAATGATAAAATAAAAATGAATAAATAGATATTCGTTACATAATAAAATTATTGCTTAAAACTAACAATTACTGTGAGACTTAGATTTTTTTGTAAAATATATTGCTGTCACGAAAACCCAGCGTATCTAAAATTACCAGGAACAGAATTCCGAATACTTAGCGTTCACTCCTACTCTATTTACTCATAGAATTTGCATTAAAGCTTAAAATATTACGTGAAAATTAGTCATACAACTCGAAAACATTCTTACACCTTCGAAAAAAAGTCAATACCGATTAGTTCAGAATCAAAAGTTCTAAATTTCAAAATATTGCTATTCTGGTTCACAGTCACATAGTAGTTTCCCTGCTTCTCGCCACAATTGCAATTTAAGCAACAAGATCTTTTAAAGATTTATAACTTTAGAAACAATAGCATAACTATTATATAGTTAACCAATACATCGAATTATCTCTTTAAAAGATAAATTTCATTCGATTTTCATAAAAACATGAAATTTTTTTACAATCGTTCAGAACAGGCATCTAAAAAAGAATAAGAATTCTAAATATTATTTATATGAAATACACTTACTGCCGTTTATTCTTAGGATTGCTGAAAATTCTTTGAAGTTTATTATTAAATAAGAATTAACAAAAAATAATAGGAGACGACGAAAAAGAAACAAATTTGAACATTATTCTTGGTTGGTTGGTAGACATATATATATTCAGGTTTGTGTGCTTGGTCAGCGACCCGCTTATAAACCTTCGTCAAGTAAGACAGACACAACAGACAACACACACACATAAGTGGATCCATCTAATTTTTAGAGACAGAGGCCAACTAGAGGATCCCCAGAATTGGCTTGTCACCCCCAGAGGTATTGATTTGGTATGGGAACTTAGAGGACTTTCGGACCCAACAGATTTAACGAGCACGTACTCCGCATATACTCGGTAGGTCTTCAGTGGTACCGGGACTCGATCGCAGGACCTTCCAATCCCGAGACCGAGACGCTGACCACTAGGCTCACTACGGCCCAACATTATTCTAAAATGTATTTATCAACTTTGTTGTCATGGTAACCGAACATTACTCTCAGTTGCTCGACTTCGATTTTAATAAATTCGAATTTTTTGGGATGTGAAATTCCGAATAAACCAAGCATTAAATAAATGATTAGCATTGTATTAATTCATTCTCAAGAATTAGGTGGCCGCAAAATCGAAAATTACAATTATCAGTTAAAAACTGACGTATATTATAGTACATTCGAAGAAACAATAGCGCTGCAATCGGAAAGTACAATTATGCCAATCTACAAATCAATTATTAATAATGTATTAGTTCCTTGGGAAACTATAGGCATCAGATTGACTTACTGGTCTAGAGGATTCTTAGTCTATGTGCAAAACTTTGTTCGATACGGCAGTAAAACAGATTTTTGAATAAAAACACAACGATTTATAAAAAAAGTGGAACGTTAAAATACCGAAAAATTGATTTAAAAAAGTAAATAATTATTTAAAATCTTTAAGAATATAATAAAAGATTTGTATACAAAAAAAATCTTCATAATAAATTATATGCATTTAAGATTTAAATGGATTAACATTAAACAATTGGGAATATAATTGCTAATTTCGCCAAAGGTAGCCATAATACCAATTTGTCGGGGTAACCAGAATTGGCGTAAAATTACGACGTTTAATGTATGAAAACTTAAATTATAACTCCGTTCGACTGAAATTAATAAAAAAAAACTCGCGGAATTCACGTGGTTTGCTAAAATCCAGTTACGTCAATATATTTGTTCACGTTATTTCATAATTGAAAAAGAAAAATTCAAATTGTTTTTAAACATAGTTTCTTAGCGTTACCGGCTACCACGGTTTCTAATTTAGTTAAAAATGGATCTTAGTCAAGCAGCGAAATATTTTCGCAATAATCTTCGCAGGGGAATCGCAAGAAGAATTGAAACTCCGGAGTAAGCAAACACTCGAATTTTAGGTTAACCTAAAGAATTATGTCCGGATTTGGCGCCGAGTCGAAAAATGTCGCCAAGTCAAAGTGACAACAAACCGAGTGTTTGCCAAGTCTATTGTCATCTTGAAATGACAACAAATACGTACTCAAAATGCTCAAAACTAAAAATGTCTGCTGAATTGAACATAAAAGATTTCTTTACTAAAAATTATCGTGGCATTTGCGATCGTAGATATTTTAAAATAATAAAATCAGAACTCAACAGTAGGCTGCACAAAACAACGTGCACAATAATATTTTAAGAAACGATTTCGCATTTTAGTAAATTTAAACTTAATAAACTTAAACGTACCAGGGAGAATTCTCTAACAGATTTAATAAAAACGTAGCACATTAAAATGCCGAATAATTTATTTAAAATGAAAAACTAATTATTTACAATCATTAAGCATATAATCAATAAAAAATTAGAATAAAATAGATTCGGATTAAAATATATGCAGTTAAGATTTTAATGGATTAACATTTTAAAATTAGCAATGCAACGCGTGTCTTAACGCGAGTCTGAACATCCATCTTGTCACGCACTTTCGATATGAATGTCAAAAAGGTTTTCAAAAGTATACTACACTACAGTTCAGTTCACTACAATAATTCGTCTTCGGTCACCAAATGTCTGTTTATGCTATTTAAATACCCTTTATCTAGCATTTTTAGCAAATGTCTGTTTATGCTATTTAAATACCCTTTATCTAGCATTTTCTTAAATAATCAGAAGGAATAAGAATCGGAATTGCAACTGTCGTTTTTTATTTACATGCTTTCTAAGCAACCAACATGTTGCCATTCATCTTAACTAAATACAACAGAGGGCTATAACTGCAACATCCTCTCATCTTTTGATGAACACATTGCATCAAAACACAGGAGTTTCATTTAAGACAAACTTGTACAAGATCACTTTCCTAAACAGAAATAAGCTTAAGTAAATCAGTTCTTTAGTACATATAAAAGTCCAAAAAATTTAGTAAAAGTTCTCCTTTTCATGAAAGTACAAAGTCCTGAAGCTTAAATGGTAATTGGACGGATCTTCCACATCTAGTTGTTCTCTCTGGTACCTGCTTCGGCACAGGAAAGTTCTGAATCTTATTTTTATCTCTTAGTTGTTTTACTGTCTCTTGTACCTCTTCAATTGCATAGCTGGAAGCTTCTATTTCTAAGGGATAAACACGTTGTACCGGACGAAGTAACTCTCCAGAAACTGTTTTTATTTTCACAACCCTAGTAATACCATATTTACCTGGAAATTTAGCTGCAATTCGTCCGAGTGGCCAAAAAGCTTTTTTCTTGCTGTCATCTTCCACTAAGACAATATCATTTAATTTTAACTCTTTACACTTCGTATTAGATTTTGCTAAAGTCAATTGTCCCAGATATTCAGAACGAAAGCGTTTTCGCAGTTCTTCTCTCAACTTTTGTTGATAACGAAATCTTCGAGTGACATCTACTTCATCAAGATGGTCTAAATCTGGAACTCCCACCGTCTGCATATCCTGCAAAAACATGGCTGGAGTCAAGGGATTCAGATCTTGATCATTTTCCGAAATATAAGTTATGGGTCCAGAATTGATGATTGATTCACAGTCATACAGTAAAGTAATCATTTCTTCATAAGAGATACAAGCGTTTCCTAAAACGCGTCGCAATAATTTCTTCAGCATTTGTACTAAGCGTTCCCAAAAACCACCCCACCAGGCAGCTGTGGGAGGATTGAACTTCCAGACTATTCTTTTTATATGTATCTCTCTTTGTACAGCTTCCCAATCAATCGACTTAAACAAGTTGTTTGCACCTACAAAAAAAAAATTCGTGCCATTATCACTATAAATGATATGTGGCCGTCCACGTCTTGCTATAAATCTTCTGAGGCACAACAAGAATGATTTTGTAGATAGAGACTGAACAAGTTCTAAATGAACAGCCCTAAAGACATCGCAAGTATATATGACAATCCAGCTTTTATATATAGTTCCTCCTTTAAGTGACAAAGGGCCTGCTAAATCAACTCGCACTACCTCGAACACAGTGGAATCTTTAATCCTATCTTCTGGCAATGGTACAGGCATAGTTTCTATGCTGTCGGCACTATGTCTCTTACAGCGAATACATCTGGATATGATTCTACGTGCAGTCTTCCTTGCATTTATAACCCAAAAACGTTCTCTCAAGTCTTGTAGTAAATTGTTCAGACCACAATGCAATAGATTTAGGTGGCGTTCTTGTATCAAAAGATCTACCAATTTGCTTTTACCAGGCAACAATATAGGAGTTTTAAAATTTTCAAAATCTTTCCGCTCAGTCAATTTTGTTTTGAATCGGATAATTCCTTCACGATCTTCTACATATGTGATGGTTTTTAGAGTTCTTAAATATTCAGTGGTGAAATGTTCCTTCTGAACAATTTTTATCAGGGTCCTTTCGGCTACATTTATTTCTTCTACTGACAATTCACCCTTTAGACGTTCTTGTTTGCTTCTTTTGCAATTGGAAATGAATCTTCTTGTCCATGCAACCATTCTGAGAATCTTCTTGTAGCTGGAAAAGTATCGCAAGAACCATTCTTTATCTGCTGGATCACTGGCTACAAGCGAAATTCCTTTCCTGAACTGCTTCTTCATTACTTTGTACATTGGATTTAGGCCACTCCCGTTCCTCTTTAGACAGCCATTCCGGTCCCTCCCACCAACGGGAGTTAATCAATTTTTCAACGGAACAACCTCTCGAGGGCAAATCTGCGGGATTCTGGGACCCTTGAATATGTCGCCAATCTTCTACATTTGAAAGATTTCGTATTTCCTTCACTCGATTTTGTACGAAAACTCCCCATGGCTCTTCATGACAAATCCAATATAATGCTGTGGCTGAGTCTGTCCAAAAATATTCTCGAACATCTTTCAGGTCCAAAGCCTTCTTCAGGGAATCTGAAAGTCTTACTCCAATAGTACAAGCCATCAATTCTAACCTAGGAATATACATCTTTTTTAACGGTGCAACTCTTGATTTAGCTATTACCATTTGCACATAAATATTTCTCTGCTTCACACTTCTCATATAGACTACTGCTTCATAAGATAGTCCAGAGGCGTCACAAAATATATGCAAAGAAACTGATGTGGCATCTTCAATAAATATACGTCTAGGTATTTTCAGATGTTTTAAGAGGTGTAGTTCTTTGAACCAATTCAAGAATTTAACACAGACTTCTTCTGACAAATTAGAGTCCCAACCTAGTTTTGCTTTCCAACTTTCTTGCAACAACAGTTTAGGATATAATGTAACTGGACTTGTAAATCCCATTGGGTCAAAAATCTTTTGAGCCACTGAAAGTAATGTTCGTCTAGTCAAGGGCCCCTTTTGTTCTGAAATATTAACATTGCAAAACAATGTATCTTCTCTTTTGTCCCAAACAGAGCATCCCCAAAACTGATGTTGCTTCACATTCCTCTACTGATTCTTCCGAGTTGTTTGATTCCCATCCTCTTAATTCCATTCTTGCTTCAGCCATTAACTTTGTAGATGTTTCAACAAACTCTTTATATTCTTGTTTAGATTTTACTGACGTTACACAATTGTCCACATAAAATGATTTCTTTAGTTTCTGTGCTATGTCTTTTACCTCAGGCATTGCATTGTCTAAATGATACTGTATTACAGCCCCTAGTATGAAAGGAGAGCTTGTAACCCCGAAAACCACTCTTTTATGTCTTAAAACCTCAATGGTCTTCTTAGAATAATCGCTCCACCACAGAAACCGAAGAAAATTTCTATCTTCTGGACTGACTGAAATTTGCAAAAATGCCTTTATATCAGAGATCAATCCTATTCTATTTTCTCTGAATTTCATTAAAATACTTGGTATGAGTTCAAGTGTGTTTGGTCCCTTTTCTAAAGATTCGTTTAGTGAACAATAACCTTTCTCTTTACTCGACGCGTCGAAAACTAGTCTAACCTTGGTGGTTACATTTCCTTCCTTGAAGACCCCTCGATGTGGCAGGTAGCACGACGGTTTCGATAATTCTTCAGGAGGTACTACTTCTATTATGTCTTCTTGTAGTACTGTATTATAATCTTCATATTTATTTTGCGCAATTAATTTTTCAGTCGTCTTTTCTAACCTTTTCTCAGACAGAATTTTGTTATGCAGATAATCTTTACACTTCCATGGTAATTTTACCTGGTATCTACCATCTTCAACTGTCATTGACCTTATAAGATTTTCTCTGACAGCATTCTCTAGCTCTATTTTATTTTGTGGTTCATAAGGATCTTGAGTACCTAAAGCTTCCAAATTCCACAAATTTTCAATATTAAAATTTTGTGATAACAGTGAGCTTGTTACTGCATCTATAGATTTCTTTGAATAAACATTTGCTTGCTTTCCCATAATTACCCATCCTAGGTAAGTTTCCATTGCTGTTATACCTGATTTCAATGGTACAATATTTCCAGTATAAAGCTTACCAGCCATATCTGCTCTGATCAGTATTTCTATCGGACGAATTTCTTGACTGCAGTCAGTGATAGTGATACCCTTCTGTCTCAGCTCACTTAAATCTAGTTGATCCTTAATGTGAGGTATCGGTCCACAAATTTTAGCTTGGTCTAGAACTGGAATTTCACAAAAAAAATCTGTATTTAAATTATGAATTTGAACAATGTAACATTTATGTTTTCTGTGTGACGTTGCTCCACCAAACACCACATGTGTTAAATTTTGGGAGTGAGTTGGCTTTAGTCCAAGTTTTTTACCAGTTGATTCTAAAATGTATGAGCTTTGTGAGCCTGTATCAATCAATGCTCGAACTACTTGCCTCTCTCCTTCATTTTCAATAGCTACCATTAATGTTTGCAGCAACACTTCTTTTGTTTGACATAAATTAGTTATGGAATTACCTTCTGGTTCTACAGCTTTATCTTGATGTTTGTTTTTAGTGGGTTTAAAATCTGGACACATAATAATATAATGCTTCTTACCGCAACATATGCACTGAATTTTGCTACGGCAGGCCTTGGCTCTATGTCCAATCTTCAAACATGAATAACAGCATTTTTTGTTTTTCAAAACTTCAACTTTTTCTTCATGTGTCATTTTTTGTCCATAGAAACAGTCTTTGCTTAAATGTGACTTTCCGCAAAACACACATAATATTTTATGATCATCTTTATTACCGTAAAATAAATCACTGGCAGTTGGCTGAGTCAACTCTGTTTCCACCGGTCGCTGCTTCTTCAAAATATATTCGTTTTGTTTTATTCCTGTTTTAGCTAATGATATTCTTTCTTCCCCTTCTACCTCAGCTCTTAGAAAAGACAGCAGATTATCTAATCTCTTACTATAAGACCTGTCTTCTTCATTAAGGGAAGGATTTCTTAACCAAATTCTGAGTATATCTTCTGGAATACAGGATTCGACTAAAGGAAACAGCATTGCAGCGTACCTGTCGGATGTCATTCCTATCGATTCCAAAGACCTTAAGTGAGATTCCAATTTGTCATACAAATTAATAATGTTGAGCTTTGATTTTGTATTTGTAGCATTTTTTATTACAAGTCCTAATAGGTCTCTAACGTAATATTCGATAAGTAGTTCTTCTCTTCCAAATCTATTTCGTAAACTTTCAATAGCTTTATTATAATTTTCGGCGGTGGGTGGGTAACTATCAATTATTTCCTTTGACCTAGTACCAGGAATCATACACTGAATAAGATACTGGAATTTGTCTTCTAATTCCATGTTTTGGTCATCATGTATTCGTTTGAATTGGCTCCAGAACGTTAACCAATCTTTGATCTCACCTCCAAATCTCATTAATTCGATTTTCGGCAATTTTAATTTTGTCTTTTCAACGTGTACCAGACCTAAAGTATTTTTATTTGAAAGCAATTTATCGTTTAAGATCTGTAAACGAATTCTTATTTAATCAAACTTTTGTGTATATTCTTCGACGCTTTCAAATTCGTCTGCGTATTTCAACTGTTCCGATTCTTCTTTTAACAAAATTTCTAAAATTACTTCATCATTATCATGCAGATCATTAAATATTCGTTATAATGAATTAAATTTTATTGTAATGTCTTCTACCTTTGCGTTTTCATCCTCGAAAAGTGCCTTGATACTTTTATACATCTTTGTAAATGCTGTTCGCGCGAATCGGCGTTCTCTTCTTAACGCGAGTCTGAACATCCATCTTGTCACGTACTTTCGATATGAATGTCAAAAAGGTTTTCAAAAGTATACTACACTACAGTTCAGTTCACTACAATAATTCGTCTTCGGTCACCAAATGTCTGTTTATGCTATTTAAATACCCTTTATCTAGCATTTTTAGAAAATGTCTGTTTATGCTATTTAAATACCCTTTATCTAGCATTTTCTTAAATAATCAGAAGGAATAAGAATCGGAATTGCAACTGTCGTTTTTTATTTACATGCTTTCTAAGCAACCAACATGTTGCCATTCATCTTAACTAAATACAACAGAGGGCTATAACTGCAACAACGCGAGAGCTCGATCGCCGTTTAAAGTTTAACCTAATATAAAAATAACAAAAAAAGATCAAGGTTGCCATAACTTAATTCAGGTTTGCTGTGGGTTTAAGAAATGGCAGGGTAGTAATATTTGGCAAATTTCGCTTAAAATACGATCTATTGCGATTCTGTCCGATTTTTGTCGCCAGATGTTGCCATAATACTGATTTGGTGGGGTTACCATATTTGGAGAAAAATTGGCGGATATGCTTTTTTAGATTAACCGAATTTTATTGTAAAAATGACACTATAGGCTAGACTAAAATATTTCAATGTACGGTGAGCGAGCGAAGCGAGCCTGGATCGCGAAGGGATCCAAAGGGAATTGCGCAAACAGTTCCCCGGGGGTTGGCGAGCGATAGCGAGCAGGGGTGTGCCCCCCTAGTTATAATTTAATTTTTTAAATGAAATAATTTTTAAATGAATACAGACTTGCATGATTTTCTCCTTACTCTGATGTTTCCAACTTGTCTGTGAAACTTGCGGTTTATTCCTTTAAAGTGGGTGACGGATAAACAGACAGACGGAGTGAACGTTTATAATACCTTTCAACTTTTTCGTAATAAACGTAGTGTGGTAGTTAAAATTAAAGCTAAAACAAGAGATAACCAACTAAGCTATTTATATAATGTATGAAAATTTATTGACATATTTATTATAAAACCTTATAAACATTAGTTTGTCAATTGGTCATACTAGAACTCTTTTCATGTAAATGACCGCTATCTTAAATATTGATAAAACCCGTCAACCTTAAAACACTGGCTACACTAAAAAATGTTTTCTTTACAAGTTAAAAACCAAATTTTTCACAGTTAAAAACTTTTCTTTAAAAAATAGTTTTAAACTGTTTTAATCTTAGATAGCAGGTCAATTGACGTCACAAATGTCACCTTGTAAAATCAAAACGTTATAGATGTAAACAATGTGTGACGGCCTTCCGAGGACGATAATCGACCGGATTTCCATCGAGAAGGTTCCTGGTTCGTATTACAGCCATTCCACAAACGTATTTCTGCTGGAAAATATAGTTTGATTCCCCGTTAATTATTTGTCCTGCTAAATTAACAGTTTCGCCATGTTAAAATTACAGTTTTCAATTGAAAAAAAATCCGTTTTTAACTGATATTTTAGTTGACAGTTTTTAACTGTAAAAATAATATATTTTTTGCAGTGTACAAATTTACATAGTATGTTGTTAGTAAACATGGCTAAATGAATAAGCGAATTGGTTTTCATCAATTTTTTGTTGTTATCTAAAACTATTTTCTTGCGGGTTATACTTTAACAAGACCAGGAAATTTTAATCAAATCATTAAACATATACAATGTTTTGAAGGTAAAGAATAAACTAAAAACATCCATAGAGTATTTATTTTGAAAATATCTTTAAACAATCTCTTTAATGTGTCTCTGACGGGCGGCATTTTTATCAAATATCAACATGCCCTTTAGCTTCTTTAATGTAAACTATAAATAATTGGCGAAAGGAATCCTATGATAGCCTCTTGGGATGGTCTTTATGATTGGCTACTTTTCAGAGATACACAAAAAGATTTTGCGTGTTAAAAAAATATTAACCCGGTCTTCAATACAATTTATATGGATTATTCCTCGCATTTAAATAAAAGTAAGTAAAAGTTTAAAATTTGAATAACAAAATATTCAATTAATTGCCTAATAGTAATTTTTATAATAGTGTACAAATGCAAATGGTGCTTATTACAAAAACATGTGAAAAATTACTCTTACACTGTCCGAAATACCATTCGAGTAAAATAATGTTTAAATAAGGAAATTATGTTTAATTTACATACCAGCCGCATTCAGAATAACTATTTTTCAAGTTAATTTTTATTTTATTTAAAAGTGTAATATTTTTAACGTGTAATATATGTATAATATTTTTATGAGCATGTACAAAAATAGGGTTAACATGCCTGTAGAGCATATAAAAATAATCTGCAGGAACGACTTGTTGTAAAAATAAGCTTACTAAAAACTACTAACATTTAACATCATCTGTTACGAGTTATAATATTACAGATCTCAATGCGTGCATTTTCATTGTGTAATAATAGAATTTTTGTGTTTCAATAGGTAAAAAATTTAATATGAAATGTTGTCTATGTTGAATACGTATGTGAAATTCTACAATTAGTTAAGCAAACAATTGTACAGCTGGGGGGAAAAAAACGATCCACCCTTCGGTTTTCGGCTGCTATTGGTCAAGGAATTTTGTGAAAGGTGATTTCAGGAAATAGCGTAAGGTATTGAGAACTGACAACCAAATTTGTATAAGGGGTCGTCTACATATTAAAATGAGTACCAACTTTGAAAATTCCAAAGGCAACACCCAGTTTTTTTTACATAAAAATGTTAAGCACCTTCAAAATACCCCAGGTATAAAAAGAATGATTCATTTTGCATTATTTGCTGAGATATTAAAGCATTAATTTTGAACTCTCTTAGGGGGAAATCTCCAAATTGAAAAATGTAATATTTAGGGTGTGTTTTCGAAACGACAAGCTAACAAAAGGGTTATCATAATCTCGCCAAAGGATGCTAGAATTAAACCTTATCACTAATATTGTGATTTTTTTTAATGTTTTTACCCTTTTTTTTAATTTTAGATTTTAAAATTCAGAAATAAAATAAAGGGTAGACGAGAAAAAGTTTTAATTTTAAATTAAGTCACAATACGATTATTTATAACGAACAGATTTTCAAATGCGATTAGTTACAATCAGTAGACAAACGTGATTATTACATTTATGTTTTACATGTTATACAAATTTTTGTTTCATTCTTATTGCTACAAAAAGTTTGTTTATAATTCGGCGCACTGGGTCTGGGACAAATCCCGACAGCCGAAAACCCGACAAGCCAAAATCCCGACAAGCCGAAATCCCGAATGAGTCAAAATCCCGAATGGGTCGAAATCCCGAATGGGTCGAAATCCCGAAAATAGATTTTTGTCCATTTCTCGATTTTTTTTAATACAGAGATTTTTTAATATAGAGATATTTTTTTTAAAATATTAGAGATTATTTATTTAGTTAGTTATTTAATCAGTTAGTTAGTTAGTCACTTAGTTAGTCAGTCAGTTAGTTTGTTAGTTAGTCAGTCAGTTAGTTTGTTAGTTAGTCAGTCAGTTAGTCAGTCCGTTAGGTAGTCAGTCAGTTAGTTAGTCAGTTAGTTAGTCACTCAGTAAGTTAGTTAGTCAGTCAATTAGTCTGTTAGTTAGACAGTCAGGTAGTCAGCGAGTTAGTCAGGCAATTAGTCTGTTAGTTAGACAGTCAGTTAGTCAGTGAGTTAGTTAGTCAGTGAGTTAGTTAGTCATTCCGTTAGTTAGTTAGTCAGTCAGTTAGACAGCAAGTTAGTTAGTCAATTAGTTAGTTAGCCAGTCAGTCCGTTAGTTAGTCACTCCGTTAGTTAGTCCAGACTGACTAACTTAGTCTACCTTACTGTCAATTAGTTAGTCAGTGAACTGACTGACTCACTGACTAACTGGCTGACTAACTGACTAACTGACTGACTAACTAACTAAATGACTGACTAACTAACAGTCTAACGTGACTAACTGACTAACTGACTGAACTACTAATGACTGACTAACTGAACTGACTAACTGACTGACTAACTGACTGACTGACTGACTACTAACGACTGACTGACTACTAACTAACGGATGACTGACTACTACCGACCGACTAACTAACCGACGACTAACTAACCGCGACACTAGACATGACTAACGGACTGACTAAATAACTAACTAAATAAGTAAATAAATAATTAATCTCTAATTTTTTTTTAAAAAATCGAGAAATAGACAAAAATCTAATTTTTCGGGATTTCGACCCGTTCGGGATTTCGTCTATGTCGGGATTATGGCCTTTCGGGATTTCGGCTTTCGAGATTCTGGCTTGTCGGTATTTTGGCTTTCGGGATTGTGTCCGGAACCCCGGCTCACTTTATCGGTAATATAAACCACATATTACAAAACGAGAGTTACGATCTTAACACGATATTTAAGGAAAGCAAAATAAAATTACGCAGAATGATTTGGCAATGATTTTTAACCAAGGCAGTGGGCACTAATCATTTTAAATAATCAATGTGGTAACAATAAAATATGCTAAACACAGAATTCCAATAATATTTTAGGGTATTTAATTTTTAATATAAACACACTTTTTGAAATTGTATTGGAAATAACATACCAAAAACAGTAATCGATATAATTTAATGTTAATTATACAAACAAAATACATTGTATGCACTTGAAACAAGAAAAGATTTTTAGACATTTGACAGACATCAATAATTTGAATAAACATTTACCAAAAACGCTTTTCAACCACCAAACGATAATGCAAGTTAGGATCCAATTTGCTAAGTAATTTTTTACACGGTCCCTAAAATTCGTTTTTTTTCAGTATTTTTACAATAACTCGGCAAATAATTGTTGTTGAATTAAAAAATTCGGGATTTTGTTTCTTTTTTATCTACTTTATCGATTTATGTAACAAAAATTTGGGGTTGCTATTCATGTTTTATTTTTTCTTATTTAAATTTAAATAAAAAAATAATAAAAATGAAAAATTGATGAAAAAACTTGTGTGATTTGTTTTTGGAAGATTAAGAAGTATATAATGAAAAAAAAATTGGTTTAATTCATTTTATTTGTGGAGGTATGAATAAAAGTTTGTGAAACTTATTGAACATTATGGGCGTTCAACTTTGAATGCTTATATCTCAACAAATAAAGCAAATTAATAAATGTTCTTTTGGATCTGGGGTATTTTGAAGATGATAAACATTTTTATATTAAAAAAATTGGGTGTTGCTATTGGAATTTTCAAAGTTGGTACTCAATTTAATATGTAGACCACCCCTTATACAATTTTGGTTGCCAGATCTTAATACCTTACGCTATTTCCTGAAAAATGACACATTTCACAAAATTCCTTGACCAATAGCAGCCGAAAACCGAAGGGTGGATCGTTTTTTTCCCCCCAGCTGTACCTTTGCAATTTGTAAATTCTTAACAAATGTAAGGCAATTAAAGTATGTTAAAGTACGAAAAATTGAAATCTAATAATAATAATAAAAATACTGATGATAATAAATACAGGAGACAAGTGTAAGTTTTGTAATAAAGCAGGTTTTACAAAATACATTCGAGACATACATTCTAACATTTTTCTCGTTGGGAAATTTATCTTGGCCAAAATCAGCTTGTCTTATCGTATCTTAAAAACGTTTTTTATGTGTTAAAAGCAGCCAATCAACCTTAAATTAAATTGTGAATTCTAAAATGTGGTGTTTTTCATTTGAAAATCGTTATCAACTGCAAAAAAGAAGACAGAGATTCGCATAATGAAATTAATTTTTGGTCATATTAATAGCTATTGCTACAACAACACTGGCCTGAGGAACTATATTTAAAATTAATATTTGATGGAATATTTATTTTTGACGTACTAATCAGTTTGAAATGACGTCATACAATGTAGCACAATGCGATTATTTCATTGTTTCTAGTTGCTTATAATAAGAAAGGGGTAAGGGATTGAATTTTTTTGCATAATCTTTATTTATTACTGAAATTTAGAGTAGTTTCGTGTTTTGTTATTACTAAATATTTAAAAAAAAATATCATTTTTTAAACAAATTTGTATGTTGATACTTATTTAAGAATGAGAAAAAAATAATGAAAATTGCCGTTTTTGGCTTTTAAAAGCTTAAATATTAACTAAATGGCTATGTGGTGCTCTTTTCTAAGATTATAAATAGCATATAGAAGCAGTTCTAGGTGGCAGTTACTGTTACAAACATATATTTTAAATCAGAATTTTAGTAAGTATTTACAATACAAGAAAGTAGGCTATTTTAATTTATTTTGAGCTTCTTGTTGATCCGGATTACCTAACTTTTAAGTGATGACTTGAATATTAGTTACAAAGTAATTTACTTTTCTTTTGGATGATTGGCACAGTAGAAAATGAATATATGGTTACACATTTATGGCTCCTCAAGGGTATTACTGTACGGCATCATTTAATTAGAAAATTTTGTGGATTTAAGTACCATAAGAATTGTAAACAAATGGATGATTTGTTTTACATTCCTGTAACAATTTATTTAAAATTTTAAGAACTGAAATGTTTTGATAGACACAGATATAAGAATCACATTTCAGCCGTTGATTAAAGGTATCATTTGTTCGAGTTCTATTAAAAATGAAGTAGAGCAAAGAGATTTCAGAGTTCTTGCAAAAAAATTATTAAGCATTAGATTTTAAAGGCACATAATGCATTACAAACAATGTTAGAATGAAATATTAATTACGAGAAACTGATACATTTTGCATTTGCATTCATACCAAAATAATGTGAATTTTTAGGGCTTAAGACGTCCAATTTCATGAAATTGACGTGACCCTCAGCAATTTTTTTTTCCAAAATTACTAGCAAAACATACTTTTTAAATTCGACTCAACTCGACTTTATATTCGACTTAACTCGATTATTCATGAAAATAAACACATCGGAGTCTTTTCAATACGTAAAACTTTTTATATAATTCGATTAATGATAAACAAGATAGATCTTCTAAAACTGTATGGGAAATTTTAAACATACATTACCCTTTATCAATTAAAACATGTATTTATATATTCGGTTATAGAGAATATTTTGTTTACTTTATTCTTTTTGTAATTAGAAAGAATTACAAACTAGTGGTGTGTAACACTACACGACTTTCAATTACTTCTCAATATATCAACACACACATTTAAAGGCAATTATATACCTTAAAGGTATTTCAATACTTAAAACCTGGCAGCTACCTCATGCGCATGAGCAATTTTCTTGAAAACAGTATTATGACGTCCGTCAGGTCCTAGGAACTCGTGTACAAATTTGAACTCCTTACACTCTTAAAACAAAAGAGTGAAATTCACTCCTATAGGAGAAGTGCATTTTCGGCACCGGAAAGGAGTGGAAATTAACTCAGACTGAGTTAAAACCGCTCGTTTTAAGACTGTAGGACGCAGATTGTTTTCTTTAATTTCTTTTACCCACTCCGAAAAAGAGTGAAATTCACTCCTATAGGAGAAGTGCATTTTCGGCACGGAAAGGAGTGGAAATTAACTCAGATTGAGTTAAAACCGCTCGTTTGTTTTAAGAGTGTAGCCCTTTTAGTTCGAGCTGTAGAATGGTTTCAGACAAACACAGACCGACCATTGTTCGAAAACCATTTGTTTTAGAATCAGCTTATTATTTTGATCAGTATTTAAGTACATTAAAGTTACAGCTGTTTTTAATCCTTTCAAATTTTTTTTTAACTAAAAGGTACTATATATTATATATATATGGGCGAGAGAGTGAGCGATAGAAAGAAAAAATAATTTGGGAACTTTTAAAATGCAATTTCAATATCGTGTTGGCGTAGAATAGTGCTTAATGTTGACGTCTCAAGTTCTCAAATAAAAAAAACTTTATTGTAACTGTTTGTTTTCTGGAATAAAGTTTTTAAACAAAGACTTGGTAAGTTTCGGATTTTGACCATCAAATATAAACCAAAGGCTTTAATATGAGAAGCGTAGATCCGTCTACAATCTAAAACGTATGTATCTCTAGTGAGACGTTAATTCAACTGAAGCACAGCTTCAGTCTTTAAGTTATCTACTTTTAAAAACAAATAAATTTTTTTAATTAAAAATGACCATCAAATTATTTTTCTTTTATTATTCATTTCTTTTAATAAAATAGAATATAATAACATTTGATAACTTTTGAATTTTTACGAAATAATATATTTTATGAAAGCTCAATGAGCATATTTCACGTCTTGAGTGAGGAATGAAGTTCTCCAGGAATGAACAAAAGGTCTCGATTGGTTGATTAATGTTGGGGGCGGAGCTAAAGTGGAGGCATTTTCCTCCAGACAACCTTCATCCAGGTTGCTACTCTATGACCCTCACGGGATTTTCGGACTCACAGATTTAACCTTAACGAGTACGTTCTCCGCATGTACTCAGGACAACACAAATAGCCATGCCTTATCCGGGATTCGAACTCCCGGCCACTCGCTTGACAAGCGAGGGTCGAAACCACCGTACCGGCTGGGTGACATTTGTCTGTTTTTCTGTAGACATTTGTCTGTAACGCAAAACAGCTTTTGCGTTACAATTACAAATTGTTCATATAAAATTAGCAGATTTTCTCTGAAAAATTATTCAGTATTTTTCTGGGATGAACACCAGCTGACATTTTTTTTTCTCACAGTGTAATTGGCATGCGAAAATTATATTGCGGCATACTTTAATAGCTTTCATTGCGATCTAAACGTTAAAATTGGTAAAGAGAACTGTGTAGATAGTTCTACAATAAATGGTTTTCGATTTCGGGGAATCATATGCAAAATGCGTAATTCACTAAAAGCTGCCATTTTATAAATAAAGAAAATAAAATAAGATAAAAAGAATCGATAAAAGAAGTGCTTTAAAAAAAGTAAAATGTATCAGTTAATAAATATCATCACTTCATTAAAAATTCTTTGCATGAAATAAAATAATTACTGACGATTGGATTGCTGAATAGGAATTAAAGTAAAAAATTTATAAAGATTTAATTGGGTTTCAAATGTGTTATTTTAATTTTTATAGTTAGATTAAAAAGCACTTGTAATTGAACCACTATTTTTTTTTTTTTTTTGGGGGGGGGTATTTTCTAAATTTTGAGACATAGAAATCTTATGTGGAAGTGATTTTAAGTGGTAGTGATTGTCAGGAACTAAAGTGTTCATAATCGCATCTATCAAAGTAAAGTTGAAATATCCTGCGTCACTTGTCAATTTTTTCCTGGACGATAAACGTCTTAACAAGAATTTCGTTTTTTAACACCATCAATTTTACACTTTAAGAACATCCCAAGAGCGATCACAAATCTACGAGGAAACGTGACACATTTCCTATTGAGATAACATAGCAGAAGTGTCAATTTTCTGCATACAGTCCAATAGAATTGACCTTTGTTTTTTTTACTTACACTGGAAACGTTTTTCATTAACCATGTTGTCCATTGGATGCAACATGTCGTTATTCAATACTCTATTACTACACCTTACTTTTATGCATTGTTTTCTATGGCAATGGTATGTCTGTAACAAGTTATAAGGAATGCAGCAAATGACGTGCCGTGAATGGGTAAAAAGTAATTTTTGTTTGTTTTAACGATTTTTATGTAACTATTTGTCTGCGATAAATTCATAAACTGTAAGTATTTTTTTCAATTTTAGATATTATATATTCTCTTACTTATGAATTAATTCTTTTAATCTGATTTTAACGTATTTTTGCTTTTCTTTCAGATTTAAATTGGTAAGCTTAGATACATTATTGATAGTTTAAAATTGCTTATTGCCTTTGTAGAAATATTAGTACAATATAAAAAAAAATTCAGTAGCGTTAGTCAGTAAGTGATATATTATTATTTAAAATTGTCTAGATAGACCCAACATTTGTCAAATTAAGGGGTTTTAAAGTGTATGAGTCCTATTCAAATGCCCTGCAATATTGAAATATTTTTTACGTACTTGTTATATTCACTCTCAATTTTTAACGGAGGTATTTTTAATAAAAACATTAATGCATTAATTTTTATTTTACTTTAAAATTATTTGTTTTAATTATTTCATTCAAGTCATATTTGTTTTGAAAATGCTTTATGCTACATACAGTCTTTCATCATAGCACTAAAAAAGAGGGGGAAACGGATCCTATAGGTTTTTACTATAAATAATTTCACATAGTTCATTTTTATTTAAATTAAACTTATTTTAGGGCAACAACTAGTTTTACTTTTTGTAATTGGATTGGAATCGCCACTAAATGTAAAAATAGTGATGTATACAGGAGACAGGACAAGAGGAAATACCTATTTACCCTTTTTCTTTCAATAAAATGTAAGATAATGGTGGAAATTTTCCGTTGACGCCTTTTTACATGTAGCAATTGATTTAAAAGGGCTGATTAGAGAATAATTTTTAAACATCTTTTTATTTTTAGATGTTGAACATGCTTGAAAACCATGAAAGAATGTTAAGTTACTCTCCTCTATATTTCATGCTATGACAAGACCTTAAATAAGTTATTTCAGTATGCCTTTAAATGAAATTAAAACAGGAGTGGAAACACAACGCACAGCAAAAACAAACCAAAACAATGTGGAAAATGACATAGAATTAGTTGCAGCTGATTTAAACTCCACAGTAAAAGGTATATCCTCACAAGACAAAGTAAGTTATAAGATATTTTACTTTAAGTTATAGATAAAAAATTTGGCAATCGCTTTGTATTGACAAATTTTATGTGAATGGTGATGATAGTGCTATTTTTTTATTTACCATTTAATGTAAAGTAAAAATATTAACCATTTATAAGCTTTAAAAAATAGAAACATAAACAGTAGATGAATTTTATTACATTTTCTATTTTGCATCTCCAAAAGTTTCTAACTTAGATATTAGATTATTAGTTTAAAAGTATTTTTTGCACCTTCGGCATTAAACTACATTAATCCGAGCCCAGATAAACCGATATTACAGTTAATTCAAAATTTATTGCTTTTCCCGTTTTGTTTCCCGTTTTTACAAAATAGTGTTTTTCTTATGTAATCTTATGTTATCAGTTTAATGTTAATCTTATGTACTTAAAAATATTTTTGTTACAGGATGACCGAAATTTTACTATTGACATTTACAAAAGCTACAAAATACGTATCTTCAAACCTCTAATACCATTGAAACTTGTGCTATTTCTTTGGTACGGTGGTAAGTTCTAAATATATCATGCTAATTTATTAAAAAGTATTTTTAGCTTAAATAAAGTTTGAAATTAAAAATAACTTTTTCGTTTAAAATACTACCAATTTAAAAGTTGTCTGATTATCGAATCACATTATGTAATACTAACCGTAAAAAACTAACCGTAAACCGTAAAATTTGAATTATATGCATAAAAGGAACCTACACATGTTAGGGCTTGCAAAAATGAATGACTATTAATATCAGGACTTAGATTTTTACAAGGCGAGGCTATTTTGAAATGTTCCACCTGGCTTTATATTAGAAATGTGTGAGCCATTAGAAGACTCTAATTAGTAGCTTGATTTACGAAGCAGCATGTCACCAACAACAATCTTTGTTTAATTGGTGTCGCCATATTTTCGGTAGAGCTGTTTTTGTGATTTTTTCGAAGTTAACAAACTTTCGTGCTGATATTGAAACTTAAAGATGTTATTGTAGTTAAATATAGTGACAGGGCAGATTTTCCATAATTTTACGGGGCCGGAACTTCATCAATGCATCCTTTCTAAACCTTCCCCAACCTTTTTAAACTAAGCTTAATATTCTAAAATCATAATTATTTTTAATATATGACCAAGAAATAGAGTATGTGAAGTTCTAAGTGTAAATAAGTAGTGCTCTAGATTAAAAATACTACGCAGTAATATGAAGAAAACTGACTGAAGTTCCGTACACTTCTGAAGCAACGTATGCCGCTCTAGTAAGGTACACCGCTCCAGTAAGGTACCTAACGTACTCCGTAAACGGTGAACGTTTTATAGCTCAACGTGATTGCTTCTATGTTGTCAAAAACTATATTATTTTAAAAAAGTTAATGATATTAGTTTGTAGATAAAAGGAAGGCAATTATATCCTGTTTTTTCTCAAAATAAACATAAGTTAAATATACAATCAAAAAGAAAAAACATGGAAACCCTGACCTGGCCTCCCCTACTTTGAATTGCTTTTGTTTTCTTGTAAAAAGGTTTCATTACGGTTGGCAAATGCCCATATACAGCAATTTAAATACAACAAATAAAATTGTTCGATGAAAATGTAAAACGAATTTGGTTTTGAATAATATCTCATTAAAATAATAACCGTATATAAACCGTATTATTATTGGTCTGGGCTACATTTTGACGTAACAAACTTGCATGTAGCATTTCTAGTTTAGTCTACCAAAGTAGTTATAAGGAAACTTACAAAGCCCCATAAAATGCCTTCTGCTTATGTCGATATAAATGTAGTCTGGAATACTTATAATAAATGCATTTGAAGTACGTTTTTGATGAGGAAAGATGCGTAAAGGAAGACTCTTTCTGAAATTATCAAGTGGTGTTAGGATTCTATACAATTTTTAAAAAGAGCATATATACAAGTTTATTGTTTGAAATATTATAAGAGTTATAAGAGCATGGTATTGTTTCTTGTAGGAGCATCGTTCGTAGCACCTTTCTTAACAGTTTACTTCAAGCAGCGTGGGATAACTATTTCCGAATTGTCTGCCTCTTTTATCCTGTCTCCAATCATCCAGCTTCTGTCCTCTTTTGTTGTCGGAATAGTGGCAGACAAGCTGGGACGCAGCAAGCCCATCCTAGTCGGCAACTTGATTCTGTGCGTCCTCTTTCTTGGCGGACTTCTGTGCGTCCCCAGGATGAACACTGCCAACTGTGCCTCGCAGCCCATCAACCTCAAGTGCCATCCCAGACAGTTCGACAGGCTCATCACCAAGACGAGCTGCGACGTCGTCGAAGACGTCATCCAAGTGAACTCCTGCAATGTCCAATGTCCGGAAAACGTGACGGAATACTGCGACGGGCAGAACCTGATATGCGAGATACTGGCTGGCAACGAACAGATACGGAACTTTTCGTTGTCCATTCACGTGGACGGGTCGTACAAGGTAAAGGACCGGTGCTACTATAATGTCAGTTCCATGTCCCACAAAAACGAGACGTACTCTTGGTGCAATGTGCCGCACAAGATGTACTGCAGGGTGTCTTGCAATGTAGATTCCGGCGTTCGGTGTGAAGACGAGAATGATAACCGAAACGTATTGATGATGACAACTATGGTGTTCTTTGTGTTGTTCTTGGCATCTTATTCAAATGTGTACAGGCTCTTGGATGTCACTACAATGGCGCTGGTTAAAGAACATGATTCCGATTTCGGCCGTGAACGATTCTTTTCCATTAGTGGAATTCTCGTAACAGCCCCGATCGCTGGTGTGCTAGTAGATACATGGAGCTTACCTGGCGAAGAAAAAAACTATCTACCAGCTTTTTATTTCTTTATTTGCAATATTATTGTCCTCTTAGCCATAGTATATAAACTTGAAGTAACTATCCAACCTCCTGGTAAAAAACTATGGAAGAAAGCAATCGTTTTACTAAAGAACATTGATGTTATATCCTTTATCTGTGTGGTCTTCTTGCTTGGGACGGCATGGAGTTTCACCAAAAACTTCCTGTTTTGGTACCTCGAAGGAATGAACTCCCCAAGTGTTTTAATAGGACTCATTCCAGCCATTAGTTCTCTGTATGGGCTGCCCTTTCTGGTGACATCAAGATGGTGGGTGAACAAGATAGGGGCCTCACAGATATTCGTCCTCGGATTGTTAGGGTATGTCATCAACACGATGGGTTACTCATTCCTGCAAGATCCTTGGTATTCACTTATCCTGGAAGTTACGAATATAGTTACGTATCACCTCCTGTGGGTTGCAGTGGTCGTGCACAGTCACGAACTTGCACCTGAAGGATTGACGGCAACGGTGATATCACTAGCAGGATCGATTCATTATCATTTAGGTAAATTTTTAATTTTAATAATAATTGGTTGTAAAAACTTATAGCTTCATATTAAACTGTAACACCTAGGTGTAACGTTACTCCATATTTATTGAGTATCGTTACAAAATAATGTGTTTATTCCATAAAATCGGTGGCAGCAAGTGCTTCCTCTTGCCTCAGGTTTCGAGAAGTAATGTAACGCTAAATTTTCGGAGCAATGTTACACCGCTAAATGGGTGTAACGTTTCTCTGTAAATTTGGTGTAATTACCTTCTGAAACCAGAGGGAGCTAGAATTCTAACGATTTTACGAAACAACGTTACGCAGCACAGTTTTGCAGTGCATTTACAATGAAGTAATAAAAATTTTGGAATGATAATTTTTTTTTCGTTATTTTTAACATTTAAAATGCAATGTAAATATTTGGCATTAAATTTACACGTAAACCGATATTTTTTTATAAAAATCAAAACTTATTTTTCCAAAAGATGTCAAACAAATTTTGACCAAACATTTGACATTCAATTATTTTCGTAAAGCACAAACAATTAATGCATAATGCAAAACGAATGAATAACTTTTTTGTTTCATTTGATGGTAACACACTAATGTGAGTCCCAGCTCCTTGATTGCTAGTTAACTTTCGCCCATCCCGAGGGTCAGTTGACGTTTGGGATTGAGAGCTTAAAGCTTTATCCCACGAGTAAAAATTAGCCAACCCAACTCTCAACGCAACCAAATCTTCAACCTACAAGGGCTTGAAGTGGGGCAACCTCTAGGGCTTGAAGAAAGCACCTTCAACGCCGTCAACCACACGCGACCTGGTTGATCCAACCTTATATTTGAACCAATCAAATGCATTGATTACTGCTTTTGTCACAAGCAAAAGAACCTGTCATTATGAAGATGGCGGCATCCATGTTGCTCTTTTTCCATTTGCTGATCTTGCGCGTGCGTTTATCCAGCCAAATTTGATGAGCTAATATAAATTTGCACCAAACAGCATAAGGATAAAGTTCTATTTATGAATGCCCAAAAATACAACCATCCATTCAACGCTGGCAACCCTATGTCTAACTTTGCAAGCCAAAATTGAGATGAAGATCGAGTTGCATTGAGGATTGGGTTGACTGAATGAGTGTCCATTTGATATGGGCTTTATTCCACACTCCGCCTCCCGTTACAATGATAAAAAAATATATTTGCAGGAAAAACTTCTGGTAGCCTTATTGGTGGACTCATCATGAGCTCCTCAGGCGGCCGAGTAGCATTCCGTGTTATGGGAATAATATGCTTGATTAGTGCAGTATTATACAGTCTATACCTTTACATTAGAAGAACTTGTTTTGTTGTAACGCAACCTGTGGAAAACGAAGGTAATAATTGTGCCATGTATGTATATTTCAAAGGTATACTTTATTTTATTTGCTTATAACATATATCCAAAACGAGGCTTTATTGTAAGTTTCACCACCCTATACTCGATAAGGTAAGACTCGGTAAGACACACTACCCGATACTCGATGCTTCGATCGAGCCTGAGACGTTGCAGTTTCATCAGCCAGATCTTTTTTAACAGCAATATCCAAAGTTAAATCAGTCTCGGCTAACGCCTCTGCAATCTCTAATTTATTATTACACAAACTAATTTATCACGCTAACGTTCCGATAAAGTTGTTGTGAAATCACAACTTTAAGCTAAACGTCTTAACTCAGTTACGTAATCGCTGATACTTTCATCGGAACGCTGCATGCGTATATGAAACAAAAATCTTGAATATATAACAGATGTTGCAGGCTAAAGTGTCTTTTTAGCAATTCAATAATTTAATCGTCAGACTTATCGGATATAGGGCTTGGAGAAATTAAAGAACGAATAATTCCTAAAGTTTTCGTACCATACACCGCGATTAAGAACCCCTTTTTTTCCCTTCATTAGTTATGTTTCCCTTCATCGTTAGCTTCCAAAAAGAACTTTAATTGTTTGCTGTTCATCTTAAAACTAGAAAAATCACAGCTACATCAAATTCTGGCATACTACCCGCTAGCCATCTTTGTAATAAGGCACATCGGAGGAAAAGTCAACACAAAACCCTATACGGAAATACTACAATTAAGAAAAAACATTTACCACTGAACTTACGACCTTACTACACCTCTAAATGCACGACAACAACATGGCATATCAAAGTGCCAGTAATACAAATAAACCTGGGCCGGAACTCAGCTCGCAGAAGGTACATCCCATCTTCGTCGCCAGTGATAACTTCTGATGTTGTCGGAGTTGTTGTAGTATGAAGTCGGAAGGATAGAAATCATAAAGAAGCATCTTATTTATTATAACCAAAACAATAAAGGTAAATATGGAAAAAGCAACGACAAATTTAACACAGAACTTTTATATAGTAAGCCATGCGCAGCATGCACAACTATCTTGATATGCGCTGGTATTACGTGATGCGTAGATCGCAACAATAGGTTTTTTATAATGCTTGTAGATGTCTGATATTTGTCAATTTTGACAGGAGTACTGGATTTTGGCTTAGATAATGGGAAAATAAAAGAATGAAATGAAAAAGTAATGGAATAAATCAGTAAATAAGTATTAGATCAGCGGAATAAAGCAATTGTTGATTGTTTAAGCGATACAATAGCGCATAGCTAAGTGAGGAAGTGATAGTATCAAGTATAAATAACGTTAGGGAGCAATGGAATAACAGTTATCAAATAATAGAAGAATATTGTAAAGAAGTAATTCAGTGATAGAACAATGAAAACACACCAATATAATTAATATCCAAGCTATGGAGTAAAACGTAATTGCAAAGAGAAGGCATCTGACCTTATCACAAGAAGACTGTGCTCTATATCCAAAACTACACCATCTAACAGTAGTCTTTTGGCCTTATTCCATTCTCCATTCCATAATACTATTACTAATGTTTATATTACTTGTTCTCAAATGGCACTATTCTAATCAGTACTTTTCATATTACATATATTTTAAAACAAACTTTATTTATAAACACCTTGTATTTGTCAGTACAAGCTTGCGTGAGGTAGGTAGTGCAAAATCGGATTTAACAAAGAAAATCAAAGTTGTTCCTTATTTAAGAAAAACGTTCCGAGAACACACCGGCAGTCCAAGAAAAACACTCAATAAACTTGACAAATAATATAGTTTATATATTTCTTGCTGTGCAAATCCGGCGATCTTTATGCTAATTTTAGCGATTGTTGGAGAGAGTTTAGCCAACTTTATAAAACCATGTATATTTTCCCCGGAACTTGGTAGTTCAGTGCTAGGATACGCGTTTCTGGTTTGAAATTGGATTCGGGTTCTATTTCCGTTCTAGCCAAATGTTTTTACTATTTTTTTTTTTAATTTTACCTTGGAAGATTATCACCTTTTACATATTGTTCTGAAACTTTTATCTGTATTTTTTGTTTTCAGGAATTTTTCAGTTTTACAGGAAACAAAATTGTCCGGAGCCCTAAAAGAGTGTTTAGACTTTCAATGGGCGAGTCATTACTTTTCATGGAGGGCTGGATACTGGTGGCTTATAGATTAATATTTAGGCTTTCAATGGACTCTAAAATATTACCCTATGTGGGATACTTATTATTTTAGAGAAAACAAAATTGGCCTGCTCTCCAAATGAGTGTTTAGGCTTAAAAAGTTTATGTTGCCCAAAATCGTCTATTATACCACCGTCTATACTGACCACAATTTTAGGGTTCCGAATGCGTCCGAACTGGTTTCTCGATCTTCGGCACTATCTGATGCGGATCTAATCCCAACCCATCGTTCTGAAAACGGAATTAACAATAGTCTCTTTGAACTGTAGTTTTAACTTATTCGAGTCAAAATTGCACAAATCGGGATTTTTAGCCGAAACTGGTAGTAAAATTTCAGTTGTGTGATCACGTGTCAATTATAACTAATAGGAGAACCCGACCGGACATGTCCATAGAGTCTCGGAAAAATTCTTTTTGTTTTCAATGCTTCCACTGTTGCCATTTCGTCAAACCCATGAAAAACTTTTAAAATAAAAATAAAACTTGAAGCATTATTATTTTTTGGGATGAATCAGTTTGACATGACTTCATACCTTATCTATCACAATAGTGGTCCCTTTTAATGGTCCATAAATAATGTTTTGAGAAAGCTGTTTAAATATCGTGAGTGTAATCGGTTGTAGGTTGTTGTTGTAGTTACTTGCTCTTTTTTACCTTTTCCGGTTTGGAAAATTGGTCTCTTTATACAAGGCATCAAAGCACTTTCTATGGATCACGCACCAGGTTCGTGCAACTTAACCAATGTAAACCTAACCAATGCAACATAACCAATGTTGTTAGAATTATTACCCCCCCCCCCCATTACATGGTAACAAAAATATTCCATGTGTTCCGACAGTCCAACTTGTCAAACTGGTTTCGAGTCTTCAGTTTAGATTTTTTTTTAATTTTCAGTATTCTAATAACGTATTTAAGGTATTAGGATGGAAATAAGTGAAATAGGTATATAACTACACATTATAGATGTTTCCTTTTTTATATTGATACAGGTGCTGTACAGGAAGAAGAAAAGACAGGTGAAATCTATGCACTGGTCACCGAAAAAGTGAATGAAATTGAATTCAAAAACCACTTGTGAATTCACGAAAAAACAAATAAAACAAAATGCATCACTCAAAGTGTTAACATTACTTTAAAAAAACATTTGAACCTTTTAAACACGTAAACATTTTCGCACAATAAAAAATATAAAGTTTTATAATGCTGTAAAACACTTTAATTTAAACAATGTTTTTTAATATATTAAAAATATTATTATTTATTTATAAAATATAAAATTATAAAACAAATTATGATCTGTGATTTTCCAGTAGTTACAAAATATTATCAAGTAATTGCATTATTTATCGACAAGTTTAGGAAGCAACTAGTATTGAAAAAATTAGCTGATGATATCAAAAAATGCTAACAACTTTATCTAATTTCAAAAAGGTGTGTCTAATTTTAATGATTTAACTCCAATATAGTGTTTCTTATTTAAACATATTTTTAATTTTGTGCCGGTAATCAAGGTTGTGGCTATTTAGATAAAGGAAAAAGTTAACTTTTGCCGCACCTTAGATATGTATAAGTCGATTTCAATCCTTTTACAGAAAATTGGCAAAATAACGCTTTTAACGTTTAACCTCTGATACAGAAGTATAAATCCGTCATCAGGCTGTCAGATAAATAAACATATTTTTTAAAAATTTATAAATTTAATGATTTTGCTAAATTTTAAAATTTGAAGTATGGATGACTAATTGATAATCATTTTCAATAGAAATAAAAATTGGAAAAATTTAAAGAAATTAATGTTTCAGCTAAAAAGGTAAGTTTTATTCTCGTGCAGTGAAAAAAAAAGTTTCCACTCTCCAGCCAATTTCTTTATCCCTCAGAGGGTTAACGATAAAAAATATGTTAAGTGGGTTTAATGTTAATAAAGATAAACTACTCCAGTATTTTATGTTTATTATTGAGTAATATAAAAGGGTAACTATGCACAAAAAACCTTTAAATGTGTTTATCACTAATAAGTGGCCTGATTCTTTTGAAATTAATATTGTTGTGTTACTGATAACATTGTACAATTTACTTTATTCCTGTATTTATTCAATGTCAAATTAAATTTTTTATCTGGGGTTATATCATTACTTCATTTTATTTTAAAAAGCTGGTTTCCATGTATAGAGAATAAAAAACAGATTAAATCTTGAATATCTAATTTGACATCAAAGTTTCTGACATTGTATATTGGCCCGCAGAAGAGAAAAAAAAATCAAATCTAGTTTTGATTAGATGAAATTAGTCATGAATGCCGTATATTTTCTTTAGTAATCAAAATATTGTAATTATCAATTGTTGAATTTGTTTTTTTTATTTTGAGAATTCATCATATTTTCGGTAATAAAATATTTCATTTCGATAGTACTCAATCTGAAGAAATTTGAATGGCGCTTTTCAAAGTTGAGCAAATATATAAAATACATGGATCTAAACTATAATCCATTATTATAATAGATATTTACAATAATGATACCTCCTAATTATGAAAACTTGTCCGACCATTTTTCAGTGAAACTGTTGCCTTACCTATTATTTTGATCTATCAAAATATACTAAAGTGCTATGCTCTAAAGATTTAATGTTCACTTAGAACAAACACTATTTATGACATGTGAAATAAAAAAATAAAAAAAAACCCTTTAAGATCAAATAAAAGTTAAAATATCTTAAAAGTATATAGCTATAATTTTAACTTCATTTTGATTTGCATTAGGTTTTTCAGGTTTTCATTTGATAAAGGCATAATGTAAATTAATACAATATAAATAAAATATTCAATCATTCAGTTATAGTTTGAAACAATCTTTAAGATCATCTTAAGTTTATTTATGTCATAGTAACCGGTTCTACAACTTTACTTTCTTTTAAATAAACATAAGATAGTTTATACAACGAGATGTCAAAGGTTGATAACTTTTAACAGTTTACTTTTACAAGAGTCAAACTTCGAACCGAGATTTCGAAGTGGTTTTACATAGATTTATATAATAAAAACTCCTGGCCAACCTAAGTTGATAAAAAAGAAATATGTTGAGGAGAAGATCCTTCCGCGGATGTAAAGAGTTCCATAAATTACTTGCGAATCCATCCAGAAAACATGTTTAAACATAAAATTCGTTTAATGTTTAACATATTTGAATATTATTTGAGAAAATCTGGTAATTTTATCAGTATGAAAGTGTATTTTGGTTAAATTGTATTCATATCATTTTGTACATAAATATTACTTTACAAGAATTACCAGCCAACGGATCATTGTTTCTTTTTCGCGTTCTATGGTTACCTTCTAGATCGGATTTTATGTAAATTATGACAGAGGCAGCTGATTTTTACATTATATCATAGTTCATTGTGTAATTGGCGATTGACAATGAATTGCTGTTTAAGAAAGAAGGTGGGCGTCCACAAATCACGTCGTGAGGTTTTGTCGATTTTTTGACACCCCCTTCCCCGGTAATGATGTTTCGTGACATTCGGCTCAACAACTTCGGCTCAACTTCTTTGTGTTGAGCATTCGAAATTTCGTAGAGCCTAGAGATAATTATAGGTTACCCCCCCCCCCCCCCTCTTCGACACATGGGCATATTTAAAAGCGGGCTTCTTTTATTGAAGGTTTGTTTCCATGTGCATTCAAAGTCGGGTTCATGCTCCATTGTATCATTTTGTCAGACACGGCTGATAGCGTACGAAGGAATCAAAGTTGTATTTGGTTTAAAAGAAGATTTTTGCCTGCTTTTGCCATAAGTACATTTTACCTGTCTGAGATCATCTAAAACACACTTCCTAGTTTTAACTGCTATATTGTAGAGACCCTGATCATGTCCTAGGCTTTCAACTCCCGGGCATTATGCCCATTATTTTAGATTGCCCTAAAATTGGCTTTAAACCTATAAATTTTGCTTCACATCTAACAATTTTCGTATTATTTTACGGTCAAAATAATTAAAAGTATTTTTACTTTTCTAAAAAATTAAGCACTATAATAGATTGATATTAAATTTGAGGATTGACCTTACTCTAAAAGGTCTTTTTTTTAAATATAGTACTTGTACCCATTATGGAATCAATATGAACACCTAATATCTTTAAAAGTTAAATTTTTTAATCGAGAGAGATAGTACTACAAGTCCGTGAAGAAAAGCAGTTAAAAAATATTTTAGCCTTGAAAGTGGAAAAAAGCGCATTGTTCGCTCTTTCGAAGGTAATTAGTATTTTTGTGGTGTGCTGATCTTAATTATAGGAAAGTTTATATTCTTATGATATATTGGACACATATTTTTAAAAAATTGAAAGTGGGTGTGGTTTTAAAAAAGCTGATAAAACTGTCTTTTGATTGATATTGCATTATTTCTTGACGTTTTATTTGTAACTTTATTATGCATTTTAGTTAAACTAAGCCTGATTCGCAATATGGACATGCTTATGTCAATACGGACATCTATTGTCCTTATATTCACAATTGTAACATTTTTTTTTGGATTTTATTTACTAATTAATATAATTATTGTTCAAATTAGTGGTACTGCTGTTGAAGGTTTTTGAGAGCACAACCGAAAATGACCCCCGTCCTTCTAAGTGACTACGTATTTACCTGCCCACTCCTCGCAATACTTTAGATATTTTTTTATCCTCTCTTCTAAAATCCTCTCAAGTGTGGCTCTTTCATCCAGTAGTAGTTCCATAGGAGCACCTGTCTCTAATATGAACATGCATGTCCATAATATGGACAGGTAGTTCTTATGGACACTTGGTAATTTTTTTTTTGGATTTTATTATAAAAATTAAACAGATAATTACAGGGTCAATTTCATTATGGTAGTCCACGTCAAGATTGTGGGCACAATTGTTTAAGTCCTGTGACGTTATATAAGTGGTGAAAATATTTTCCTTAGGTGTCCATATTAGGTACCTACAGGTACTATAGGTATTTTTGTTAAATCAGAAACCCGAAATGGTCAACTAAATCCCGGACTTAGACCCAACTTGTCATGGTCAGCCCTGACATGAAGTTTAATAAAAAATACACGTCATGAACAAGAAGGCAAGCCTTGTGTTAATCCATACAAGAGATTGTGAGTGTTAAGCGGTCGTATCGCTTACTTCAAAGTCAATTACTGCTAATTTATTAATTCTTACTAGTCTGATTGATACATTCGATGTGCAGTTGAAGACTGTTGTTTGCGAATAAATTTGAAATTCACGCAACTTCCCCATTGCCAGAAGGATGGTTTTATAGTTGCTACATTGGGTGTGAAATTATTTTAAATGGTTAGAATGTTTTTGAAGTCCTAAAGATACATTTTGAAAATGTTTGGCTTGAAGGAGAAAAATAAACATCTTTTTAATTATTTTTTACCATTAAATATTCGAAAGGAGGTAATTATCAAGCGCAATCGAGATCTCTGGCCATCGAGGGATTAACGAGTGGACAAAAGGAAAAACGAAAAAACTTTGAAAACCAAATATGCCCTTAAAATTAATTCAAAATAGAATATTTACACAACTTACAATGGGAAACACGTGTGGGAGAATAGAAGAATTCATAAATATGAATTTTAATAAATGAAAATAGAATGCAGTAATGATAATAAAATAAAAAGATAAATCGCATTTTTAAAATTTGCTATAGAGAATTGTGCAATATAAACAAATAGTCTTTATTGTTTTTTGTTCTAAAAATTGATGATTTGATTTATTCTGGAGGTATCATTAAGGGGTATAACAACAGTTTAACATTCTTTAGGATAACTCGTGCTTTATCTAGCTTCTCAAAAGGTCTTTATGGCAGGTTCCACTAACTAAAATAAAATTAATGAAATGATTCTGTCTTTCTTCATTCGATTGTTACAATTTGCCAGCCACTCCTTAAATATTGCTCTTGTCATCTAGACCTTAAAGTTTGACCTACGCTACAATGAATGGTAACCACAATGAATACCTCGCTACCACTACGTAGTTCTAATAGTTCTTTGATATCATACCTTTCGAAAAAAATAAAGAGGCACGTAAAAGTTTAAGAAAAGTGACTGTACAAAACTAGTCATAACTATGCAACTAAAAAAACTAAACTCCTCGGCGCAACAGCCCATTAGTGGGCCAAGGCCTGCCGTGCCCATTTCAGCTTTCGTGACCTAGGGCTCTGAGGTGCTAGGCATATGTCCCGGTCTCCAAACAAAGGGGTTGAGGACAACTTTTCCAAGAAAAGAGTTAACTTCTAAACCGACTGCATAGTGAAAAAAATTTACAAGATAGAATATATATTCCTCGTTAAATCCGAGGCTTGCTCGTAGCAAGCGATTTCCCTTCCATAGACTTAGCATTGGACCAACCTAATATTCTTGCTTTCCTCGGTAAAATCCGGGTCCTCGTAAAATCAGGACTCGCTATAAACGAGTTCGCCTGTACTTGATTAGGGGAGAGAAGAGTAATTGCGCCCACTTAAGGAAAAGTTACTGCAACACGCATAATATGACACTTAAATTATGTTTTTTTAATTACTATTTATAACTGAACAAATATAAAACAGAATGCCATAACGTTAAACATGAAAACAACAACAATTGTGCTTAAAAATTGAAAACAAGAAAATATTACATTGAGCGCCATTACCCGAACATGTTGGGTAATGTCGCTCATTATTCAAAGCTTTTATACTACATATTTCACAACTATATGATTAAAGTTATTTTACAATTTGTAATAGTCACAAATATAGTTTTCTGCTTTATCCTCTCCACAGCAATCTTTGTGGATCCACTTAGAATAGGATTTGCACCTAAACCATAGTTCGTTGTCCTTTCCAAACTCCCCACAAATATTACATACGTCATTGATTTAATTACTAATAATACCTTCGCCAGGTAAATCTCCCATTTCATCATCATCACATATCATGGTTTCATCGATCGTTTCCTCATCTGTACAAGTCAAATCTTCTTTCTTTGAAGATTTTTTATTTTTCTTGGTCTGGATTTAATTTCGGCTTTCAACTCCTGTTGTTTCGCCAAATAAGGCCTTTTTTTCACCCTTATATTTTTATTAGGCTTCTTTGCCAGTAGATTGTACGTATTTGCAGCTTTCGTTATAGTATTTAAAGAAGAGGCTGTCTTGGATTCCTTGAGACGGCGTAGTTCCTCTTTCTTTTCAAGCATAATTTTCAGGGGTGTTTCTGTAATGATGGCAGATTTTTGTTTTGGAGGACCCTTCTTTTATCAACTCTAAAAAAGTTAATAAAATGATAAAACAGTTTTGATTATTTATAATTCGACTCTTCCAACAGTTGTGGGTAATGCCGCCCATCTGAGCGTCATTACCCGATCGCGCCATATTTGATTTCGAGCGGTCTAACTAGGAATACAATGTATCCAGTGAAATAAACTTAGTTACATTAGATAACAAAATTATTATACTTTGTAACTATACAATGATCATACTCTTAATAGTAATTGAAGTTGACGTACCTCGAAATTAGCTTCAGAAGTTTTTTAGATGAAAATACACGATAATTTATTCACGGACGAAAGACTATGGGTTTTTGCTTTGGGAACCGCTGTTATCACACTGAGCACTGCTAAGTGGCAGTACTGTCCTATTAATTTAGGGGTTGCCTATAGTTTGTCACAAGTAAGCTGAGCGCGATTGCCCTTTGAGCGCTATTACCCGTCTCTCCCCTAATCCTTATTTTTTGTTATGTAAGTGTTCACTATAATAAGTAAATTATTCAGTTGCTACATAAGTTTATATGAATGCAAGTACACTATTAATATATTTTTTTAATAATAATGTATGTCTATTTCAACTTCCTCCCACTCCCAAGATCATCTTGAAAATATCCCTAAATTAATCCTCCTATTTAAACAAAAAAAGTCTTTTTTAAGAACAGTACAGAAAGGTAACGCATCAAACAATGTTTGCATTTTCGTTAAATAATTACTAATTAATAAAATTCAGACACTTTTTAGACTACAATTACCAAAACAGAATTCTTAAAAAAAATTTAATGGGATTTATAAAAATCAAGTTCATATATAAAACCTTAACCCATTAAACCTACCTCGTGACTAAATGGTCATAACAAAAAATGCATGACTTTAAATACATTTTTATAAAAATAGGTAAAACCGAACTTCATCACAAATTACTGGGTAAGTAAGTAGTGCTATACCATTTTACCATCGAACTCCCTCCCACTGCCAAACACCTTAAAATCCATTAAATCCACTTACTTTTACTTTACGCGATATTTTGTCCCCGCGATATTTTGGGCACGCGATATTATGGGCACGCGATATTATGGGCACGCGATATTTTGGCCCACGATATTTTGGGCACGCGATATTTTGGCCGGCGATATTTCGGCCGTGATATTTTGGCCCGCGATATTTCGGCCGCGATATTTTGTCCCATTACCAAAAAATCTGTTTAGAGCTGTTTGTTTAACAGACAAGTTGTAAAGAAAAGACAAATCCTACCTTCCTCTGCGGGAAACCGAAAAATATTTAAAAATAAAATTTATGCATAAATATAAAGTTTTCCAAAGAGTTCCTCTTTCTGCTCTAGAATTTAAAATGTTTCAATTTATTAAAGCCGACTGTCGCACGCAAATTAGTATTCAAAATTAAAAGTGAAAAATGCTAGCACTACTAAAAGAGTAACCAAGAAGTTCTAGAAACTAATTACAGGTTCATATTCGAGAACTCTATATTTGAAGATGATTTTTCGGAATATCGTACTAAAATATTGAGGATGTTAAATGTTTCCCACTTGCATTCAACAAAATGGTTTATATACTACAGCAACATATGATTGTTGTCACTAATGGCGTTGGAAATCTTAAGAAATTTAAGCTTAAATCACCCTTAATGACTATTCCGTGAAAAATGATGTACTTTAACAGAAAAAAAGCCGATGTCTTAGATAGTAACGATTTATATTGGCCCTTTTCTACTTGATACAAGAATGATTAGGAGATATTAAAATCGCATTTTTTTGCTTGCGTGACTGCAAAAATGAATATTACTGGTTATTAAGTTATGCAGATTCGTTTTTCGAAAAATATGAATAGAATTTGAGTACACATCACACAATTAGCTGTTCCTCGAAGCAAAAAAAAATATCACGAACATCACAATGGAAAAATTTCACCCTGTATGATTGCTAGGTATTTCCTCTTCTCATATCAAAATCATGCACTAGCAGGCAAATCTGTAATTCAGGTAAGTCACCCAAACTCTCTTTGTAGAAATATTTAAAATGAATTATTAAAATTTATTCCATCAAAAGTAATAAATGTTAGCAAACTTTATATTTACATAAAAGTATTATTGTTTTATTAAGGTTCGTAGATATGTAAAGCTTAATTGTACGTCATACTTTTATAAGTTGACGCTATATAAGTCAATATTGCATAATAATTGAAGAGCTGAGTGGAAGAACGTGCTAAGTGACATTTTTGAAAAAATTGAGATTTTTGTGTCAATGATCATGTTATTACCTGCTTTAAACATAACAGCTTTCAATTTTTTTGAAAACATTCGATTTCGTATATTTTTCGCATACGAAGTTGGTAGGTGCACGCGTTTTCGTCACTTTTTCAATGAAAGAACGTGCTAAGGAGCCTTGGCATGTTCTTCCACCGAAATCGCCCGATTCCTGAACGATCGTTTAGTGGAAGAACGTGCTAAGTGACACGTTTGCGGAAAATTTTCAGACTTTCGCTTGCATTAATAGCAAAACAATGGTTCTTTTGTGTTTTAATCAAAAAGAATTCAACAAATGTAATTTATATTCCTAATTAACTTTAATTATTAAATATAATCAATGAAATAAAATTTATAATGCGTAAAACTGGGTTTTACGCATTATAAATTTATGCGTAAGCTGAGCGGAAAGCTGAAAGCGGAAAGCTGAATTTTTGCGGAATTCTGAATTTTTGATTGAAAGTGTGAATTGCAGCTTATACGGTAAGTACAAATTTAATCAAGAGTTTGCTTTGTTATGTAAAACTTAAATATTTTTATAATAATTGATGTTAAATAAAGTAACAAAGTATAAAACGTTATAAGTTCTTAATATTTATTAAAATATCGATGACTTTAAAAAAGTACTATACATCACGATTGTAAAAATAAATTGTTTAAACGATCATGTTCTACTGTTGTAGAAATGCTGTAAATTAAAGTAGCTTTCTTAAAATTGATTAAACCCTTAATTGAAAAAGAGAAAGGAAAACGTAAATAACCTTAGGATCTATATCTTGCCATACAACTTATTTTTACTTTTTTTAAATATCAAAGTTTGTTTTTAAATTCAATTATTCTTATCTAAATACTATTTAAACATTTATTTTGCGAAAACTTACATCTTGCATTATTATCTTTTTTTAAAATCTTTTAAATTTAATATTTATTTATTCACATGCATTTGTGTTTCTTGTACTATCTTTTTGTATACTTTTTATTAAGTTGATTTGTCTTATTATTCTTCAAAGTATTTAGTTTATAATTTCAGTGATAATGGTATTTTTTAAAAATATTTCAATTAAAAACTTACTCATCTAACATTAAGCAAGAAGTTCTAAAATAACTTATATAACTTTCTTTTAACTTAAATACTCAAAGAAATCCTTATAGTAGGGACAAACGGACGAACAAAAAGCATAAGATAGGTGATTGATATCTTAAAAAAACCTAGGGATGAGTAACACTATGTATCAATACGCTCATTTAAAAGTTATATATACCTTATAAAGTATTTTCAATAACTGTCAAACCTAAAAAGTTCTATGGCAGCTACTCCTTGCATATGCACAATATTGTAGAAAACTTTATTTTGAGGTCCGACAAATACAGGGAACACGTGTATCAAATTTGAAGTCTGTATCTATTTCCGTTGTTCAGTAATACCTTTAAAACCCAAAACAAGTTTACAGCAGCCTCTACGTGCGCATGCGCAATTTTCTCTAAAACCCTATTATGACGTCCAACAGGAACTAGGAACCCGTGTACTAAATTTGAAGTCCGTAGCTCTTTTATCTCGAACAGTAAAGTAGTTTCAGACAGACAGACGGATCAATGAAAAAACCCAATTTTTTAGAATGAGCACCCTCCAAAACTTGTAGAAAGCACAAAATCTTAATTTGGAATATTGACCCCCATCGCAATAGTTTTATTACCTTATATTTTATATTAGGTGATTGAAAGTAATAACTTTAAAAATTGGACGGGTACAAAGGAAGTTGGGGGGGGGGGGATAGTAGGACGTACGGACAGAAACAAAATAGCAGACGTATAGGCAGCTGGCCAAACACTATACATTGTAGTCATCTAATTTTTTTTACTTTCGAACCAAAAAAAGAATTTTCAAAATCAGGTACTTTGGATCGGAAATTGAAAGGGATATGGACGGACAGACAAAATGATGGACGGACAGGCAAACGATTAAAAAGTATAAAAGAGATCTGTGAAGTCCTATCTTCCAAACAGAAAAAGAATTTTGAAAATCGGAAGGTTAGTACAGAAATCATGAAACGTTTATGGATGAAATTTACCTAAAAAATGTCACTTAACACGTTCTTCCACTAAGCGACTGGCCAAAATCTGAAGCACTTCGGAGGAAGAACGTGCCAAGTGCATGAGTTGTCAAGCGCGTTTTGTAAATGACGCGTTATGACGTAAATTACGGCTAAGCCAAAAGCCACCAAGCATTTTGAAGAACCAAACTAAAATATCATGCAAAAAAACTGTGATTTTGTGAATGACAGAAAAGTTGCAAACTAAAAACTTTGAAGCTCATTATCTCGTTTTCACCTTTTTGTCACTTAGCACGTTCTTCCACTAAGCTCTTCAATTGTCAGTATCGTAAACATAAAGTTTTTCTGGAAGGAGGAAGAATCGCATAGATAGAATAATTTTAGTCTCGACAGCTAATGATTCCGAATGACCGTGTGTCTCCAAATTGAAATGCCTCTGTGTTTATCCAATTGAAAAAATATTTTCTAAGCTACATTTCTCCAGTGGAAAAGAATATTTTTACGAACTGTTTTTATATGATAATTGTGGCTGACTTACATGGTTCTATAATCCCACTTTTTGATTTTTTTGTTGTTGAATATTTTGTTGTAAAATTATTTATTGAAAATGGAAAATATTCGAACCAATTTCAAAAAGTTGGATTATAGAGCAGGCTAACAGTTAGTTAAGTATACAGTTATTTTGCAGCAACAGTTATTCTAAAGCAGGTCTGGTTGTTCAGTCAGTTGATTGTGCATTATCTCACAGAACTGTAATTTGCTGTCAGGATCGTCCTCAAGAAGGCCTCGTAACAGTCTTGGGCGGTTCGGTTTAAGGTTTAGCTGATCCATCAAGCGTTGCTCTAGGGATTGTCAGCTCCCGAGACGCTAGTCGTGTTGACTTCTTTTTTTGTTTATGAATGTATAAGGGCTGCGTGATCTCAAACTTGTCTCTGATGCGGTAAATCGTTTGACAGAACGGCGCAGACAAATTAAATTCATTTTCCCATATCCAACACACTGTCTTCGCATTTTCATACTTTCAGTTGGTCTTAAGGATCCACCGTCGGTGCTCCTCGCTCAGATTCCCAGAAATGGTTTGCACTTATGAAAAAAAGCACAAATTTTTCACCACCACAAATCCTATTTTATCGGATAACTGGCAGATGGAGAGACTCGAAGTTTTATACTCTGGAGACATTATTTGCTTATTCCTCGAGCATCAAATAAATATTCCGAAGCTATCTGGAAACTAAACCAAACAAAATCCACGAATCGCCACTCTTTGTATCCTATACGCTGTAGTAAGACTTAATTTTAGCCAACCAACAAAATTAAGCACGACTATGTCAAATACCTGTTCTAAATAACCCAAAGTTCCTGCCAATGGTACGGCATTAACTGTTAGCCTACTTTTGGGCCACCCTGTATAAAAAACAGTTTGTCAAAATATTTAATGCAGTCGGAGAAAATTGTGGCTTTGCATTTTTTCCCATTAGATTAACACAGAGTCATTAGGTCTCATTCGACCTTAAATGAAACCAATAATTTGAAGACTAAATTGATCAAATACCATTAAGTTTCAGTAACTACAGTACGTCCCAAAAGTTTATAGACAAACGGTTTTTTTTAATTTTGCAATTGAAAAAAATAAGTAACAACTTCAAAATAATTTTTAATCATAAATAACATCAATACAATAAGAATACTATACAAAAATAATGTAACGCATTCACAGACTTTGTGATAAAAATTAAAATTTTAATTTTACTGTCTCAAAATTTTATAGACAACTCTTTTTTGTCCCTTTAACGTTCAAATTTTTGAGCCGTTTTTCCTAATCACTTCAAAAACTCGATCAGCCATATTTAAAACAAGAGTTTGAATAATTTATGGCTTTAGATTAAACCAACTTTGTTCAATTTGCAGCTTTAAATCCTGAACTGTTGCAAATTGACGGCCATTAGCATATACGTTTCTAGCTAATATTCCCCACAGGTTCTCCATTGGGTTCACTTCAGGACCTAGGGCTGGCCAGTCCATAACAGTTACTTGGTTTTGTCTAAACTACTGCATTGTAGAGTTTGACACGTGAATGGAGACATTGTCTTGTTGATATATCCATTTGTCCCCACCTAGCAGCTTTCCGAATGGAAGTAACTGTACTTCAAGCATTTCCTGGTAATCCTCGGAACACTGACGACCTTTTTAAAAAGCAATATCGGTAGTTCCATTATAAGAAAATGCTCCCCACACCATGAGTGAGCCCCCTCCTTGTTGTCTGATGAAAACGTTCGTGGTTCCTTGCTAATATCGGGCCAGTAATAAGCCCAACCATCGAGTCCATCTAAATTAAACTTCTTTTTATCGCTGAACAGAACACTCAACTACTCATCTGTATTGATTCATATGATTTCGAGTCCACTGAACACGAGCGTCTTTATGCCGTTTTGTAAACTTTGGCGTACGACGCATTTTGCGATAATCAAGAAATTTACTTGCCTGCAGCCGTCGATGCACCGTGGATTTTGATGCTGGAACGGTGATTTCTCTTGAAGTTGACAGTAAAGACAGATTCTGTGTTGAAACTAATATCAAAATCCCTCTATCTTGCCTTTTAGTTGCTTTCTTTGGTCGCCTCGAACAGGATTTTGTTTCAAAATTGTCACCTTTTGACAAAATTCGGTAAATACCAACCCTGCTGCGTCCAATTTTTCTTGCTATGTCCACAACTTTCACTCCACGAGCTTTCAAACGACAGATTTTTTTTAATTTCATTTTTCGAAAACTGCAAGTTGCGAGGCATCTTTGAAATCAGTAGAAAAAGGAACGACCAATTCTTCGCTTATATCTCAGAAAACTATGCGTCACAAGTACAAGACCTTTGAATATGTAAATTTTGGTTATCAATACTTAAATCAGCTTTGAACTCTTTTTATCTATATATTTTTGGGACTGCATTTTTTCGTTTTTATTTTTTAGAATTAAATCTATGTCTTCCTAAAGTTGTTTGAGTATTTTATTATAGGTATTACCTCAATAGATATTTGCATAATTTATTTCGTCTTTTTTACTCGTTTATTTAGCTCTTAAATTAAAAAAAAACCGTTGTCTATAAACTTTTGGGACGCACTGTAATGTAAATAATTCTATGTATGATTCTTAAATCTTGTATTGATACAATTTTATAAGTATCTTAATATATAGTTGATGAATGATATTAAAATATCAACGACTCTCTCTCTCGTTCAAATCCACTACGCAATAACATTAAAAATAATTTTAAATATCCTTATATGTGTAGAGAGAAGTTTAAAAACTCTTGGATGACCTCAGATATCCTTAGTCTCATCAAAAGAAAAGAAAAGTTATATTATAAATATAAAAAATATCCTTTTGACACTGTTTATAAAACAGCTTATAAAACAGTCGCTTCTCATGTAAAACACATTATTAAATCCACGAAAACTCAATTCTATAAAAATAAATTCGAAGCTTGTAGCACAAGTAAAGAAAAATGGAATTTTATCAGTTGTGTTGTGAATAAAAGTTCTAAATCTTGTACTTTACCTGACAGTCTAAATAATTATGTGCTAGCTTCCCAATTTAATACTATATTTAATAATGTTAATCATAATTCTTCTGGTATTGATTTTAAAAATAACCAAAGATACTTCGTAACTAGTGTATCCTCCTTTGTTTATTATGAAGTCACTGAATTTGATGTTTCTGATGCTTTAAACTCATTTTCTAATTTAGATTCTTTTGATTATGATGGTATATCCTTGAGATACTTAAAATTATGTGCTGCTAATAATATTAGTTTAATTACAAATTTTATTAATTCATCTTTTCTTACATGTGAATTCCCCAACTCATTGAAACGAGCTACAGTCACTCCAATTTATAAAGCATGCGATAAAAACGATCTTATGAATTATAAACCTATTTCTATCTTACCTTGTTTTTCGAAAATCATTGAAAAGATTTTAACCAAAAGAATGTTTAAATTTTTGAACTTTACTAATTTTTTTTCTAGTAATCAATATGGATTTATGGAAGGCCGCTCCACTGAAATGGTTCTTCTTGAATTTTCAAAATTTATTTACAAAAATATTGATGATAGCAAAATTACGGTAGCGATCTTCCTGGATATAAAAAAGGCTTTTGACAATGTCAATCATTCTATACTCATTTGCAAATTAGAAAAAGCAGGTGTTAGAGGCGATATTTTAAAATGGTTCATCTCTTATTTAACTAATAGAACGCAACGAGTTAAAATTGGTGATAGTTTAAGTGATTACATTCTAACAAATCGTGGAGTCACCCAGGGATCTAATTTGGGACAGTTATTATTTTTCATTTTTATTAATGATTTCTATAAATTGAAACTATCTGGTAAAATGTTAACATATGCTGACGATACAGTTTTATTATATGATTGTTCCAATATTAACGAACTAGTTCTCCAAATTGAATCTGATTTAATAGAGGTCGAGACTTGGTTTAATGCAAATGATTTAACTTTAAATCTTAACAAAACAAAATATATTCATTTCAGCTTACGGCAGTCCCACTTGAACTGTAATTTTAAATATCACGCTCCTTTTGCAGCAAGATTGAAAGTGATTGTCAGTGTCCCACTATTCAATCTGTTGATAATATAAAATATTTAGGTTTATACATAGATTCTAACCTTAAATGGAAAACTCACATCAATGAGTTGGGGGAAAAATTACGTTTTGCCTTATTTAAATTTTACCACCTTAAAAAAAATTAATTCATCTTTTTTAAGAACTTTATATTATGCTTGGTTTTATTCATTATTAAATTATGGTTCTATCATTTGGGGAGGTGAATATAGATCAAATTTGCAACCTTTAATTTCTATACAAAACAAATGTTTAAAACTCATAAATAGAGAACGCTATCCTCTTAATTTTAGAATTCTTAAGATATTACTAATTCTATATAACGCCTTCTTTCGTATTATACTTTATCTCCATCGCAATAAATCTATTTGCAGTTTTAAAGTTAATCTCCATAGCACTAGATCAAATGATGTTTTTCAAATCCCTAATTTCCATAAAGATATCTTTTGTAAACATTTCTTCTACCTCGCTCCTAAATTATACAATAGTCTTCCCATCGATTTAATAAATATTAATAATTATTCTACCTTTAAACGTAAACTTTTCAATCTTCTGATCAATATCGACGACTTAGATCTTTATTTCTCACTTTATTGAAGCTCATAATAATTTTTTTTCCCTTTTGGTATGCAGCTCATTGCCAAACTTTTCTGTATATTTTTTAAGCAGTTTGTTGTTGCTTTATTTATTATTTTTCATCATTTCTCTATGTTATTTGTGTGTGTGTCTGTTCAAATAATATAGCATTTTTTTTCTATTTCGCCTATACGGGATTCCATGTTTCCCCTTGGCGTTCGTTTGATTTAATTTGTTGTTGTTGTTTTTTGTGATTATAAAGTTATTATTATTATTATTATTATTATTATTGTTATTGTTATTGTTGTTATTGTTATTGTTGTTATTGTTATTGTTATTGTTATTGTTATTGTTATTGTTATTGTTATTGTTTTTATTGTTATTGTTTATTGTTATTGTTATTGTTATTGTTATTGTTATTATTATTATATTATTATGTTATTATTATTGATTATTATTATTTTATTATTATTATTATTTTATTGTTATTTTATTGTTATTGTATTGTTATTGTTATTGTTATTGTTATTGTTATTGTTATTATTATTGTTATTATTATTATTATTATTATTATTATTATTATTATATATTATTATTATTATTATTATTATTATTATTATTATTATTATTATTATTATTATTATTATTATTATTATTATTATTATTATTATTATTATTATTATTATTATTATTATTATTATTATTATTATTATTATTATTATTATTATTATTATTATTATTATTATTATTTCCTCTAGTTCGAGTCTACTACACAAAATCCCTGTTCAAGAGCAAAGCGATAGAGAGCAGCTAAGAAGAAATTAATTGCAATTTTAAAAAGTATACAGTTAACAAACCAAACGAGTCTTCTACTTCAACTCCAAGTAAATTTTTTATATTCTAATTTTCTAAAAAATACGACTAAAACAATACAAGTTCCTGAAATTTCAAATTGAACAAAAGGTCTCATCTACATTTAAAATAAAAGACACAAACAAATAGATAATATTTTTAGATAATAATTTTTTATTGAAATATAATAAAATATATTACAACATCATGTTTTTCAAAAGCACATATTTCAACTGAAATCATTAACGATTTTCTTTTCTTTTCTTATCTTTTTGATATAGATAAAGTAATACTTGAAATTACGAGGGCTGACTTAGTATATTCAGTTCTTTTGGAAAATTTTCGAATAATAATGGGGTTGTTTACTTCGTGAATGGCAACAGATGATGTATTGTTTTAATTTTTTTTGTCTGGAATAACTTTTGTTTTGGTATCCGAAAATGAGTTTTCAAAGAATATTTTACTTATTATTATTTTAAAAGGGCAACTTTTTGCTATTGGTTGTTCAAGTCATTTGTAAAAGAAAGTTTGCACAGAAATCAGCTATGACGGTCTTTGGAGAGTGAAACCGATGCAACAAATGAAATCGCAGGACACGGAAAAAGGAAAACAATGGCGTTACATCATCTGATACATTCCCATGATAGCAAATTTTGGGAGAATGTGAAAATAATGAACTTAAAAATTACCACAAATAAATCGAAATATGGATTCAATATTATATTTCGTTCACAAAATTAGTTAATTTAATACAATTTAAAATACAATAAAAAAAATTACATTTATTCAAACTATGCAGATTTCAATAAGGAAATCAATGGACAAAATACAAAAAATTAAAAGAGAACTAAGTGACGATTATTTACTCCTAGTAGAAGAATGCTCCCAATGCCATCGGGGTCACATCAGGAGAAAGTCATTATGATCATAAGCCAAACTTTCGTTTTCACTGTTGCATAATTATGCCGTAGCTATCTGAAGAATATCAATTAAACACGATCTCTGAATAATAGTTCAAGAAACAGGAATATTTAGTTCATTGTTCGAAAGAGGCCATTTTGAGTGCCTGAAAAAAACAGATAAACTGGTTGGGTCAGACGTCAAAGTAGCTTTCACTAGAAGCCGAGGTTAGCGTCTCTGGCCGGCAACAAAAAAGAAGTTCTTGGTAAGTATTACGATGTATTTATTTTGAAGATCGGAGAGAAACATAATCTAATCTCATGAAGAAGATTTCGTGGTGATTGAAGCTATTTCATTTTCGTTCCACAAAGTTTCAACAAAAACTGTTAAAGAAGAGGCCGGCCTTGCCTGAACATTATGGAAGTTGAAAGAAGTGAAATATTTGTTTTGTTTAGGTTAGGTAGAATGTTTTCCGGTTATCCATTTCTAGGCTCTATGGAGCTTTAACATATATTTTTTTTTGGTGTTTTCAAATAGCTTTTTGCTGCATATTTCTAGCCATTTTTCAGATCCTTAACACAACTATATATGTCTTGGAATTAATTTTTTGTTAGGGATGAAATGGTCTTTATGTCGCAACATATAAGCAACAGTGGTGAGTGATGTTTAATCAATGAAAAAATGAATATTATGTAAGAAATTCTTCAAGGTGATGTATTTTTATCTAGTGTGATCTCAAGTGCTTAAAAAACTATTTATGTTGCCAAAATTGCATGCCGTGTAACTTTAAAAAAAACTATTTTCAAAAGCTAATTCAAACAGTTTTTTTTTTTCAATAAAAAGTTTTTATCAGGCACGTAGTGTTCATGATATTCATATAGCATACAATAACTACAAAATCTTAATGCATAAAAATTTATTCATATTAATTATAATTTTTTCAAGCAAAAGTTCAATGGAGCGCCAATGAATGCCTGCTGTTTAAAGATAGCTCGTTGATGAATATTTGTGTAACTGAAGGTTATAGTGTCTGATTTAGATAGACTCCAATCAGACAAATTTCCTTGCTGATATCACTGAATTCCACAAACTATGGACGCACAAATGACTGAAAAAGAACCCAGAAAATCTTCTGTAAGTTTTTTTTTTATTTCTTATCGAAATATTTATCACTTTAAGAGTTAATATTTTGTAACTATGATGATTTTTTCTTATGCAAACGTCATCTAATCGTAATTTTCATGTAATTTTTTTTATTAACAGTACTTTTACAGCATCGGAAGATCAACAAATACGAAACCAACGAATACCAAACCAATACGAAATATTTCTAGGATATCCCAGACATATTTTTTTGTGAAATAAAATTTATATATATAGGTATTAAAACTATGTTATTAATAAAACACATTAAAAATTCAAAAATTTTAAAATTGTATTTATGCTAAGAATATATAACAAATGGAGTTGCTAATGTTGTAAAAATAGCTCTTGGATCTTTAATCATAACAATCCCTTTTAGCTTCCACACTACGTTTATAACGTAAAAAGTGGAAGGTTTTATAGTCGTTCAGTCCGTCTGTCTGTCTGTCCGTCCGTCACCCACTTTCACAGAAAGAACCACAAGTCCCAAAGACAAGTGGGATACGTCATTTTGAAGCAAAATATCAGATAAGGCTACATTCAAAATTTCATTAAGAAATTTAAATTAGAAGTTTAGTTAAAATTTAAATAACTAAAAATTTAATCTACATTGAAATAACATGCAAATTCCGCTTTTTTATTCAATATTTTCACTGTTGCCATTTCGCTAAACGTACGAGAAACTTTATTTAAAATAAAAACTTTTGAAAGAATATTTATTTATGTGATATAATTCAGTTTGGATTGTTGTAATATCACAATAAAGTTCTTTTGATGGTTCATTACATATGTATGTAGAAAGATGCATAGAGAATTCTAACTTGGCATAAAAAAAAATTGCAAAGTTTCGCTTTTATTTTTAAAGCATCAATGGGGTTGTTTCACGGAGAATCTGGCAATAGCTTTGCGGTTTTGTTTGCATGTCTATTTTGATGTTTTCAACAATGTTGCCAGCAGTTTTAGAAGAAAAACTACGAAAAAATACCATTTAATTCTAAAATTACAAAAACATACCATAAAAATACTAGCAAAGCGTTTCATGTTTTTTAAAGTGACTAAAAAGATTCCAAAATGCAGCTAGTATTTTTACGATATTTTTTTGTAATTTTTGAACAATTCTAAAATAAATTCTAAAATTACAAAAAAATATCGTAAAAATACTAGCTGCATTTTGAAATCTTTTTAGTGACTTTAAAAAAAAACGTGAAACGCTTTGCTAGTATTTTTATGGTATGTTTTTGTAATTTTAGAATTAAATGGTATTTTTTCGTAGTTTTTCTTCTAAAACTGCTGGCAACATTGTTGAAACATCAACATAGACATGCGAACAAAACCACAAAGCTATTCGTCACTTGACCAGGGTTCTAAATTACGAGGCGTTATTGGCTGTGTTAAAGCTCCTGAAGGAGGCTAGAAATAGACAGCCGGAAACGATTACCTTACCTTACCTTACAAAGCTATTGCCAGATCCTCCGTGAAACAACCCCATAGTACTAAATTTTATATATTTTGAACTGTAAATTAATTTAACAAACTATAAATAAGTGAATTTTCGAAAGTAATGTAAATTGGAAATTGTGGCGACACAAAGATATTTATTAAAAAAGATTACATCATTATTCTTCGAACTTCAAACAAATGTAGCAAACGATAAAGTCTAATTATTAAATCTGAGAAAGAAGATTAATGAAAATAGTTAATTTTGGCGTTCAAAAGTTTGAATTACAAATAGCTTAAGGCCTTGTTTGTTATTAGAATTAAATCACTAATCGCCCGAGAAACTTAATTCTTTTAGACAATAAATTAAAATAAATTTATATTTGCGACATCGATCAGTTTGAAATGACGTCAAATATATTTTCACTACGAGATTTTTTGTATGTTGATATGAAATATTTTCATTTTTTTTTAAAGTGAGGAATATTACATATGTATTCTTTGAAATATAAAAATTTTTTGCAAACGATAAGTAATAATTATTGAATTTTCGAAATAAAATACATAAAACTAGCCAAATTTAGCATATAAATGTTTAATATAAAATTAATGCTGTGTTTGGCGCCTTTTTACCTGTTTAACACAACTGTTGTGTGGAAGCGGGTTAAGTGACAGATTCTGTTACAAACCTACTTGTTTCGATTAAATATTTATTCCTTGACTTCTTACTTCTTAAGTACGTTCCGTCTTAAGTACGCTTAAAGTAGTTCATGCAAATAACTTTTGGAAAAGTTTATTTAAACGTAGTCCGTTTTCAGGTCTTTGAAGTTGAAATATCTTGCCGTGGCTCCCAAATTTCCTTATATTTCTAAATCTGCAATGTGAACAATCGAGTATTCGATTTCGAAATTTTATAAGCTTTAATTTGTAATTATTTAATTATTTTATCTTAAAATGCTGCTAAAGGCTAGACTAAAATATGTCAATGAACGGTGAGCGAGCGAAGTGAGCCTGGATCGCGAAGTGATCCGATGGGAACTGGGCAAGCTGTTCCCAGGGGTTGGAGAGCGATAGAGAGCAGGGGGAGTGCCCCCTATTGCGAAAATAAAATCGTACGAAACATTGTTACAAATAGGTTTGCGCCGAGAACCAACTCTTAGAACAGTTAGCTGCTTTTCTTGAGTCATTGGAAATATTTACTTGAGTTAAATTTAATTAAAGATATTGGACGGGGGATTGAGTGAGCGTTTATTTATGTTCGCAAAAACAATATTTTAAAAACAATAAAAACAATTTTTAACAAAAAAATCACGAAGCGTACTTTTGTTTGTTTTTTTAATAAAAAATATCGATTGCGCCATAACTATTTTAAGAATAAGATCCTTAATTGATAACCACAGATTCATATTAAATAATCAAAGTCAGCATTGAATTATTCATTCGAAAAAGATGTTAAGAAGCAATGCCGAAACAGGTAAAATGATTTCTTTAAAGTTTAAACAGTTTTGGAACTGTTAAAATAAGCTAAGAAAACTTGCAAATCATAATTCAATTCTCACTTCTGCCTCATTTTATAAACTGTGATAAATTTTTTGTTCATTAATATAAACTGCTTATTTAAGTTATTTAACTACAATTGTTTTTGCTTTGTAATAATAGATAATATCCATCAGTAAAATCAATGTAAGGGAAAAGTTGTGTTTTTGTTTAAAAAGTGTCATATTTTTGTTTTGTTTTTAAGTTTTTTTTATACGTAATTTTGGGTTTTTGAAATGACCGAAGAGCCACGAAACATTTTAAATGAGCCGCAGGATACCGATGAAGGTTTTAGTATGTTGTAATTCCTTTTATAATGATAACTTGTATATTAATTGTCTAATAAAAATTATTTATTTCAACTTTAGGTTATGGAGAAATTTAAACGCTGCTCCATATCAATTAACAGGCCCTTGATACCTCTGAAGCTTGCTTTATTTTGTTTTTATGGAAGTATGTAAAAAAGTTTATATTTCTTTCGCTATATGTAGATTGCTTTTTATTTACTGATTTTAAATTTTTATTGAAACATATATTATTAGATTGATTTTATTTATAAATTTATACTAAAAAAATTATTTAATATTACAAGTTTTAAATTCTTACAATACATGTTTATTTTATTAAAATGAAGGAATAAAAATTAAAAATGTATATTTTGTATTTATACATTAATCGATTGTATTTAAATGCATGAATAAGTTAAAATATAATTTCGATAATTTTTATACTTATAACTGCATTTATCCCAAATAAATTCAAATATTTTTAAAGAGACAGGGTGAAAAAATTAAATTATTTTTTTAACGTAGTTATTGCGTGGGCTATTTCTGAATAAAATAGTTTATATTCTCTTCAAGAAAGTTGCTCAATTTTCTGTTTTCTCCATATTATCTTAAACTTGAAGCAAATTCAATCTTGATAAACTCTGATTACATCAGGGTAATAATTTTTCACCGAATCTATACCGGCCGTCATATTTCTATACCTTACATATAACTGACACCTCGCCAGTGACGTCACCACGCTTTCACGATGAATGCCTATGCAACGTTCTAGAGTTTTACACGCTTGTTCGTCGTGTTCGCTTTGCGGCTTCGTGTTATAGGTACATATGAAAATTTTATTTGCAATGGAATTAAAAATTTGAAATATCAAAACAAAGAAAACATTTAATTTTCAATGCAACTTGGAAGACATTTAAACGATAGTGCAATAGAAATATGCAGACCGGCCATAATATCATGGCTGTTGCGAAAGATTTTATGCAAAAAGTATATGTAATAGGGCTGTGACCTAGGCATGTCAGGCCACCGTATCTACAAAGAAGACTACATACTCAATAGCTACTACCAATAACAAATTCTAGTATATTGATTATTTGAGAAAATAGGTTTGTAGTTTCACTGGAGATACGGCAGTTGTCCGGTCTGGACGGTATTGGTAATGTAGGAGAATGTGGCTAACCCACAACTGTATATTTTAAAAAGTAAATGTCTTTATCAATCCATCTTCGCAAACAGAAGTTTACCGAAAGTCACTTAAAAATAAAAGTAATACATTGTTTTTTTTCTTACAGTCGGAGGCTTCGCGACATCATTCACCACACTTCTTTTAAAACAACGTGGCGTCACATTATCCGAATTGTCCGCCATGACCATCTTTGCACCAATCATGCAAATATTGGGGACATCTGTGTCTGGAGTAGTTTCTGATAAAATAGGAAGATCTAAACCAGTTCTGGCCACAAACCTGCTTTTGGTAACAATTATTACGACGGGCATTTTACAAATGCCAAAAATTGATCATAAAGTGGAAATCCATACTCTAAGAACAAATTCTTGTTATCCTGAAGATATAAGAAATGCAAACCTAGAAACAAGCTGTGACTTTATTGGAATATCTGAAGAACGAAATTTTTCAATGTTTTGTTCTGGCAATCTTACTAGCGTTGGCAATAAAAAGAACCAACTATCGTGTGAAAACTATATGAGTGGCAGTTTTGATGACAGTTTATCGTTTATGATTTCCTTAACTACTAACTCCTATTTGAAAAAAATAAATGGAAAATGTTTTTATTCAATAGATGCAGTTAATTATGAAGAAAATGTCAAATTATGCCTTGATGTATCTGATATTCGTTGCGTTAAATGCTGTTCTTCCAACACTTCAGAACAAAAATGTTTTGACGATAAATCTTCCAGCAGTGGTCTATTAATGGCATACGCAGTTTTATACGTTTTATTTCTCACAACGTATTCCTCCACATTTCGTTGTTTTGACATGACAGTAATGTTCCTTGCGAAAGAATACAATTCCGACTTTGGCCACGAACGTTTCTTTGCAATCTTAGGCAACTTGTGTTGGCCACCGATTGCTGGACTCATAGCATATGCGACAACAGGGGAGGGAGAAGAAAAAAATTACTGCGCACCGATGTATCTTTATATTGGTGTCTGCTTATTTCTTCAGTTGATCATTTACAAATTGCCAGTTGTACTCTGCACACCTGGTGACAAAATGTGGAAGAAATCATTAAAGTTACTTAAGAAAATCGACGTGTTGATGTTCATGATAGTTATTTTTACTCTGGGAACTCTTTTCAACTTCACAAGATATTTCTGTTTATGGTACTTAGACGAACTAAATGCTTCCAGCCTTCTCATAGGAATCATACCATCTATCAGTGCTGTATACGGCTTACCTTTCCTTCTGACTTCAAACTGGTGGCTAAAAAAGTTAGGAACGCATCAAATTTTTATCCTAGCGCTCTTGGCTTATGTTTTCTGTGCTTTAGGGTATTCAGTTTTGAAGAATCCTTGGTTAGCTCTAGCGCTAGAGTTGCATAGCATTTTCACATATTACCTTCTATGGGTTGCAGTAATTGAACACAGCCATTCCATTGCACCTGAAGGACTAACGTCTACAGTTATTGCTATTTCTGGTGCTGTTCACTACAATGCAGGTATGTCTAATAATTTAACGTATTATACCAAATCACCAAAAAAATTCCACTGCATTCATTATTTAAAAATCTTAAATTTCTGTTTCGTCGTTCTAGTTTTTTGATAAATGTTTTGCTAATTTTATGTTTTAAGTGCTATTCTGAAGTTATTGAATGTTAATTTACCTTACTCTGCTTTTTTTTGTCCTTAACCTTATGTTGTGTTTGGCCCCCGAGTGGTACATTCTGCCTTACTTCAACTGTACCATATCCATCGAGTATATTTAAGATGTAGATGCTTGGCGAGGGAAAAAAAGTGAATCCATCTGAGAGTCTCTAAATCGATGATATAAGCTCAAACAAACACCACTCTTTATAAGATTTTAATTTATAAAAGATTCACATATTTCTCTTCATACTTAAGATTTAAATTTAAATTGTTAATATTTTTTTAGTTTTATGTACCCTACTCTTCGTATAACAGCTTGGTTACCCTTGCAAAAATAGCATCAGACATTTAGAAATACACCTTTGGCTTTGGTTTAGGCCTATACTGTTAAAACTGAAGGTGACACTTGGCACATCCAGGAGTGCCCCGACATCGGGTGGGGATTCTGGCACCCCTAGGCGATTCACAAGTCCAATATTCATCGACCCAAGGCGATTCAAAGCCTTGTGGTGCCAAATGGGACCCATTTATCACCTTCAGTTTTAACTAGTGTATTGTAGGAGGAACCAATGTTCTCACTTGGTAAACTGTTTATTGCATTGGTTTTTGACCATACCTTTTTTCGTACTGATCACCTTCCTACCAATCTTTTGATAAGCACATCGTTTTCTTACCTCCATTTCCCACATTATCACTTCACATCTTCTTATGATAACTTTTTATTATATTTTTTAAGGCAAAACTACTTCTGGCCTGATTGGGGGCATTGTGATGAGCGAGTTCGGTGGAATCATGGCCTTCAGACTGCTTGCCATTATCTGCTTCAGCGTCTTTGTCCTCTATACTCTCTTCTTCATCTTAAGACGCAAGCACATCTCCAAAAAGCATCATATCGATCAAAACGGTAAATAACGGATTTTGTTTTAATATCTCTTTCCAAAGTAAAGTGATGGGAGCTTAGCGCTTATAAAATGTTTTAGAAAAGACACGAGTTACAAAAAGTTAAGATGTTTTATAAACATGCAATGCATAAATAATAAAACAAAGAAAAGTACTTTGCTTTGTTTGAAGGTAGCAATTAAAAATAGTGAAAAGTAGTAAATGTGTAGGGTTCTTTAAAAATTTAGTGATAACTTTTTTCGAAATTAAATTTTTTTGTGTTTATTAAATCCTTTTTTTATCTTCTTTCGTCATTCTTATCTTTTTTTATCCCTTTCGTCATGTAAGGTTTTAGCACGTTGAAAACTACAAGAAATTGTTCGATTTGTTAAAAATATTGTTTCGTCAATAATTAAAACTACTAAATTCCATTTTATAAATCTTGAGTGATTAATTGAGGAAAATAGCAAGCATTATGTATTACTTATTGTGATATAGAAGGACTTTAAATAGTAAAAAGAATATACAAAATTCTATCAAATAGTTTTCCATTCATTAATTTTTTAGTTTGTGTATTAATATTATTGAAATTGTATTTTACATTTTTAGGTGGTTCCAAAGAAAACGTCAAAGCTTGTGTCATTTTTACCTTAGAAGACAAGAAAGGATCAAATATTTATAAATAAAATAGGGATAATTAATGAGGATTTGGAATACCTAAACTCATTTATAAAATAACATTTGTTTTTTAAACAAAAAATATAAAAATAGTTTTTAGGGTACATTTTAAAATAACTATTTTAGCAAATCAGTTTTGAAAAAGAGGTGCAAGAAAGATATTTTCTATTTTTAGTGAAAATTTCTTATTGTTTAAATTTGTAAATACTTATAATAAAAAAATTATATGTGAATCTTAAATTGTCTTAAATGTAATACCTTAAGTTATAAATGTCACATGAAAGATAATTATTTTTAATTTTTAAGCCGATTGTACTGCATAACTTGGTAATATTTTTTTTTTTTTGTCGTAGCTTCAAATTACTAACAAATTGTGTATGCATAAACTTACGCAATTGCCAATAAATACGGTAACAAATGTACTTTTTTACTCTCTGATGTAATTGGTAGTTTTAGGTGTTTCATGATTCCATGTCGGTCCGTTGCGAAAGAGGGGTGGGAATTGGTTGGTCAAGGTTGGTTGGTTAGGGGCAAATCTGGTAAGCCCGACAAATTGGTATTATGGCAACCTTTGGCGAAATTAGCAATTGCATTGACAATTTCTAAATGCTAATCTATTTAAATTTTAAATGCATATAATTTATTCTGAAGTTTTCTTATGCTAATCTTTTGTTAATTATATGCTTAATGATTTTAAATAATTATTTACTGTCTTTCAATTAATTCTTCGGCATTTTAACGTTCCACTTTTTTTTATATAAATCTGTCTGCAATTTAATGAATTTTTCCGTTGTTTTAAGTCGGCCATTTTGAAATTAGGTAGTATTTTTGGTCATTTCGAGATGGCAACCATCTCGGCAAGTGCCGGGGTTTGTTATTATTTCGACGTGGCGTTTCGTATTATGCAAGGCGTAATCTGGACAAGTCATTATGGGAGACCCACAGGTGAATGGATCCCTTTTTTAAGGTTCTAATTTTTATTTTGTGTATAAAATTAAACTTTGTATTATCATTTTCAGTAATTATTCATAAAACCTCACATGTCTCTTTTCTTGTCTTGTCTTAAAAATGAAAATATTTTTTTAGTGTAAGAACAAATAGGTTTTTAATATAATCTTACTAAACAGCTTCCACTCAACAGGGAAAAAAAGGCGATAAACACAACATTCAATTCTATATTAAACATTTACACGCTAAATTTGGCTACATTCATTTATTTCCCTTCGAAGTATGTTATATTATCTGGCCTGTCCGTGGCCGAGTGGTTATGGCATCAGCCTAGAGAACTTTTTTTCAGGAGTGCGGGGTTCGAATCCCACCTACTGCCAGTCATCCTATAAATCGAATCTGCGCTGGAAATAGTAGAAAAATCCTCCATTCATCACGGATGGGCCCTAGTACACTGGGAAAGACGTGCTCGTTAAATCTGTGCAGTCCAAAGTCCCGACGGCGTTAGCGTACGATGTCGCTCGAAGTTCCGTTGGGTGCCCGCTGAGGTGTCGACTTTGTCACTTGACCGGGGTTCCAAATTACGAGTCGTTATTGGCTGTGTTAAAGCTCCTAAAGGAGGCTAGAAATAGGCAGCCGGAAACGATTACCTTACCTTGTGTTATATTCTACGGTGTTAAATCGAAGCAAACAGCATTTCATGTCAACATTGAAACAATATATCACCTTCAAAACCTAACTCAGCCGAATGATTTTTAATTACCATTTAAAAAACAAACAAGTTGGGTTTTGTAACAATAAATGTTACTTAAAACCGCTTCTACACATTATGTAGACACCTTATAAAGTTTCCAATAAAATTCGACTTTTTATGCTTTTTAAATGAGCAATAAATTTGAACTTTTTTTTATGAAAAATTTAAGTACCACTCCGAAATTGAATTTTTCAAGGATCACACTTGTCTGTAGCATTTGTAGTTTAGGTTATAAAAGTGGGTGTTGGATAGACTTACGGACATACATAGTTTTTATAAAATCTTCTTCTATTTACGCTATCAGCATAGTGTGGAAACCAAAATTAATGGTACTTTCAAATAATGCTTCCAATTGGCTTGTTTCCGGAGATGCATTTCCTTCTAGCTTTGCTTTTCTTTTGATCATTGCTCCGATCGGTTCTCTGTTCCTACTTGACAGTGATTCACTAATCGACACCCAAGAAATATTTTATTTTCATTCAGAATTTCTGTTACCACTCAACTCCTGCTTATTTAATATTAACTAGGAATCGTTTAACCCTCGTTTAGCTTAAATATTTTTTATTTAGGCTGTTATTCGGCAATTAAAGGATTTATTTTATAAATATTATAGATATATATTTGTATTTATATTTGGAGGGCTCAGAATACAAGTGAACAAAGTCTATATAAAGCTTCTTTGTGTACAGAGGTTTAAAGTTAGAGATTGTATATATTTTTTTAAATTGCTGTTGCCTTGCGGATATTATCTGAACTAGGACTGCTTTCATTGATGCACTGAACTTCTACATAGTTAGGGGGCTCGGATGGCCTAGTGGTTTGGATCCCAGACCATTACGCTAGCAGTCTGCGCGATGTAACGGGTGCGGGTTCGATTCCCGCCTTCGCCCTGTGTATATTTCCTCTCTCTGTGTCAGTAAAATGTCTTTCTGTGTCTGTCTTACTTGACGATGGCTTATAAGCGGGTCTCTGTTCAAGCACACAAACTGGAAAATATATATGTATCAAGCCCCCCCACCACCCCTACATAATTAGGGCATGTTATTGCTCTGCTAACTCAAAAATGGAAGGGAAAAAAAAAGTGGACCTGATTGACTTGTTTTCTGAATCCTCCATTTGTTACTTTCGCAGGTAGTGCTAATTATATTTCGCAGTGCTGCCATCTACAGAAGTATCGAGAAACTTTAAGTACACCCATGAACCTAATCTAGTGTTGCTTTGTCTTTGTAAAAAGGACAAAAAAGCAATAATAAAAGAATATTTAATTAACATACTTAATAATAAAATCCAATAACATACTAGTACACATTAGAGTTTTAGCCTGCTATACAAAAAATGATTTATGATGGATTTCTAATTTTATTCCATAATTATTATTATAATAATATTTTGCCACTTGAGATATTTCAGATAATGTTTAAGGGTATGAAATTGAGTGTATAACAATTCCTACAGGAAGTTATTATAACTACCTAACTGTTGTAGATATACTTATGTTCAATGCCGTCGCTTGACCAAGACGAGTACTGGAAAAAAGGAACGGAATGCAAAATTTCCGAAAAAAAACCACTCCAAAACGTTAAAAAAAATATATCTTAAAAACATCGGCAAGATATTTTAATAGTAGCAGAAAAAATAATAGTAATTGATTCATGTATTCATGTGTTGGTGCCCAATAACCTATAAACAATCTAATATTCTGCTATATAAAATAGTCTAAACATTTGAAGCTGTCTAAATTTTAAATGGTAATAAATTAGTATTGTTATAGTTTTGATAAGACATCTACTCGACAACGAACTTAGACTGAATTTTCTTTTATACAATATAATAATACCACCAAATTCGGCAGAGGCGAATTGCTGACATTTTATTCCAACTATAATGAAGCTAAATTTTGTTTTAGTAACAGAGTGAACTCTTTCAAGTTCAGGCACTATTTTTGTATATACGTTTTTAATATTGTTTTGCAGTTGATTATTTTTTGAAATTTATATGGGAAGATTTTCTATTTTTGTTTCCACTGTCCTTTTTTGTTGTCCTCATGGTAGTGACATATTAAATTTACTTCAATAAAACACTTTCACGATTAACCAGCTATGTTTTCTGAGATTCTGAAAAAAATCGCTGTTTAATACACATTTTGATGATAAAATGTATGTTCTAGGCCCTAAATTTTAAAAATCCAATATGTCTGACGTTTTTTAAAAAAAGGCGGAAAACCCACTTCTGGTATTCGAGGGATTTTTATGGGGAGTTTTCTGGGACCTTCTTTGACACTTTCTACTTGCCCATGCTTGTTATCTTTTATATTTTGAATGCCGAACTCCGACCCTAATTTGACTAAAAAAAAATGTAAGGCAGACTTTTGGGAAATTTTGTGTTTAACTTTGTATTTGTACAAAATGCAATTGCTGCAACCAATAAGACCAAAAACTCTAAATTTTTAATAAATTTCAAAAATATTATGAAAACTAATTTAAAAACTTATTCCAAAAACTCCTGGTTCTAAAGCCCCACCTGAGGGAGAAATTCGTTGCTTACGTCATATGTAAGTAAGTACCAAACAATGATTTTCTAAAAAAAAATTTCATTTTATTACAAAAATGTAATCAACTTTTATACAGTGACAATAAGTTTTACACTCTCTTTGCGATTGTCTTAGACCTCAGTTAAAGCATTCCAATACAGAAGTTCAGTAAGTATTAGCACGATTCAGACATCATTCAAGGGTTTCCTTCTTCCAGCAATTTCTTTTCCCTTAATTGCCAGCATTTGCGGATCAGCGATAAATACCGCATTTCCTTCGCTCTGTGCCTCAAATGTAGGTTCGTTGGATCTCACAACGGCTCGGTACCTAAAAAAAGTTTTTGCAGAGTATGAGATTTAAATTGTTACGCCAAATTTAATGAATTTTAGTAAGATTCCTATTTGACCTAATTGAGGTTAAAGATTATTCAGCCTAGTACGAGAGTTGTTTTGCATGGCCATTTAGATTATGAAATTATGGTAACATTAAACGCTGCAAAATAAAAATTACCAAAATATAGTAAAGCTGACTAAGTGTATATTCGGTGTAAATAAAAAAAATCAGAGGTGTGGCTCGAGGCTAGGGGTAATATGAGAATATATACCCCTACAGAAATTTTGAAATTTCAGATAAAGTTTTATATACTTTAATCCTCATCCACCTTCTGCTAGAGATCTATATCACTTTTAAAGAACGACCGAATGTCCTTAAGTATTATTTTTCATAGCTTAGCTCACTACAGCAAGTTTTATTATCTTTATACAATTTATTAATTTTAAAATTTGATAAATTTTTTAGAAGCTTCACAATATAGATTGACTCTTTTTAATGTGTTTTGAGCTACAAAATTTAGTTTTAAGCACAAACATACGACTAACTTATAACAAAATAATTTGATATGTTTATATAGTATTTTGCGTTTCCTCTGGGTGACAATATATGCTAGAGTAAATATTTTGATATTTTTTTTATTTCTCTCTTTTTACTTAAAAATCTAAAAGTTCGCAAGTAATAAATTGTATGTGATACAATACAAATATAATAAAAAATTGTATTATGGAAAAATTTATTTTCAATCAGCTTTAAAATTATTACAATGCAGTACAGTACAGTTAAAAAAGTATAAAAGTGTTATATTTTATATAAAATTTCTCAAAGAACTTTTCAAAATTATTTTTTTACAGTTTCACTCGGGTCCAAAATTAGCTTTACATATTTCTTTTTTGATTTTTTGACATTCCTTAAAAACTTATCTAATTTGCTGTTGACGACTTGTAACACGCACTACAACACATATTACCGTCCATAAATAACTCATCAATTGCAATTAGACGGTACGCAGAATGCAACCAAAGTTAAAACACGTTTTGGTCAACCTTGATCTTAAAACTCTGTAGAAAGAAGAAAGATTATTTTTATTGAGGAAATACTTATCTAAATACAAGCAAGGTTTCTGTAAAAGAACTATCATCTATATAAAATGAGAATTGGTAAGAGGAATTAGAAATGACTCTTTTACTGCACATTTTCAAGACATTTCCTGAATTTTTTTTAATCTTATTTTATTTCAAGTAATATTGCTTAATTTATATATGAGCCATGAGAGAGGAAATATCACTGTTCATTTCGTCGTAAATTGCACACTTTAAAAAAAAAAAACGTTTTTCAATTGATTTTTCTATTGATAATTATTTTTGTATAGCTAGTAATTATTTTAAATCGCATATAATAAATAAAAACAATGTTTTATTTGTAAATTATAAATTTTTGAATGAAATTGCACCATGAACATGTATCTTTACAATTAACGGTGGTAAAATGGCATTCATAAATGGTTTTTTAATGGGTTGCTGTTCATTTTATCGTAGATTGCACACTTTGTAAAAAAAAACACCCTCTTTTTTCCAATAGGATTTTTCTATTGATCATTCTTTTTGCATAGCTTGAAGTAATTATTTTAAATCGATTTTAATAAAAAACAATATACATTCATTCAATATACAATACATTTATTATTACCCATTTGAATCAGCCGTGTAGTTGACCGTCCTGTAGACTCCATCAGCATCGAAGAATCCATAACTGCCCCTGATGACCCCAGCACCATCCGACTCCTCATGGCGATGCTGAGTTGTACCATCCCCATCATCCGAACGATATCCGAAGATATAGGCAGAGGGTGGTCCATCGTAATCGTCTGGTACCACTTCTGGCACAGGCTCCCCAGGCATGGGAGACGAATGGGTGGATAGTGACAAATAACACAGCAGCAGTGCCAAAGAGAACAGCTTGACAAGCTTCTTCCGCCCCAGCAGCATATTCGTGCAGATTGCAGAGTGTCATGCGATGGGTTTCATCGGAAATTCAGGGGTTATATAGGACACGGGTGGCTTAGTTTTATAAGTTAACTGCTAAAAAGGTTGTTGGACACTGTAAAAGGCTGTTGTGGGGAAAGTCGGTCGAAGAAAATTCAGAAAACGTGAGGTTATGTGTAAATATAAAGGTGCATGTATTCTACGTGTGCTTGATATAAATTGACGGAGATGTAACGAACATTTTCATCGAATGTGAGGTTTTTAGTTCCCAAAATCTTAGCTTCCAACAATGCTGCCTTTGGCAGTTCACGTTCACCAAAAATTGCTTATGGTCAATAATAGTTTTTTTAAACCATGAGTAATTACAACTGATAAGAAAGTATAGTAAAGATTGAGTATTTTAGTGCAAAACGGATTGATGTCATTTTTGTAGACGTGAAGGTTGACCTTCCCAAAACAGAATATAATACCTGTCCAGCTTTAAAGTTAGGTTTTTTAGGTAGTCGAAAAACCAATCATATTAACAATTTGCCATTTTTCCTCCATTCGTGGTGCCGCCACTGGGAAGAAAAAACTGTACTAGCTTAAAACGTTAGAATAAATAAAGATCAAAGATAGTTATTTAAAATAAAAAATTAAATTAAAAGTTTACAAAACATGCACGAACATTAGAGGGAAATATGCCAAAAAAATCTATGAATTGTTATTTATAGATCCACTTAACCTAAACCAGTTAAGCGTAAGTTGCAATTTTGTCAAACAGATCCAAATTTGCTTCAAAAAATTACTTTCATAAAAAATATAGGTGAAATGGTGTGTTTATTTTCAATAGAATGGAAATTGTAAGCAAATAAGGTGAAAATTGTTATATGAACCCTTTGAGTAGGTGAAAGTTGAAGATATTCTATTGTGTTTCATAAGTGGAAGGTGTTTTCATTGTTTGAAATAATATTTGTTTCACTGAGTTTAAATTTCGTAAAACAAGTAACAAAAATACATACGATCGATATTTTTTTTGGATATAAAGGAACTCCATGATTCAGAAGTAATTTTCGTTCATTAAAGAAAAATTCTTATTTGTTTGATATGCAACATACTTATGAACACAATTATTTGCCAATCACTGCAAAGATGTTGATTAACTTTTTTTTGTATCCTACCCCCACTTTATCAATTGAACTGTTTTCATATTTAATGTGGTATTTGACGACCTTATGTATGATATGATTAAAAAATATTTTTAAACATTATACAGGGTTTGATGAATCAATTTTCAAATATGAGCAGGATTTTTGTTTAAAAAATCCTGCTCATATTTTTTTATCAATCAAATTTTAAGACTAATGATTATAGGGACAATTTTTATTAGAAACCCTTTTGAAATATGCAAAAACAGAGATAAACTACTTGTATTTCTACTATAATAAGTGATAAAGATCTTTATCTTGATATAATTACATTTAATTATTTTAAATATGTCTTCATTGTCAAATTATTACCACTCCCTTCAAAAGACTTTCATTCATAGTGAAAATTTTAAATTTTACTTCGTATGTACTAATGAAATTCTGTTGTGACTCTTATAGGAAATATGTATTTATTTTTCTAAGTACAACATAACGTAAAATATTTCTAATTATTACATTAGCTATATTACATTTATCTATGCAAAACTCTTTAATATGATTTTAGAGTTAAATTTTTGTCAAATTTAAACGTTTCTGGAAATAATTTAATAAAGTTACTACTAGAGAAATTAAAAATAAGAGTTTCATAGTTGATCTTATAACAGTTTCGGAAATAATAAAAAAAAACTCTTCCCATAAGATAAACTTGAAAAGTGGTGCGGTTTAAATTCCCCAACTCAACATCTATCGATTCTATCCTACTTTCCTTCAGTATATTTGTTTACCATTTCTTTTAAAATGACTTGGCGGATTTGGGGCTGAGCTAAGTTAACGAATGCTTGACAAAATACAAGACATACAAGATGATATTTGCAACTCAAAAAGGATGAACGTTACATTCATTGACGTTCTACAAAGAAAGTGAATAATTATTTTAACAAAATACAGAAAGAGACGGGGTCAACTTTTTTCGTGAGAGAAAGCCATTTATTTTCTCCAAAAAAGAAATAAATGTTTATATTCTGAAACGCATTAACATCTCATAATATGGTTCGATCGGGATGAATCGATTCCGGGAGCTGGGCATGTTTTGAGTTCAAGTTGACGAACTGGCACACCATAACAAACACGCACACTGTCATATAAAAACGTATCCATCAATGTCCAAAACATCACAAACAGCCAAACAAACCTACTGAAATGTTGCTCATCAACTCAATTGTGGTCTTCTTCGTGCTAACAGCAACGACCCAATCTCAGCCCCTTCCACCAAGAGACCAGGACAAAGGCCGGAGGTCCATATCTCGCTCTGGTAGCCTACCGGACCTGCTAGACCAGGACAGAAGACCGATATCTCACTCTGGTGGACCTCCAAACTTGCTGGACCAGAACAGGAGGTCCATATCGCGATCCGGCGGACCTCCAGATCTGGTGGACCAGGACATCTCTGCTGGTTACACTTCAAAGCCGTACCAGTTCGGTTTCGAATTGGAGGATGGTTTCGGCATGAGCCAGTACAGAAGCGAGGCCTCTGACGGTACTGGTGTGGTCAAGGGCAGCTATGGGTACATGGACCCAAAGGGCGTCTACAGGAAAGTCGAATATACAGCCGATAATAACGGGTACAGAGCCGTCATCAGGAGCAACGAGCCAGGTACGGCCAACCAGAATGTTGCGGATGCCTTGTTTATTGTCGAGCCACCACCACCGGGTGTTATGAATCAGGATGTAAGGAACGACATTGCTCCAAGAAATAAGAAGGCTTGAGTGAGATTTATAGGTGATGTGTGAAAAGTACTAAAACGTTTCAAGAAATCGTATCAGCAGAAAATGTTTGTGAAATGTTAAATACCTGATAATTGTTCATGCATTTACGAACGTTTAAAACGAAGTTGCTTTACTGGATGTAATCCGATATCAATATGTGCTTGAAATCCATGGGTGATTATAAGGTTTAATGCAATCAAATGATAATTTTGTAAATATTTTAAAGTATATTTGATAAAATAAACTAAAAAATTTTTCAAATTTTCTATTTAAATGCAAATTTCAAATATTTCCTAACTTAAACTAATACATTTTTTACACGCTTGTGAAAACTATAAAATCTTTTAATTTTCTTCAATTGTATTTTTAAAAAAATTTAAGTGCTAAAATAACGAAGTACTATTCTAATTTTCAATATTTTATTGATTGAAAGATACATTTTAATGATTGATTATTTCAGTGTTTGATTTTTAAAAAAAGAATTCAATACCAAATATTTATGTAGGCTGAATCAATAGTTTAAAGGCAAATTCAATTTGCGTAACAAAAGTATTTTAAAATACTTACTTTCTACCTGAATTATCTACCGATCTTTTTTCGTTTACACTAAATTCACTACTTACTGCCATAAATTATGCGCACCAACTTTAGTTGCTTCTCATCAACTTAAATGTCTTCTAATTTTGAAGGAATCATGATAAATAATAAACTCATATAATTAAACCATAAGCAAATTGAAATATTTTGAAATACTATCTTATCATTTCTCATCTAGATGGCAGCACTAATTATGTAAGACAAAAGTATTGAATGGATAGAAATTTTTTTAATCATTCTATAAAATTCAAAAATAAATCTTTAACATATCATTTTTAAAAACAAGAAGTTCTGAAAGAACTACAATATCCACCTTTTCTGTTATTTTTCTGATCATTAAAATTCTTATAATATAGCTTGGTAGATAAACGAAAACAAGTATAAAAGATTGTGTTTCGAATAAAAAAATGTATTTAAAAAGAAAAGTTGGATTGTTAAAACTAAGTTAGGACAAGCTGTTATAGGACGGACGAACAGAAAAGCGTACAAACAGACAAACACAAGCATAAAAGGTAGGTCTCTGATGTCATTTACCTTTCCAAGAATTTTTTTACAAAAAAAAATCGGATGGTTAGAACAGAGTTTAGAAGGGAGTTCGGACAGACGGACGATCGGACAGACGAAAATCACCACGATGTCATTGCTTATTTTTAGGTTTTTTTTTTAATTCTTTCGAATAGAAAAAAATGCCAAAATGGAGCGCTGTGTACACCTTTTTTAATTAACAAATGATGAACCATCAAAAAATAACATTACGCTATAAATTGTTCCAAACTGATATGACAAAAATAAATTTCCTTCAAATATCAATTTTAAATGTATAAAGTTTCTCATGCGATTGTTGATATGGCAACAGCAAATTAAATGAATAAACTGATTTTTATGCTATTTGAACATATCGTCGACAGGCAGGTCGACAAATCTGGACGTACAAAGAAGCAGACAAAAGTGTAAAAGATTCACCGTAAAAAATGGTTAATTTTACAGAAAAATACTGTTATTTTCTTTAAGCAGTTTTTTCAGTGAAACTAACATGTTTTACATAAAAATACGTTTTTTTTTCTGTTTCTAACCGCATAAAGAGTATTTGACTGCAACCGAAGGGGCATTTCCACTGTTTGTGGAATTTCTGCGCGCCGAACTAGCTTAGTTGGAAGAGCGTTGGACTGGACATCTAAAGGTACACATGGGGTCCACGGGGTAGGACTTTATAAATCCTCGTTGAAACTGTTAGTACCCCCGCTTGTCACTGGGGTGACTAGAGCGAGGTAAAGTCTGTTTTTTTTTAATAATTCGTCTGCTAAACAACATTTTGCGTTAAAATTACGAATTATTCGTATAAAATATGCTGATTATCTCTGTAAATTTTAAGGTACTTCTCCGGCACACCAGCTGGCAGGTTTTTCTGTAAAAACAACAGACTTTTTGTTAAAATGTAAGTCCCTGATATCATACCTTTCTAACAAAACAGAAGTTTTAAAATACATCGGATAGGACCGAATTTGGAAATTAGTACCGAAGACAGATATCTCCAGTATGTCAATACATAATTTCCCATTTTTTAAATTCTTTCGAATAAATAAAAGGAAAGTAGGCTAAAAAAGTAAGTTAACTAATCTGTAAAAAATATTCTTCAAAATATTGTTCAAAATATTGTTAGATGATAATTGCAGTTTTAATTATCATAGGGCGAATTTTTCCTGCCGTAGTTTTATCTAAAATTTTCAACAAAGAAACAAAATTAAGAAAATTATTTTTTTTTAATAAAAAAACTATGTTGGACCAAAAAAACTATATCGCTGAAGCAATTGTACCTGCCCAGAAACCGTCCAGGGCCAGTTTTCCCAGGTAGCGAGGCTTTAGGTTTGGCGATCTATCGCTAGTTCGCTTGAATTTCAAATATGATTAACTTTTATCTTTAGGATATCTTAGGATACTCTGCTGTCTTTATTTCATGAATACAAGAAAATGTCACTTGTCAGTAGTAAAGAAACCTTTTAAAATATTTTATTATTCCGTTTTCTTTTTCCGCTGCAATGTTTTCGCAAGGGTATGCGACTTTCTATTTTTAAATGTATTTTTTTAAAAAATTTTAAACCATTAAACTATCTGCAATTCTGCACAGTTCACAAGCATAATAATACTTCAAGAACAAGGGTAAATATCAAATAGCTCTTACGAAACAATTTAACTGTATTTCGTTTCTTTAAAACTATATAAGTATATCACTGTGCTATTTAAATCGACCCTTTAAAAATTATGTGTAAAATTATTCTATTATTGTATTTATACTTAAAACGTAATATAGAAGAACCCAGATAGAAATATTTTTCTAATCAAGAAGATGAATGAAGCAGAAAAATAAAAGGCTTAGTTCTCAATTTAGGCGCGTTTGGCGATTCCTACATTTGGTATCAAAACCAAAGCAACCCCCCAGTCTGGTTTCAAAACTTGTAGTACATACTGGGCAGTGAAATAGCCACGGTGAAACTATATATGAATGAATAGTGTTTTCAGTGAGTTAGATGTAACACTAGCATGTTGTAAGAAAATTATTATTAGGTATATTATAAGGTCATAAGTATCTAAACAGGGTATATTTTGCAATATAAAAAATTTAGAATTTCATAAGTGAGAAGAATATAGGAATAAAATTTGTGTTAAAACTGTTTACTTAAGTAATAAAACGAAATAATGCGGAGCTGAATAACTATTATTTGTTTTATGAGGAATAATACTGGACTTTTCAGTACATCATTTTGTAATACATTATTAAGCATACATCAAAATTTATGTTATGTAAACAGTATTATAGCAGACAATCATAATATAAGGCACCATCTCTTTTTGCTAAAAGAAGTGTGCGCATTACACTTACTATAGTTCTATAATTCTCTAGTAAACATTGAAAAAGGATATATTTAATATAATAGAAAAATACACGCATTTTCTTTTCTTTCATATATTCTACTACTATAACTTTATCACTTCAAAGCAATATTTTCTTTAACAATAAACATAAAACAAGCATTTATTCCTTAAAATATTAAACATTTTTCATTTTAAATTTATTGATACAGAAAACAAAAAGAAAATCCTTTCATAATGTAGTAATGTTTATTAATTCAAATGGTAAACAGAAATGTCCTCAATATTTATTCAAAATGAAAAAGAACTAATAATCGTAAATCCTTTTCATGTAGGACGTCTATTATTCTAAGAATAAATGTTTGAAATAATCACGAAGCCTACCCTGTTCAATAGTTGACTCAACATCTTCGAATATAGAAAAGAAAAACTTTTGTTTGAACAAATTATTAAGATTTATCTTCCGTTAAATTAATTACACCAGTGTATAATTCAGGTAAAAAAGAATAACTTTAAAATTGAATTATTAAATCAGAATAGTTTTTATTTAACCATGGAGTTATGATATTCCAAATTATTCTCCAAAGGCTTTTGTTGGTGCATCCACTTCTAAAAGTAAATGGCTTATAGACAAAACAGCGTTTCGTTTAGTAATGAAGTAGATTTTAAAATTAATTCATGCTTCATTATTAATCTTTTTAGTTATAAATGTTTATTTACAATCATGTTCGTATAAAATCCAGAGTTGTCCTAGCCATACGAGTAGTATTACGTAGGCAGTAAAATTATATATTTAGTAGAATTATTAATTAGCTATCTATAATTAATGGATAATAGTGATAATGAGATTCCTAATTGTATTCCATAGTGAACGTTATAAAAACATAAACTTGTCTTTTAAGTAATTTGTAAATTAGTTTTTAAACACATAAGAATCAAAAGTAAGTTAACAAATTTAGCTAACAGTAATTCCAAATTAACATAAAATATTTCAAAAAGGGTAGCTTAGTTGTACATTTATACAGGATTTACACATTTATACACTGTATCACGTAGGAACTAAAGAAACTTTATTTTTACCTTTATAAGAAACATACTTTTAAGACAAATTTTACAAACAGACTTGTTCGTATGTGAAAATATCTTTTTAACTTATTTATTTCCGCTCCATAATAGTGCCTTTAAATTTCCTTTTATTGAAATAATAAAATAAATTGAAAATGTGGTTCCGATCTGCCGTGTTAAAAAGCACATATTGCATAACAATTGCTTCATTTCCGTGTCTATTTTCAAGCAAAAGTTTTAATTCACACCAAACATGTAATAAAAACACCCCTTCTTCCGTATAAAGCCCTGTAAATTATGACCAAAGTCTGAATCGGGTTCACACACATTCACAATGGTGCAATGTCACGCGATTGGCTTATTCACGAGTACGGAAACCTCACGATTCGCATGTTATTTGTAAGGCGAATTCGGACTGCGATTGTAATTTTTTTGACCGTGATTTTTTACACAACATCTCGTGACTTTAAGAGTAATAATTCAAAAAATTTGGCCCAGAATTTTTGGTTCAGAAATTCTTAATTCAGGACATTATTTTTTTTTAGGGGGGGAGGGCATATTCACTGAGTAAAAAGATTAACCTTAAAGCTATGGAAAAATCATCGAAAATCTATTTTATCTTCTCTGTATATCCTTACGAGTAGCATACTGAACGTACTACATAATTTTTTTGACGTTTATTGAGAGCTTTAAATTTTCTCAAATATAACAACAGTTGTATTGCGAAATTAAACTGTAAGAAAATGAATTTCGTATTTTAAAAAAATTGCACACATAAGTTTCTACAGTTTGCTTCCATAATTTCTTTTTAATATATTGTAAAAGCACTTTAGGACAGATTCAGTTTCATCTGGTTTGGATTTGTTTAAATAATTTTCCTTAACACTAATCCCTCCTCTACAAAATCGACCGTTTAAATATATAGTATAAAAGGTGTTTAGTTTTTTAAAACACACAATTTGCTTAATATTATTAAGTACTTAATTTATTTTCAAAAATAATGAATTTTATTTCATACTTAATATTCATTAAATGCAAGTATTTAATCTCTAAAAATAATGAAAACGATTAAATAGGGTAAATTGTATAATTATGTGTTTAACAAAACAATAAAATCATAGCTTCAAAAATAATACTTTTGGTCTAGACATATAGAATATCAAGGTAGTGAATTTCATTAAATACGAAAGCCTTCCTGTAGCTCTAGTGCATCTCTATTTCAACCAAACGAAATCATACCATTAAATACAATGAAATGTAATTATTTTTAAGTAATAATGACATACTATATCTTAATTTACTTTCTATTTATTGTCTTTAATTTTCTTAAATTAATTAATTTTCTTTATTTTCAGTTTCATAGCTTAAAAAAATGAACTAAAATTGTATTGTAATTTTGCATTGGTAAATTGCAACTGATATATTTATGAGTGTTTTCCTTTAAAAAATATTCTGAAAACAAAAAATATAGAAAACTAGCAAATTTATACGGTTATAAATACCCGTATAAATTTGCGGAATATTTATACCCGAAGAACGGGTATAAATACCCGTTCTTCGCACGGAATAAAAAAATATATCAAATAGATCCCAAATATGTGTACCATATACCCTGTTATAGGATCATAAACTTATTATTGTTTCCGCTCGTTATAAATTATAAAATCCCGTTTCATTGCCTTAAAATTCCAAAATGAAAAATACGCTATAAAATGCACTCATAAATGTCATCACAATTCCCTTATAAATACATAAAACATTTTAGCTCATTTGGCGCGTTTTGGGAAATAATTTGGCGAGAAAATATATATAACTACCCACACCCATTATACAGCTCTAACACAATGACCTTCGAACAACCGACCAGCTTATAAATTATTTATAAAAGAAATTGCCTATTTGGCGAATTTTAGTTAATAATTTGGCGAGTTACGGACAGCAACGTATTTGGCGAAAAAATAAAGGCATAAAACACTAATAGATCTAGTGCGATGGCCTTTATTAACCATCATAGTTCCAGTAATAGCTTAACTATACATTTATTGCTTAAATATGCATACATGCAGTTAACTGAAAAATCATCAAATAAACCCACAATAAAATCCGGGAATGAAGACTGGCGGAATTCCGTAACTTGAAACATGTCAATTATTTTTCAAATAATGAATTTAGTTTCTGAAAGTAATGGCAAAAGAATAAAATAAACATTTTGAATTTTAAATGTTTTCGTTAAAAATTTTATTTAATTTTTTCAGCTGATGGCATCAGGAAAGAGAAAAAATTATCGGATTTGAGCGAAAGTTGTGCTTTTTTTTCAGAAAATTTGAATTTTCTCTAAAAATGGAACAAATATGAAAAAACTAAGCCTCAGGTGCACACGTTAATATTAAAGGGAATCTATCTTAAAAATTTCGAATTTCTGAGGGCAGTATAAGTAGGTCTTTTACGATCCGATGACAAACAGACACACAGACAGACTCTTTCTTTTATTATTATAGATAACGATTGCTTTCTTTTTTATTTGGATTTCAAAATAATCAATATTCAATTACGAAATCCTGATTTTATTTTTTTCTGATTGAGTAATTGAGAAAAGATGTTAGAAGTTATTCGAAAGTTGTTATTTTAAAGCAACAGCGATGTAAGTACATAAAAGTTTAGTTATTGTAATGAAAGTTATTTTATAGGATAAAGTTTAATTTTTAAAGAACTATATGATTTCTTAGATAATTATAAAATAAACGGGGCAAGAATAAAACTGAATTTTTAAAGAAATTCAATGGAACAGCTGTGCTCCATTGATTATTTTACTATATGTTGTGCTAGTACATTAGATGAATATTTTATCGTGGCTTAATTATTAAATATTATATACATTTGTTAAATATACTGTTACTTTGTATAAACTAAGTTAGAAACACTATAAATTTCCATGAACCAAGTTAAACAACTTGAAAAACTATTTTGAATGTTTAAAGAAGAGTGTTATTGGCTTTTTCTGCAAACTTTTTAATAGATGAAAAAATTATTTTTACTCGAGTCATGTAGGGTAAAATGTTTAGTAAGTCAACTATTTTTAAATTTGTTAATCCTAATTTTTAAAAATATTCAGAAAATGGTACATTTTTACTTGTTATTTAATTCAATTAAGGAACTCAATAAAAGTTAATAGTAAATTTAGATATGCTATGATTTGCGACAATTTAAGAGCCCCGTCTTTTTATGGTTAATTAATTTAAATTTCTCCTTCTTATTTTTAGTTTAAGAACTCTATATTGGGCCGTAATTTGGGTAAAATAGAGTACATGAGCTTATAATTTTATGCTATGCCTAGGGATTTAACGTTACCATATCTTCTTCGACGCCTAACATATGATTTCTTATGCGCTACAGAATTAATTTAAATCTTTCTATGTTAATAATAATTATATTACAATGTTGGAAAACTAATAAATATTCCAAGGACTTTCTCAAATTGTTTAACTTGTTGCACTGAACAGTATATCATTTTTAGATCAATTTTTAAAAGATGAAATAATAATATCAGACTAGCTAGAATACTTCAGCAGTTCTCCATAAAATACTGAGCCTATTGATATAATAAAAAAAATTACTAAAGTATACATTCTACTTGGTTTGATTTGGTTGTTAATAACATTACACTAGAGATAAACTAGCTATTGGTGATGGGCTTTATAATTTTGAACAATGATTAAGTAACTAGGCTAACACCTGAGCTTGCACCCAGTACAACTTTCAGTTTTAGTAAAAACTATGTGTGGGTCATAATTTTTACAAAATAAAGTTTTAAAAGGGCAAATTTAGAGATAAAATATTTCAAATGCAAAGTTTATTTCTATAAAAATGTTACCTCATTTCATTTACCCCCCCCCCCCTCCTTCTATAAAATAAAGACAACCTAATTCTAATTGGTAAAATAGGTCAGTATGCCACTAATAAATATGAATAGGACGTGCCGTATCGAATATGAAATTAAGCGAAAAAAGTTTTGGAAAAAAATAAAAATTTCTACTATAAAGACGAAGTCAAACAGGAAACCATAATTTAGTTTAATTTACTTTGAATTATCGTCGTACTAGAGCTACACGAGGGCTATTGGCGACGGGCGTCATAATTTGGAACCACAGTCAAGTGACGCATGAAACCATAACCACCTCTTAAAGTGAAAAAAGTATCTTAGAAAAAAAATGGACAAAAAACTTAGCTTAAGTCTAACTTAAGAATAAAAAATCAGTAATAAAAAAACAATGAATTTTAAAAATATGGCAACTTTTCAAAATTATCCCTTTTTACCCCACTTACTCATGAACAAATTTTTAACTATGAGGCAAACAATATTAAAAAAAAAATCTTTTTAGAACTATTATATTTATTTTTATCTTTGTAATTTAAAATTTAATTGTTATTTTAATAAGGCACCAAAAATATGGAAGTGGTTTTTAACCAGTATTAAGTTTCTTAAGCGCACATCTTTATCTAAAAACTTAATTTTAGTAAAAGCATTTTTGTTTTAGAACAAGATAACGGCATTCTTAACACTAACCAAAAATCTAAACTTTTCACTCTTGGGTACTTCAAATCGCAATTGATTAAGAAAACAATTTAAAAGAAGGAAAAAACACTTTTAAAGTAATTTGCATATCTTTTTAAAAAGAAATCTAATACTTTAAAAAGCATAGGAAGATCATCACGAAGAAAACCCTGCATCGAACACTTCGAAGAGGAGTTTACCAAAAAGTTCGATATGCTTAAAAAACCAATCTTGTTAAGTGTTTTAATGATTAATCATTTTTTTTATTACACGAACCAAAAATTGCATAAGGGGGTCGAAGCGGCAGGAATATTGAAGAAGGATATTTAATGAACTCTTTTATAAAGATCTATGGATAAGAACTACTAAGTAAGATTTTAATTGAAGGATGCTTCTGAGTCGAGTACAAGGGCTGCAATTTTTCGTAAAATTCTAAGATTAATGAAGGCTCTGTAGAGTGAACAGAGACTGTTGGCTACTGTGCTTGAGTTTGTGATTAGGAAAAAACGTTGAGGTTGAAACGTTTGTTGAGGGTTTTCGAGCTTGAAAGTAATTGGCACTTTTCACACAGCAAAGTGAACGATCGAAAGTTTTAAGTTGTATTAAAACTTGTATCTTTTAATCTTTAGATCTCAGAGGAAAAGTTTGTTGCTAAGTTGTTTAGTTAGCTCTAAATTGAATAAATTTTTGTATTTTTTAAAATTAATTTAACACTAAATTGTTTTTAAATGCTCATTATGTTCCAAATTTAAAACCTTAAAAATTGTACGCTCATCGAGATTTTTTTAATGAATATTGGTGACTCATAGAATAGTTCATACATTATGCATGATAACTATGTGTAATACTCATGCAACTACATGAATCTGATACATATTACTAAGAGATACATTCTTCTTGCATATAATACTCATGGGATACATAGTTAAAAATCTTTCACATACTAAAAAAAATCTCAAGAGCGAAACCTAACGAATAAATTCAAAGCACAGCAACCCAAATCTATTAATAACGTTCCTCGAATTCAGTTCCGCGAATTCTAAATCGAATATTTTTGAAATTCTCAGTCATAAAAATCCAGTTAACCTGCACAAACATTTTCATTTTCCGATCTTTTAAATGAATACTTCTGATACACCAAGCTCCTAGAAATCTCAAGGCAAACATTTTGCCATTCAACTTTCTAAACATATAACCCCGCATAAATTCTTCTGAATACCATGGGTAGAAGAAGGTGGTTAAAGCCGAAAATTCATCTTTGGATTACACATCAGCAAGAGAATTCCTATTCATTCTCTCAAAACCTCTGCTGAAATTCAGGTGAATGCACAGGAAATTTTCATTTGGTTGAACAAAATTGGAAATGATATTTTTGTCCCAAAATTTGTTTACATTTATTTTGTTAAAGCATCAAAGGTTCAACAAATTACTTTTCCTCACTGTAAAGAAATCGGAGCAACGTACCACCAATTTTTAACAGTAGTTCTGTAACTGATATTATTTACAATAATTTCAATCACCAAACAAATTTTTGCCACTTACTTCTATGTATCTAGCTACTAAGCTAAATTATTTTATGTTAGCCCTTTGAAATGAATTATATCTTGGAACTCCCTATAAAAAGAACTGTAAATTGGAAATTTGTCTCCTTCAGTTATTTACGAAAAGTGACAAAATACTCCCCATTTAAGTCTCTAATGATTTTAATTTAAGAAAGTTTTTATACGTTGAAAAAGGATATATTGTCACCATTCACCACTATTTTTTACAGCATCCTGGTCGCAAACAAAACTTATTTATTACAACTAAACCTCCTTCTCCTTCAAAGAATTTTAGTAACTATAAACTAAACTTAACTCATTACGGGGGAATGGGCGCGCTGGACCGGGGGTCTTTAAAGCAAAGTGCATCAGTGTTAATCCTATGGAGAAAAAAATGATTTCTCTGCCACATTTCTCCGGCTGTATTGAATATTTTTACAAGCGGATTTTTTTATGTGATAAATGTAGCTGACTTACAGGTCCCGACCTTCCCATTTTTAAAAATTAGTTCGAATATTTTTTTAAAATTTTCAATAAATAATTTTACACAAAATATTCTAAGAAATTTCAAAAAGTAGGAAGATAGAGACCTGTAAGTTATCTACATTTATTATTTAAAAAAACCGTTTGTAAAAATATTCAATACAGACGGAGAAATGTGGCAGAGAAAATAGTTTTTTCGCCATTGGATTAACACTGAGGCACTTGAGTTTGGAGACCCGCAGTCCAGCGCGCCCATTCCCCCTTAACGACGGTTGGTAAGAAACTTTACCACGCGAAAATTATTATTTTTTTTAAGTTTATCTAAATCAACAAAATATAAGACCATAGTCCTAAATAAGTCATGTAGGACAAACGAATTTACATAAGAAACGAGTTGAAAAATTGAAGGTAACATTTTTACTCGGAAATGAAGATGTTGATGCATTCACAAAGTCGTCTTTAAACCGTTAATCCGTTCGTGGATGATTACAAATACTTCAAAAAAATCGTTAATTATTAGTAAACAAATAAAAATAACTACCAAAACACTCCCATGCGATAGGTCTGCATTACAAATTCTCTTTTTAAAACTCACTAAGTAAGTCGATCACCAGTTACGGCTTTGTCAAACAAACATTAAGAAATGGAGTTTCCTTGATACCTTGCGTCTTATGCTAGTTTTCTTACTAGTAATCTTTTCTTGGATTTAAGGGGAATTTCAATTCGTGAAAATATATGAATTTCTGGATTCGAAAAAGCGGTTTTCCTGTTTCCAGCTTTGTATAAAAATGGAATTTAATTCCCGTTTCGAGTTGTTTATCCGGTATAAAAGCAAAATTATTGAAATGTGTTGGAGCATGAAGATAATGCCGAGAATTGGCTCTTATTTCCTTTAGATTTGAAAGTTGCATTCAATAAATAAATATTTGAACTTACTGTCGAATGGGGTAACTTTGGGCTCTGGATAGTAACTTTGTTCTAAGCTTTTCAAGTTAACTTCTAATTAAATAAACTCTTTTAAGATGTGCTTGTCTTTTTCAGTTAGTGCCTTAACCTATGAGTAAAAGAAATATTCAAAAAGAAAGCCAGTACTAGGGTTTTATTCTTGTACCAAAGCTAACCATTTGACGGTGATCAGTTACATCACCAACCAATATTTTTTTAAGTTTAAATTCGATCACTATATAACATGAAAGTACATTTTAAAACAAAATACTTTAATGTCGATTATGTCTAAAGTTAAGATTGTATTGCAATTGCTACGTATATATGAAATATGTAAGATACTTTTGTCAAAAAACAAATAGGTTTGTAACAGATACTGTCACTTAGATATGTTTATACACAAAATTCTATGCGTCTAAACGATGCGCCAGACACAGCATTTAGTTTTATATATTGATCTGTTAAGCTATATATTAAGTTTAAAAAAATTTAAAAATAATAATTTTAATCGAAAATTCGGTAACAATTTCTTACCATTTGCTAAATTTATATGTATTTTCCTCCCCACCACACTTAATAAGAATGAATGTTGTCCTGAATTTCTTAAACAATTGGCATTGGAAATTATTAATGAAATTCCTTCAAATGACATCAAAATCTATACCGATGGCAGCAAAATGGATGAGCAGGCAGGCAGTGGAGTTTATATTGAAACGCCAGTAGAGAAACTCTCTATTAAACAACGTAACCCAGATTTCTGCTCTGTCTTTCGAAGCGAATTCTTGGCAATTGACATAGGGTTAGAAAATATCATTGATGAAATCAACTATGGAGACTTATGGATACTATCCGACAGCCGCAGTTCAATTCAACGTCTCGAACACTGGGCCCACATAGGCGACAAAACCAGCTTATCTATCCTACAAAAAATTAAGAGCCTATCCCATCAGCACAAAGTGCACTTTCAATGGGTCCCATCTCATATAGATATCCACGGAAATGAAGTGGCCGACACTCTTGCTAGGGAGGGACTAGATCACCCAGTCCCTTCTACCCAAGAACTCACATATCAGGAGTTATACTCAATGAAAGCAGCTCAGATTAAAGAGAAATGGCTAATACCCCCGTCTCAGGACTGGTATAAAGCCAAAAAACCAGGACTCTCCCTTTCTCTTCCTTGCAACCGGCAAACCAATACAAGTCTGTCCCGACTAGTCACTGAACATTAAAAAAGCTTTACATATTCTGGGGGTAGCAAAAGTTTTCCTCTTTGCCCAAAATGCTAAAAAACAGGCATCACCTCAGCACATTTTGGACTGCCTTGAACTGGACTGGGAAGACATTTACAACTGTCCACTTTTAGTGTCAGACTTCATTCATGTCAACGGATTCACTGATATTGTCTGACTTCGTCAGACAAACGGAAGATTAGAAACAACAACAACAACATTTGTATTTCGATAAATAAATATGTAATATCGCTCACACTTAAAAGTAAGTAAAATATTTCATATCAACATACAGAATATTATAAAATTATCTATATCCTTATATAATCTATCTCATCTTAATAATTGAAGTACTTCGAATTCGAGATATTTTTTTTTATTTTCGATGTCTTCTAGTTTTGATGCTCTGAACTTCTTGACATATCACACTTGTCTGCAGAAGTGCTGCTTTGAAGTTTGGGATATCAAAGTTGGTGACGGATAAACAGACGGACAGACATACTTATATAAAAGCTTCCACTTTTTTCGTTCTAAACAAAGTGTGGAAGCTGAAATTGTAGTTTTAACTTTAGAAGTTGCCATTGTTCAAGTTGTTTATCTGGTGTAAAAGCAAAATTATTAAAATTTGTGGGAGCATGAAGATAACGCCAAAAAATACGCCGCCCACTTACAATATTTAACCATCAATCTACTTAAATACAAATAAAATTTTGGGTAACGAAAATAAATATTTATTTTTGAAATGCGTAGCATACTAAATATACTAGAAATATGCAAAGGAAAAGTTTTAAAAACAAAAACGATCACAGCTACCCTCTTAAAGTCATTTAAAACTCCCAGGTACGCATCTATTGTTTTCTGTCTAGAAACAAAAGAGACTCAAAGTTCGGAACAGAAACTTTTCGCATCCTGTTCCTCCATATCCCATGAGAATTGTAACTTTAAGATTCCTTTGAGAGATTTCGTACTTTGAAATAAACAGGGTCTCCTGATGCTTTTATTGATCGGGGCCCTGTGCCGAAGAAAAATATTAAACTTTTGCCATCAAACTTTTGAAAGGGAATATGGATATTTTAGAAATGAATTTATATGCAAATGTGTAATAGTTCTGATTGTCACAATTCATGGGTTTTATTATCATTCATTAGTTTTTCTAGTAGAATTTAGAATTGGTAATTAAAATAATTATTTATTTTAAGCTAATTTGATTAATAATATTATAAAAAAGTCGAATGCAAATCTTATTATTTTTAAAAAATTGAAAAAAAAAACAATCATCTGAAAAATATATTAAAATTATTTTTTAAAAAACAAGTAGGTCAAATGTAAAGTTTTTTGTGGTTTTTTAACTATTGGCTTTAATTTACTATGGAACATGTAATAAATTTACTTTTGCTCAAAATATGAATTTAATAATTTGGTAATGTGGGTGTATTTAAATATAACCTTTTTTTCAGAAACTAATCAAAATTACATAAATCAATAACACGCTTAGGTTATATATATTTTATTTATTTGAAGAATAACAGTTTTAAATACACTTTTAAATCGTAAAAACATGGGATATGGCACAACTTTAAATATGCTTTAAATATGATTGGCATGCTTTAAATATGATTTTTTATTAAAATGAATTTGTTCATTATAAAGAAATGCACGTAAGGAAATTTATTGACTTGTGAAAAAAACATTATAAAGACATGAAATCAGTGAACAGTGTTATATATTTTCTTTAAACTTTTTTAAACTTTCTATTTTCAGAATCCAATGTACATTAAATGAAAACCCAAAGAAATTTTTAAAAAAAACTAATTTCAGGTAAAAGCATCATAACTTAGTTCATCATTTGAAAACAAAACAATGCATATTTTAATTATTTTCAGCATTAAATTTATGAATAGAAAGACTATAAATTTTATTTTCTATTTAAAAATGGAAAAGCAAGGCAAAATATTTTATCTACTAATAATTTTGAATTTCCATTTCATTTTTTTAAAGTTTTTTTTTTTAAGATTGTATAAAAAACACCTCTTTTTAATGAAGTTAGTCTAATGCAAAAACCTTCTACTACTTCTTAGCATTAGCCTTATTATTAATGTAAATATTCAACACGTGTAACTATTATATTATTAAATAAAATTTATACTATATTTCTAAAATTTATTTCGTTAACTTAAAAGTTTTACTTTTAAGTTTAAAAGTTTTACTTTTTTTTATAATTTCTTGGCAATGCCTCTATAATTTAATATATCATTTATTATTTATAAATTGTAGAAAGTCTTCGTATTTTGTACGATTAACTTTGTTATATATAACTTATTTTTCACAGAGATACATGCAAATGAAGTGAACTGAATAATATATGTTTTATTTTTAAAAAAAATTACTTAATGAGAAATATTTGGTAAAGAAAGTATCGCAATAGAGTTGAAAATTCGAAATGAAGATTTTGTGTTTTCTTCACCTTTTGGATGGTGATGATTCTACAAACGTGGTTTTTGAACATTAGCCCGTCTGTCTGACTCTACAGCTGGAACTAAAAGAGTTACGGACATTTTTTACATGAGTTCCTAGAACTTTCCGGACGTCATTATAAGGTTTTCGAAAAAAATCGATCCTCGTATAAGGTAGATTCTATATGATATAAATTTTTTCACTGTAAATGCACTTTAAAAATATTTTATTCTTACTCTTTTGCACATGAAAGTGAAATGCAAATTGGCATTTAATGCTTTCTTTTTTAAATTAAATTGATGAAATTAATTACGTGTCTCTACATTCAAAGTTTTATAATTAGATGATTTTTTTTATTTAATATAAAAACATAAAAAAAAGTTTAATCTAAGGGGGCATTTAATTTTGCTATTCAAAGGTACTACTTGTTAGATTTTGTTACTCTAGAATTTTACCTATATATAACTTGGAAATTTTTATACTTTAATTTTGAAGATACACTTTTCTTTATCTAAACTGGCATGAATTGGCATGGTAATGGACTGGCATGGTAATTAATTACTTTCAAGTAATAACATAGTAAAATACCATTTACACTCTAGACGTTAACAAAAATCTAGATTAACAATGCTAACCATTTACAATACTTTTACCCTACTTACGTTTCAAATGACTGCAAAATAATAACACCTTGTCAGGGAAGTAAAACTGCACCCACATAATGAATATAATTATCGCTCTACTTTGCTTAACTGTTCGAAATGAGCTATAATTCTTCAAGAGTAGACAAGTGAAGTGAAAACATCATTTTCTTTTTTCGATCTTTCATTCCTTTGTAAATTCTATGGTTTTCATAAGGTGAAAGAAAATGTAAGGAAAAATAACTAAATATTTTTCACATATTAATTAGGATGTAAGATATCTATGAGAGTTATCTGATATTTTTCAATGTGAATAGCTCCTCAAAAATACGATTTATAATAGTCTGTGTTCTGTGTTGCAATTGGATACTCGAAGAATTTGGTTTTACCGGAAAATTTATGCAAACTTTAATATTCTTCTGTACAACTTTTTATTCAGAAAGTGGGAATCTATGTGCTTTTGTACGCATTATTTGACTGTTGTTAACGTTTCTATAACTTCAGACACAAAAATGCTATTAAAAGAACCGTTTTAAAATATCGGACTGGTTCAAAAATATAGAAAATGAAAACTTTAAAAGTATCATTCCAACCTTAAAAGTTGTTTTTATATTGTTTCATACGTTTTTAAAGTAAGTTACAATCAAGTTACATTTAAACTTAAATATTACTTTTGAGAGACATTTCGTTTCTCGTTTGACGTTCTGGAACTCTTTTCTTTTTCTATCGTTCTGGAACTCTTTTCTATCGTTGTCATGGTAATAACTAATTCTAACATTACAAAATATAATGTGCTAGAAATTAAATTCCAATACAATAAATAGAATATCAAATTTCGAATTTCAAGCTTAGTAAAAAATTATATTATGTGAAGTCTATGAAGAAGTTTATCTATAAGCACTTTGTCATCAAGCTTATACATATATACCATTTAAATAAACAAACTATTTAGAGCTATTTGCAATCTTGAGTATTTTAATTTTAAGATTTGCTTATAGATTCACTGTTATCTCTCTATATTAAAAAAAGTAAGCTCTTTTAAAGTGTCAGCAGCCATAACATGATGAAATATTGTTGTTACAAGTCCAAACTTTTTTTTGGAAGGTGTGTCTCCCTCATGCCTCGATGCCTTTTTTGTTTTTCAAATTTCCAATTAGTTTCTTAATTAAGAATAAAAATTACTTTCTCTCTATGTTAAAGTATAGGCTTTTAAAGTGTCAGCAGCCATAACATGATGAAATATTGATGTTACAAGTACAAAAATTTTTTGGAAGGTGTGTCTCCCTTATGCCTCGATGGCTTTTTTTTTTTTTTGGTTTTTCAAATTTCCAATTAGTTTTTTAATTAAAAATTATAATAAGTTTGACGAAATCGAAATCGTGGTTCTTTTTTATATAACTCCCAGGTGGAAAAGATCAGAAATGCGTGATTTTGTTACGTGGGTTGGGGAGCGATAGCGAGCAGGGGGCGGAGCCTCCTAGTATACTTTTAAAAAGTTAGGTGAGTCATGTTATAAAAAAACTGCCCGTAATAATTCGAAACAGCTACGCTTTTTTACCTTTTGAAAATAAGAATAAACTATAAATAAAGTGATGTTGACATATCTTATTGGTGTAAAAATAAGCAACGTATACTTAAATCACGTATAAAATTAATATTTGAGTGTATCTTCTGAAATATTTGGTTACATTACAGCATATATTAAACAAATGCAGTTAAGGTCTTTGGTGATTAGATTCATTCAATTATTTAAAAAAATTAAGACATACTAAAACTAATGATCGTATATAACTTAATAAAATTTAACAATTATATTATTAGAAGACTGTGCAGTAATAGCCAATAAAGCGTTTCTTTTTATAATGAAAATACTTCAAATTTCCAACTATCATAGTTAAATATCCATAGTTAAAGATTCAAAGCCCTAGAAATAAGTCTATTTGTTAATGACGCAGCTTTTGTAATAATTTTGTTTTGTAAGCAGCTTGTTGGTTTTAAAAGAAAATGTACTTTGTAAATGTATTTATAGAACTTTGGGGTAAGTAAGCCGAAGCGTCTCTTGCAATGTTATATATCGATGAAGCACGTTCATTTACTATTAATTTTAAATAATCCCTTAAATGAGTATAAATATTAGAAGTTATTAGTAAAAATGAACTTGAAATATTTCAAATACCTTGAAGCAATTGTAAAAACCAAAAGTACAATTAACATCGAAATTACTCAAAATGAAAGTTTTAAGCACATCGCCGTCATACACATCATACACTCTTAAAATGTTAAATCTCGTATAATCCAATATATGGTTTTACAGCATTATTATTGCCAATTATTATTGATTATGCATTATTATTGATCCAATTCAAGTCACTTAAATCCCTTTCACATCGTTTGACGGTTCCGAAATACAGCTTGACGATCCCTAAGTACAGCAATTTCAGAAAGAAATTATTTTCGAAAATTTTACTAAGGGCGTGCACACCTTTTGTTTTCTAACAGTGAAAATCCCTGCTTGTCATCCCTCGCAAATCCACAATTAACGTCCAAAGAATTAGCTAAAGGAGAAACTTTTTTTTCCAAAGAAGACCTTTACTGGAAGCACTGAGAATATTAATTAAGACGAATGTTGTATAGAAGGAAAACAGTGGGATTTGAGAATCAATTCGGAGGACGGATGAAGCGCTACCTTCTATAGTTTGGCAAAGTTGTTAAATGCATTTTCCCTGAGTTTTATTTTTAAATAAATATTCGGTATAGCAGTAGTTAAATCAAAAGGCGATGCTCGAATTATACCGAGAAACATATGCCCTTTACGAATAAAAATTATTAAAAACATCAACTGATTACAATTGAATAGATTTATATATTAAACAGATTTATTACAAACAAGGTAAGGGGTTAAAATCGAACCAAAAATGTTTGAAAAAATGACAACACCTCATCGGTATAAGCTGTGTCATACTTATGGTTAAATTAACGTCACACAAGAGCTAAACAATGTATATTGGCAGCGGGCAACCTAAAATTGAATAGCAGTCAAGTGACTAAGCTGGCACACAATGAAACCTTAAATAGCGATATAAAACGCGGCAACCGTTCAAGTGTCGACTTTGTCATTTGTGGCCAGGGTTCTAAATTACGAAGTGGCTGTGTTTGAGCTTCTCATGGAGGCTAGAAATAGACAGCTGAAAAACGTAAAACCCTACCAACTAAAATTTTGTTTAGAATTTGTTACAATGATATCAAACTTAAATATAGAAGCGTTCCAAAGCTTATTTGACGTTCTTTTCTTGTAGCTTATGTTTGCTACATATACTAGATATTCGTCTGAAATAAATAAGTCATAGACAATTGAGTGTGTCTTACATTCTTGATTAATTTTCAAGTCTTTTTCTGTATCTCGAAGTGATATTTTGTACAGTTTCTAAGAAATTCTAGTAGATTGTTGAAAAAAATTCAAAAAGATAAAAAAAAAACAATGTTGAGAGAAAGTTAAAATAAATTTTTAAAAAAGTTAAGTTAATTAAGTTAATCAATTAAACAGAATAAAACATTTGAATATATCAGTTTGATTATTTTACCCACACAGTTAAAACACTCATTGCAATATTGAAAAAGTCAATTTAATTGACACAAATTGTTAGTATAAAACCTTAAATAAATTTCAAATCTATGCACTTAAATATTTAAAAAAATTCATATTGCTTATGCTTAATCTAATATTTTAACTGTGAGTGAGTATTGTTAGTGAGAAGGGGTGGAGAAGCGGCAACTGTGTATTAAATTTAAAGTATAATCAATATAATTTATTGTAAGTATAATAATATATAATTTATTGTTTTCGCTTAAGAACAAGTTTATTCTTAAAAATACAATTATTAAAGTGTTTAAATATAAATTTAACTTGACAAAACAGACAGCGACCATGGCAATACAATCTTATCTATCAAATATTTGCGCATTTGAAATCCGTTTATTTAAAAATATTTATTTAAGACTGTATTCTGTGTTTCACTGAAATTCACATAGATAATTAAATCACATGTACACTGCTCAAAACAATTAGGAGAACGCATGGTTTAAGCCCTTTCATCCCCAAATGATTCCATTTGGTATCGTCAACTTCCGATTTTTTTTTCTCACTAAGTTGAGCTCGCACTTATTTATCGTTAGATGGAACTATTATGTCTTTCGAAAAATTAAATATTTGTTTTAATTAAAGAAAAATATGAAAAACATGCTAAAATAAAATTCACTCCCAAAACATTTTACAAAATAAATTGACCCTAAATTCTTCACGCTTGCATTCTTAGATGTTTAAAAATTGATTTTGCGGGGTTTTTTTTACAAATAAAGTTTTGAAAAAATAATTGTAATTATTTATTCAAAAAAGTTATGATTCACTATTTTCTCCCTTATATTTTAGTTTAAAAAACTAAGCTTTTTCCCCCTGTTTTTTTACCATTTCATTCTGGATGCATAAGAATCTGTTGCACAAATTTTAGATTTCTATAATTAAAAAAAAGCAGTTGGAACTGAAAGGGTAAACAAATGTACGCAAAGTGCTCCCCTTATTCTTTTGAGCAGTGTATAAACAATTAAATAATCAGTTGAGTGCACGAACACTTCTTACAAAAAAATTTAGTTATTTGCCATGTTATTTTTTTCTTTATATAGCTTTAAATTTAAGGAGCATAACTTTAGAAATAAGTGTATTTAAAAAGTATGTTCATTTTTATAAATTGAAAGTAACTATTGATTTATAAATATTTTATGTAAAACTACAAAATACGTAGATAGATATTTTATTACAAATACTAAATTATTGAGAGTTGAAACAGAAGAAAATGAAAGATGAATAAACTCTTATTTTAATGAGAAAAAGATGAAAAGAAAGGACACATCTTTTAATGAACAGCAATTCGATCATACAGTGCTCCGAAAGTTTCTTCAATAAAATGTCCAAAATATTATTTTAGGATAACTCTTTTACCTTTGGAGGGTTGCGCTAAATTTTTAAGGAATTTTATGATAATTTAATATACTTTTTGGGACAGTTTACCTTATATTATTCAGAATTGAATACATAATGACAATTTAAATTTGATCATTGCTGTTAAAAAAAGGAAAATAGCTTTAAATATGTAGATAAAAAATATATAATAGTTATTAATGTTTATTGATGGGGGAAAATATTCCTCAAAACCTTTAAATTTTGCATTGTAATGTATGTAATGTTTTCACTAAATATAATAACTATCTTTTTAATTGAAATGTGAGACTTTAAATCATCTCCCTCTATTTGTTTAACCAAACAAAACGAAATTGAACTAAACCAAAACAAACACGCTTTCCTGAAACAAAAACATGATAATCTCACAGGAAACCCCTCCAGGCCAAATTCCCTATACTTTCATTTGAACAATACTCTTATACTACTTATCGAAAAGAAAAAGTTTATTACACCTTGAGATTCAATTCCAAACAAGAGCTAATGATCTTCATTTCAGAAAATTAGAAGTCTTGCAACGATCTAATCATAACATGTTACCTGATGAGCCCCGTTCCCAAGGGTTCTCTACAGATTTTTATTCACCAGTTTCCATTTGTTTTTGTGTGTTTGGGTGGTTTGGCAAAAGAGTGACAGATGTGAATTACTTTTCGATAATAGTTAATGCAAGTATTTGTATATTTTATAACAATTACCTTTTCTCTGATTCGTTTCAGTAACCAAACATCTAATGATTCAGTAAATGTTTGCATTTTAAACTATTAAGTATTTAAAAAGAATAATTACAACAAATCAATGTGTAGCAGTCAAACATAAAAATTCTCCATTATAAAAATTGCCTCTATTATAATTCAATTATCCAACAAATTGTCCAATTAATACTCAATTGTCCAATTATTTATTCAATTTTTCAACAATTACTTTCGCATATAAATAAATTAAAAAGTATTTTTTGGCTATTTATTTCATTAAATTTTTAATAAAGAAATCTAACACATTTCTTCTATTTTATAATCAATGGGCTTTTAAATATTTTCAGAGATATTGAAGAACTTTTGTTTAACTAGAAGTTCTGTGTAAACCGAATCCAATTTTAATAATAATAATATACTTTTCCACAGTTGTAATACAAAGTAACTCGTTTTCAAAGTTTCTAAAAATGGAATTTACCTGAAAAAGAGTTTTTACACTAATACCCATTCGTCTGTATCAATTAATGAAAGTCAAATTTCCCACTAACAAAAATAGTATATGCTTGGGGCTTACCATTTTTAAGGAAGACCATATAGAAGTCCGAATACCTAAATAATAAAAGCCTTATTAAATTTTTTATAAATCTTGAATTACAACATCATTAAAGACTCGTGAACTACCTATGCAAACTTATTTATTGTTACGTTATTTCTTTTAGGAGTCCTCAAATGTATCATCTGCTTTTATACCTCAAACCTTGCTAAGCGCGCCTTGCCCCAATTAAACAATTAAATACTACCAATCAGATACTTCTTGTCTATCCGTATTTTATCTTCATTGGTCTTAATGAGTCGTTTTTTGCAGTGGCAAGTCCTTTTCTCTCGATCTCATGTACCTCAGGGATCCTCAGAGGCAAAACCTCGCAACCCTCTCTTGAGTAATTGCTCTGATTGGGACTCGAAGAATGCTATGGATAAATAGAGAGGATTTTATCTCTTTTGTTTCGAGTTGTTTGACGAAGAAATGTAAACAATACTGAAAAATAATCGATGGACAACTGCTAATGGGAAAGAAGGGTTGGGGTTCCTAATATGAGGAGCCTAGAAGCCAAGGGATACAAGTGCAGTCTTTAATATTGGAAGTAGTTGCAGTGGAATCAAATATTGTTGTGGTAAATGGATACGAGTGAAGCAAGTAGCTATCTAGAAAGTGGTATGAGTACCACCTCCAATGTCAGCAACTTCTCTGAGACCTACTAACCTAGTTTTTCTTATTATTAATATGTAATCACTTGTATTCCTTAGGCCCTAGGTTCCTCATATATAAATTCCTAGTTACCGTGTGTTGGAAGGTGTATGCTACTTTATAAAAAAAACCTAGATATGATTTTTCGTTTTAGCTTATAATAACATATTAAAAAGCTAATTTACAAATTTATAAGTTAACATTATTAAACCATAAGAAGTTTTTCAGCTTTTTTTTTCATTACATTTTATGCATAATATTATACTCTTTGAGATATTAAAATTAACGACTCTTACTTTTTAAGAATTTTTTTTGAAATCGCTAAAAGTAGATAATTTGGTTACAATTATTTATTTGCTCTTCACCACCCAACTTTTCAATATTCGATTGAACCACAAAACAACAAATTCAAAACATTCGTGAATCTTTTTGATTGATAGTGGTTTACAGAATTCGATTTCGAAGCTTCGATTGTAAGTCTTCTTTAACGACACAACTGTTGCCCGCAAACTGATTTATCCTGCATCCAATTCTTTATAGGAAAAAACTGTAAATAACGTTTTCCAAATAGCATTTTGTTACTATGCAGGATTTCAAGAAATTGATTTCAATTTTCCGATTTCATTTCCTCGTAAACAGCGATTTTATGTATGGAATTCTTTTTTTTTGTCATATTTCTGTATAGGATTATTTTAAATTCGTTCTTTATATTTGAAAATCATTGTGTAAGCGAGTTGAACTAAAATTGATCGGTTTTACGTTATTTTTCTTGAAAGCAGTCGGAATATTTTTTGACCTGTCTTTATTTGTTGGAATCTTAAATAAAATAATCTTTAATAAATATGAAATTATTTTAATGTTTTTTATGGATCGTATCGATCGTTGAACGTTTCCGGTTGCATATTTCAAGACTCCAAACAGAGCTTCAACATAGCTACCCACGCCTCGTAATTTTGAGCCGTGATCGTCACCGTTGAGACTCATCGTCTTTGAGTTGTAATTGAAGATGGTACAATAGTTGGTCTCATATACGCCTAATAGGGTACTTGACTGCATCGCCAAAATACCTTCCAATATTATTTAAATTATAGTTGAAAGTCAAAAATAACAAATGCATATAATTTTTTTGCGAAATAAATCTTTAAATTATTAAAAAAATCATTTTAAAAAGGCATTTTTTTCACGTGATCATCACGTGTTCACAAACACAACGGTTTGGCCCGACGTCACTTGTAACTATAAACAAACCGGCGTGATGTTTTTTGTTTTCTGATTAAACTTGATTTAATCTAATTTACTCTTGAAATAATAAATATTGAGATAATGTAAGGCTTTTTACAGAAGCGGATATTTCAAATTTGCCTAAAATCGATTCCAATGTGGTGTTTCAAAGTTTGTTTATAGTCACTAGTGACATCACAGATACCACGTGACAGCCAGGAAGCGTTTTCGGGAGTGATTTTTCGTCCTAATTTTAAAATTTATTTTTCTGCCTTTTTATGGGGTATTTGAAAAAAAGAAAAAAATACGGGTCTAATATTTTTGGCATAAGAATATTTTAAGCCAATAAAAAAAATTTAGTCAAGTACCCTATTATTTCGAACCATAAGCAAGGCATATGGTTGACATTTGAGCAGGATGTATGCAACTTGGTATTAATGGTGTATGTAAGCGGCGAAAATATGTAGGATCACAATGTATTTAAAGTGCACTACCTTCTTTTTAGGAGGATTTTAATTTTAGATAATTCTCTAACTAATTCGATTCTATAGGACATTAAAAAAAATAATTCCTTCCTAAATTTCTCATTTAAAGGATGTACTATTCAGCCAATGTATACTTCTAATAAATTTATCATCTCATTTCGACAAAGAAGTGGTCACTTAAGATGACATTATGTATATAACAGTTCAAATAAAGCGTCATGGTGGTCGGTTTGGATTTTTCGTCAATTGACGTCACAATGTCAGCTGCACGTTGCAAAACTTTAGGAATACGACGTCCCCCTTAAGGTCGGGGCCCGGGTGGCCTAGTGGGTTTGATCGCAGCCCATTACACTAAAAGTATGCGCACTGTACTGCGTGCGAGTTCGATTGCCGCCTTCGCCCTGTGAGCACTTTCCATCTCTGTGTCAGTAAAAATTCTGTTTGTGCTTGTTTTACTTTATGAAGGTATATAAGCGGGTCTCTGATCAAGCCCATAAGCCAAAAAGTACATGTACTAACCTACTTACCAGCATTAATGACCGTCAAGCATATCCCGAGACAAATAACTAGAAACAATGCATCGTAATTTTTGATCATCAAAAATTAGACTTCCTTCGACATCTGTGCATATGAAGCAGTTAAATTTCCTAGAAAATTAATAAACATCAATAACCATACTTCCGGCACGTGGAGTTTAGACTAGCTCTCCTCATAACTCACAAATTTATTGCACTATCAGGGACTGCTAATGGAGAGAGGTCTCCTTAGGTGATTCCCGATCGTCTGCCCGTGCTTACCTTGAACGATATTATATCCGGAGTTGCCTCATAAGCCCAATATCACGGGTTCGAGTTCCGGCAGAGTCGGCAGATTTTCAGGATCTGAAAATCGGCGGCACGCATGTTATATTATTATGTTGTTTTGCATTACTGTTTTATATTGTGGCATGTAAAAGATCCCTTGAGCATCCATTTGGTCTGGGTTCTCTCAGCATACATTAACATCCACAGAGATGTCAGATTCATTATAATCTAAGTGTCAGAGAATTGATAGTGAGAGATGGTCCGAATTTTTTTTTCTCAGTTCTGGGGAATATGCCAAAGAGTTCTATAGTAGGGTAGAGACTGAACCTGGCAACAGCACCATGGACCAACACGGAGACAATATAGGGTGGCATGTGGGGCACGATGGCCGAGTGGTTTGGATCGCAGGCCATAACGCTAGCAGTCCGCGCGCTGTAACAGGTGCGGGTTCGATTCTCGCCTTTGCCCTGGGTGTACTTCCTTTCTCAATATCAAAATTATAAATTAACTAGCACTTTTGCCACTCAATTCGGGCTCCGTAGTGGTGATGTGCCTCCGTAGTGCCGATGGCAGCTCAGTACGAGTCGTTCCTCTACCCTACTATAGAACTCTTTGGAATATGCCGATTATGCCATAGAGGTATGAAAGAGAATAGAGAGGTCCATGTATATGCGCAGTAGCGCACAAATAAAGCAGGCTATAGCGGTGCATCTTGGGATACCTCAGTGCCAGTTTAGGTCACTATGTTATGCGCAGTAGCTCAAAACACCGCTAGAGTGGTGCATCTTGGGATACCTCAGTGCCAGTATGTGATGCGCAGTAGCTCGAAAAACCTGACAGCCCTGCTTCAAACCATTTGAACTCATAGACTCCTCTACCCCTCCTTCCTAACTCTATGGATTATGCAAAAGGTTTGATCGCCCAAAAGCATCCTCGTTTAAGAAGAAGAGAAAATTATTACCGGGACGCATGACAGTGACAATCGGCGATCCTGTACGGTGTCGTTTTTCAAATTAGGAAGCATTTGTTTGCATACCTATATAAACATCCAACCCTCCATAATATTTAATTGCACACCTCTAGCGCAACGAAAATTCAATCAACCGAGCTAGTTCTGACTGTGTGATATCTGGCATGAGTCTACTATTTCTTCAAAGATTTCACAATTTTTCTGTTAATTTGACAAGTCAGAAGGTCCTGGAATTGAATTCCGGCATATGGGCATGAATCTTCGTGTTGAGTGTTTGTCTGTACTAGTTATACCACTGCGGCATACGTGCTAGGGAAGTGTGTGGAGTTAAAAGTCCTGAACAAGCGCACGATGACGACACTAGTTTGCTTTGGGTTCGCGCTAAGCTGTCGACCTCGTCACTTGACCAGGGTTCTAAAATACGGAGCGTAATTGGTTGTGTTAATGCTCCATAGAGACTAGAAAGAGACAGCCGGAAACGTATAACCTAACCTTGACAGTAAAGATGCACGGGTGATTTCGCTTTTTGATCGAAGACACCCCTATTCTACTAGAGGCTTAGGAAATACAAGTAAAAGGAAATTATTCGGTAAGATATGTTTATATTTTTTGACTTTTTACACATGTAAACTGTTATGAAAGTCAATAGGTTTTTAGGTAATACATTTATTCGAATATTAGTAAAAAAATACACATTATTAAGTTCGGTACATTAGTAAATTACGGAAATTGAAATTTGTTGCGAGTCGTTTTGCATTACTGTTATATATCGTGGTTGACATATTTTAAAAACTATTAATTTGCATTCCTTATTTAAAATGTTTTTTTACCATTCAGTAGAATATTGTTTTAACAAAGTAGCTGTTGAATTTTTCCCTTCCGCATTTCGATGTGTTCTGGATAGACTCCCAATCTAACAACTATATTTTTTGTAAATACACGAATCTTTTACATTGAAAAACCCACTAAATAAAGAAATATTTTTAAAATTACATTTTAACATATTACAGTCAACAAATCTTAATCAACAACATTTTAGCATTTATAATTGTATGTTTAATAATATGAGTATTCTCCAATCATTAGAATAGATTTTTTTAATATATTGAAGGATAATTTCAATCCTTCACCCAAATTGCTTAGTATTTTGTTCGAATTCTCTAATTACAACCCAGTCTATTCGTTCATGGTGTATAAAAGACATCGAATATAGCATATTTATCTAAAAACCGTTTAAAGTTGTGCTATGTATTTTGTTTTTTTAACTGTCTTTATTAAAAAAAACTGATGAAACATTACGTATGAAAAACTCGCAACGCAATTGAAATTGTACAGAAACATTCCAATAATTATCTAAATTTGCAGTAAATGTAACCTGTTCAAATAGTCGGATACTTTATTTTTGTCAGAGGTTTAGATTGAATTTAAGCGTTCTCTGTATGGCTACCGTTAAATATGATCGGTCTGTGAAACATTGGATTGTATTCTTATATTTGAAACAATAATTATTTATAATAAATTGAAAATGCGTATTATATTTTTATTAATAAAGATATTATGAATTCACTATTACATGGTCAATACATAACTAAAGCTTTCCCTTTTGTAACATTGCAATGAATAGCACGATTCCCATGTCATATATCAACAGTCAAGTCCACGTATTTGTCCCTCTACAGAAATTGAATCTACTCGGTCATTCTCTGTATGGACTCTTCCAACTTTACACAAACTAGACAAATATATTCATATAAAAAAATCACGATATTTCAATCATTTAAATGTTTTATTTCGTCTAACCCATTAATGAGGACTTCGTTAATACCCATGACATCTTCATTTCCCAAGCAAAACTTTAGGTTTTTAAATTAGTTTTTAATTTAATTAGTCCATAATTTGTTCAAGATTAAGGTTTTCATTTGTCTTAGTTTCAGTTAAATAAACTTATACAGAAAGCTTATTTTCACGTGGTAAATTTTCTTGCCAATCGTCGTGAAAGGGTTAAAAACAAATTTATGGACCCAATCAACTCATTTTCTTTAATAATTCAGTATAACATGGTCACCACACAATTAAGACATGCTAAGTGTTTCTATATATAACGTTTCAGTCATTAAAACAATTTCCATGGTATCCAAAAGATAATGGTCCTCTTAGTTTGATACCAAACTTTGCCATTCTCTGGCTTCACACAAACCAGGCACAGAAATCCTTTTCTGCGCTTCATAATGATGGATGACACGTGCAGGCCCTGGAACGATCCACTTAATTTATCGGTTACCCTAGGCGACCCCTAGGCCGCGTAATAAATGATCGTCATTGTTAGAGAACGATATGATCTCCCGGATAAATACTACCTCGCATATAGCACTGCGGTGGGTTTGTTAAGATGTAACGTGCATTTACTATGAAATTAGTTTCAAATTTGAATCGGTGTTACAAATTAGGCTAAAAAATAAGTCGATTGGGCAGATTTGCATGAACTATTTGAGTTTCGAAACCATTTGGTCCGGGCATTGCCAAAATAACTGTCGACCCATTAATGGTCTGTGCAGCTATAAAGTCGACAATAGCCCTCGTGTAGGTCTAGTGCGACGATACCTTAACAGAATCAACCTAAGCCATTTGGTTTTAAAAAGTTTCTTATAAACTAAATAGATAATTTGGCGAAATATTAAAGGTTAAGAGACTATTAGATTTAATGCCAAATATCATAATTTGCTAATCCATACTCTGAAACAAAAATTTGTATCCAAAAATTTATAATTTTATTATACCATCTCTTAATGATAAACACTATCTAGTTAATATTAAATCAAACCTTATAAAGTTTCAAAATAATTTTAATTTTATAGTTTATACGTTAATAGCTAATTTTAATATAAATTGACTAGTCAATACGTTCTATTCCTTCAGTGAATTATTCCTGAACGTATTTCAATCTTTATCGTACATCAAACACAATCAAACATTCATTTTTAAATTGCCCAACTCTGGTAAGTTTTTGAAGAAAACAACGAGCTTAGAATTTTTGATCTATACCATACTTTCGATTTCAAACAAATTCTACACGAAATTCGACAATTGTTTGCTGTGTACGATGTCGCTCCTAAAAGTTACGTTTGGTGTTCGCTTGTCACTTGACTGTGGTTCTAAATTATGACGCCCGTTGGCGCCAATAGCCCTCGTATAGCTCTAGTGTGACGATAATTCAACTCAACTCGACAATTGTTGGCAGTTCTGTCAAACCAATGCATTGACAGATTTGGAAGAGTGAAGACACTTTTGAGCGAAGATGACTTAGGAGGGAATTTATTAATTAGTCTTTGTGTCTGCTACAGGAAAAGAGATCCGTCACTGAGCTGGATATATCAGATGGATGTTCCTGAAGTACTCGGGTGGATTGAATGTGGTCGGATAGATATATCATTTGGATATTATTGGAAATAAATGAGGCATCTTATTTAATATAGAGTTGTGTCGATGAAGGGGGAAACTCCTAAATTGCGATTACAGCCTTGTGGATGGTCGATGGATTTATGGTGCTATACATTTCTAGCTTTGTAACGTAGACAAATTATACTATATGAATTGAATTTGAATGGCTTTGTTACTAATGTAAAGAGAAATTGTAAATTGCTTTCTGGAACACCAAAATCTATCAAGATTTGGAGTATAACGGAATCAATATGTACCAATTAATAGTTATTGGAATTTGTGAATTTAAAATGTAAGACTGCAGCAAACACAATGATATCATTTTGGAATCATAAATAATTGGTTATTTTTTACAGTCACAAAAGGGAATGTAGTTTCCGAGGTTGCATGGAATCGCCGATTCATTTAATCAATATAAATTCAATTAATTCACATGCTGAAACATAACAAACCATAAAATAAGTTTCCATGATTTTTTTGCTTCGAACCTATAAACTTTCTAATAATTTAGGTTTATTAATAATAATTTTAAAGTAAGTTTTCAGTTTGAATCCTCTTTTTTCACTCAAGTAATAGAGGCAGGAATGCAATAAAGAAGTTCTGTATATTTTTAGATTTAGTAAAAATTATTTTTGCAGTAATACTGCAATGCAATAGATGTAATAAAGGAAAACTTATTTGGTTTAAGTCAATCATTTAAAATGGCTGATCTCGAGCAGACTATCTATAATAATAAAAATGAAGTCGTGTATGTACATTCCGTATAGACTCTTAAACTAGACATCTGTTTGACTCGTAACTTGGCACAAATGCGTAGTTCATACTTAGATTATGATTTTTGAACTTTCAGGTTTCAAAATGTTCTATTTTTGGAAAAAATTAGAATTTTCTGAAAAAAAAACCACTTTCGCTCAATTCCGATCATTTTTTTTTAATTTCCTGTTGCCATCAGCTGAAAAACTTAAATTAAACTTTTACCAAAACAATTAAAATTGAAAATGTTTATTTTATTCTGTTACCATTACCTTCAGAAACTAAATTAATTATTAAAAAAATAATTGACATGTTTCAAGTGACGTATTTCCACCAGTCTCCATTCCCGTATTTTATTGTTGGTTTATTTGATGATTTTTTCATTGATTTTTCTGTTGACTGCATGTATGCATAATTATGCAATAAATGTATAGTTAAGCTATTACTAAACTGATAGTTGATAAAGGCCATCGCACTAGAGCTGCATATTAGGGTTTTGTCCTTATTTTTTCGCCAAATACGTTGCCAAACTCGCCAAATTATTAACTAAACTCGCCAAATGGGCAAAATGTTTTTTATAAATAATTTATAAGCTGGTTGGTTGTTCGAAGGTCATTGTGTTAGAGCTTTATAATGGGTGTGTTTGTAGCTATATCTATTTTCTCGCCAAATTATTTCCCCAAATGAGCAAAAAGGTTTTATGTATTTATGAGGGAATTGTGATGACATTTATGAGTGCATTTTATAGCGTATTTTTCATTTTGGAATTTTAAGGCAATGAAACGGGATTTTATACTTTACTAGCTGACCCGGCGAACTTTGTTCCGCCCCCGAGGCAATAAATGAGCAGACCTTTTATTTTATCAAGGACAATTTTTTATTTTGATAATTAATATAAATTTAAAAAAGGAAAGTATTTTAATGATTTTTTTATTGGCCATGTATTTTAGTGTATGGGTTCCACTCATTAGTGAAGCACCTTGTGATACACGACATTTTTCGTTTTATTATCAGGTGCAAGAACAAATAACGCAGATGGTCTTCCGACCCGTGAACATGCCACATATAATTGACCATGGGAAAAACATGGATTTTCTAGATTCAGACCACAAACTTTTAAGGATTGGCCTTGTGATTTGTTGATGGCTATGGCGAATGCAAGACGGATCGGAAATTGAAGTCTTTTAAACTCAAACGGCATGTCGGTTGGGATCATTGGGATCCTTGGAATGAGAACTTCCTCACCTTCGAATTTTCCTTTGAGTATCGTCGCGTAACTCACATTGTTCATCAATTTCCTTACCACCAAGCGCGTTCCGTTTCACAGTTTTGGTCGGTTTATATTTCGAAGCATGATTACTACGGATCCAGCCTTTAATCGTAAATTGTGCGGTGGTAAGCCCGGCACATCCAAGGAGTTTAAAAATTCAATTGGATAGTTGGTGGCTTCATCTTCATTTGTTACTCAGTCAATTGATTTGAAAGAATGCAGTGTACCAATGATCTCATTCTGAATTATGAAGTTTAAGTCATCTACATCTTTATTCTTAGCCGCCAAAATTGCTCGCTCACTTAACCATTCATTATTTTTGTGGTTAGTAAGGATGTTTGGGAACACTTTGTCGATGAGTTCGTCTTTTTATGAGACAGTTACAGAAATTCTGAGGAAATGAAATCAATCCGCTTGACGCCGGGGTTTGTTGTCATTCGACCTGGCGATATTTTTGAAAAGACGCCAAATCCAGCCACGATTCTTTAGATTAACCGCAAACAGAATGCATAGAAAAAAACTGAACTATTTATTTGATAATTATTCGCTTAAAATACGATCAAAAATAAATGAATAAATACCTTGAACGTCGGATTAAATCCTCGTTCTTCGATAATGTCTGCCCCAAATGATGCCATTTGGAAACAACCATTGTATCTGAGTGTTTGCCAGGAAATGTTTTGATTCGAGTGTTTCGCCACGAAGCAATGAATGCAATGGCTCTGGTGCTGGAGTCAATAATGGTAATTTTACTCTCCCACTAAGGCAGCACAATATCCTGGTGTTTCTCCGGAAAACTTCAATGCGCCACAATACTCGCAAACAACGTCCATCGGCCCAATGCGAACGCTAGTATGCACGCCGTAATCAGTGCTGCAATCGTATCGAAACGCTGCTCGATTCAAATCAGTACTTGATATATTTCTTCTTGTTCGCCGTAAATTATCTACCTGTTGATCTCTTCGGTTTACTCGAAGATGTCGCATTGCAGATGCTAGCCGTTTCACGGGCTGCCTCGCTTTGCTGGTGTGATTGAGAAGCACGAAGTCGAGCCATACTAACGCAGCACTCTTCACTCGCCATTTCTTGTTCTTCTTCAGCTCTTTCACTCGCGATGTTTCGCCTCCTAGTTGCATTACGACTTCGTCGGTAAAGATTTGATCGTGTTGGTCGCGGCATGATTATCTCGGTACAATAAGCTAATAGAAACTCGAAACAAACACATCAACCGGTGTCAACACGTAGTGTAACTAACACGACTTTCTTTTATATTTAGAGAAATAAAATGTTATTCAAATAAAAACCCTACAAATTAAACTCGCGTGTTCTTACGTGTTTTTACTTAATTTTCGCTCACACTGAACGCGCTGAAATTTCTTATAAATTGAAGTAAAAAATATAAATTCTAATCTTACAATGTTATTCCTATGGGGAAATTGGCTCACGTTTTGCACTCCTACAACCGTTTGGGTTCGAATAAAAAGTATCCTATAGCCTATTCCTGGCTCTAAGCTATCTACCCACCAATTTTCAGCCAAATCCGTTTAGCCGTTCTTGAGTTATAAATGGTCTTACTAACACGACTTTCTTTTATATATATAGATAACGAGCAGGAACAATAACAAGTTTATGATCCTATTAACAGGTTATATGGTACACATACTTGGATCGATTTGATATTTTTTTAATCCTTGCGAAGAACGGGTATAAATTTGCTGGTAATAAATAAAACAGTTGATTAGTTGTATAAAACTTAACAACAAATTTATGCATTTCGTTTGAAAGTTCTTTTATTTCAATTCATTTTTGAATTTTACAAATAAGAGTGAAATTATTTTTGAATCTTTTAAAATAAATCTTCAATTATTCATAAAATGTACTTAATTTTGCGAATGCTTTTAGACGTTGCAAATGGTGAATTCTAAATTTGTGTTGATATATTTAAAAAAATATCGAAAAATAAATGATCAAAAATTTGAAAGATTTATTTTAATGGGAAATTGCGATGTAGTATATGAAATTGTCTTCTAAAATGGAATTGAAGTAATCGTTATGCTATTTTTAAAATTTGAAACAACGTTGAGAAACAATATTATACTTTAATAAATGGATATATTTCACAATCGTAAATGATAACAAATATAAAATATTTTACTTCAATTAACTGTTAATTTCAGCTTATGCAAAATGAAGAAAAAAAACTCTCCAATTAAAGTGCCGGGGATTTTAGGTGCGAGTTTTAATTGTCACATATTAAATAAAGTTTTTTCTTGTTATTTCAAGTGTTGTGAATGAAGGGATAATTTAGAAGAGTAAAGTAAATTTCCTCTTTGACTTTTATTAATCGACGGACGTCTAAGGAGATGAGCAAAAAAATAACGAATCATAGCTTTCATTGTCTCACCTAACTTTTTGGCTTCCACACTACGTTTATAACGAAAAAAGTAGTAGGTATTATAATCGTTCAGTCCGTTGTCCCCCACTTTCATAGATCAAACTACAACTGCTACAGGCAAGTGGGATACGTCAAAAAAATCCAGTGCATTGAAATTAGAAGACTCGAAAAAATTCGAATTCAATGAAAAAAACACAATTTTTGCTTATTTAAAAACCATAAGCCATTTTTATTAGAATCAAATCCCCTATACCACCATGCCCATTCCCATCCACTATACCCCATTCACAACAATCGCTTGGGAGACTTTACTTCTTTAAAAAAAAAAGTAGGTTCGTAACAGAATCTGTCGCTTAACCCGCTTCCACACAACAGTTGTGTTTAACAGGTAAAAAGGTGCCTTACACAGCATTAATTCTATATTAAACATTTACATGCTAAATTTGGCTAGTTTTATTTATTTTATTTCGAAAATTCAATAATTATTACTTATCGTTTGCAAAAATTAATTTATATTTCAAAGAATAAATATGTAATAATCCTCGCTTTTAAATAGAATGAAAATATTTCATGTAGTGAAATATATTTGACGTCATTTCAAACTGATCGATGTCGCAAAAATAAATTTATTTTAATTTATTGTCTAAAAGAATTAAGTTTCTCGGGTGATTGTTGCGAATGGCAATGGTGATTTAATTCTAATAACAAACAGGGCCTTTAGCTATTTGTAATTCAAACTTTTAAACGCCAAAATAACTATTTTCATTAATCTTCTTTCTCAGATTTAATAATTAGACTTTATCGTTTGCTAAATTTGTTTGAAGTTCGAAGAATAATGATGTAACCTTTTTTAATAAATATCTGTGTCGCCACAATTTCCCATTTACATTTCTTTAGAAAAATTACTAATTTATAGTTTGTTAAATTAATTTACAGTTCAAAAATATATAATTAGTACAATTGATACTTTAAAAATAAAAGCAAAACTTTGCATATGTTTTTATTCCAAGCTATGCATCTTTCTTCATACATATATAATGAACCATCAAATGAACTCTATTGTGATATTACAACAATCCAAACTGAATTATATATCACATAAATAAATATTCTTTCAAAAGTTTTTATTTAAAATAGTTTCTCGTACGTTTAACGAAATGGCAACAGTGAAAATCTATCTATAATAATAAAAGAAAGTCGTGTTAGTTACACTATTTATAACTCAAGAACGGCTAAATTGATTTGGCTGAGAATTGGTGGGGAGGTAGCTTAGAACCAGGAATAGGCTATATGATACTTTTTATTCGAACCCAAACGGGTGTAGGAGATCAAAACGTGAGTCGATTTCCCCATAGGAATAGCAGTGTGCGATTAAAATTTATACTTTTAAATTCAATTTAAAGAAATTTCAGCGCGTTGAGCGTGAACGGAAATTAAGAAAATAAAAAAAGAGAGCACGTGGGTTTAATTTTCTGAATTGTTATTTGAATATCAATATTTTATTTTATTTGTTGATTTTAAATCTTTTCATTTTTTTTTATAGTGGATCAGATTTCCTCAACTAGATTTTAATTATGTTTCCGAATTTAATTTGATTGATGTTTACAAATGGTAAGAAACGAACATATGGAGGAATATAGGTTAACCTAAAGAATCGTGGCCGGATTTGGCGAACTTTCAAAAATGTCGCCAAGTCGAAATGATAACAAACCCCTGCACTTGCCGAGATGGTTGCCATCTCGAAATGACCAAAAATACTACCTAATTTCAAAATGGCCGACTTAAAACAACGGAAAAATTCATTAAATTGCAGACCAGATTTATATAAAAAAAAAGTGAAACTTTAAAATGCCGAAGAATTGATTTAAAAAAAAGTAAATACATATTTAAAATCATTAAGCATCTAATTATTAAATATTAGTATAAGAAAACTTCAGAATAAATTATATGCGTAAGATTTAAATAGATTAACATTTAGAAATTATCAATGCAATTGCTAATTTCGCCAAAGGTTGCAATCGGGGTTACCAGATTTGGCGTGAAATTGCCGGCTACGATTTTTTAGGTTAACCGGAATATATTCGGCATAAATAAAGAATTTGTACTTTATAAAACTTTTCCAACCTGGATAAAATCAACCCCTCATATCAGAATGGGAGGAGATTATAATATCCTGATGGAGTGGACCAGTGGAAGGATCAATTGGTATAAAATAAAAGTTTACATAAAAAAACTACTAATTACTAATTAGGGTTAACCCGGCGTTGCACGGGTGTACCCTTAAGCGAGGAATCTTATATATTCTTAATTAATTTAGCAAACGATAAAAAATAATTATCGAACTTTTGAAATAAAATAAATGAAACTATCCAAACTTTAACTTTTAAATGTTTAATATAGAATTAAACTGTGTTTGGCGCATTTTTCCCAGTTTAACACAAATGTGTGGAAGCGGGCTAAGTGACAGATTCTGTTTAAAAAAAAAACCCTACTTGTTTTGAAAGAAAAATATACGAACATGTTTTTAGAAGACTATGTACTTGTGAAAGGAATGTGCTATAAATAAAAAGGAACATTCCGTAGATCAGTACTACATTTTGTGGACGCAAGTTCGCTATTATCTCTCTGATTTAGTAGCTATTTTTTCCAGCAAGACAAAACCCGCTGAGCGGACAAAAATAATTTAATCAAATTATTTCTACGAAATTCAAAAATTCTCCGCTTTATGTGATATCATATCTAGAATACAATTTTGTGCAGCATAAGGCGCGCGTGACGAAATCAGACGAGGGGGCCAAGGAAACCGTTAGCGATTGCGTTATTTTTGAAGTTCGTGTTTACATTATAACTTTGTAAATATTTTTTTTTTCATAATATCGTTTGCTGATTTTATTTTAAACGAACTTTTTCTTCCGAAACACAAGACAAAAATCGAAAATGCTAAACTTCCTCATTTATTTCAAATGGTAGCCACTATAATAATTAAAAAATCGCATCTAAATATTTATAAGTGGTTTCTGATGGTAAAATGTTCTTCAATAAATATTTGTATACGACTATGGTACCAAATTGTTATAGTATTTCAAAAGAAAACCCCCTTTTACATAATGTTGAAGTATTACAAATTTTATTCCATGGATTACTTAGGTTCCTTGTAGAGAACCTAAAGAACGAACTAGTACTTCGTGCAAGTGTATAAGTACTTTTGTAAGTATATTATATACTTGTACGAAATACTGGTTCGTTCTTTTCTTTAGGCTCTCTAGTTCTTTGGATTCCCTGTATTTATTCTTTGGAAAGGGCTTAGCGCTGTTAAATCGAATTCACCTTATTTGCTGTTACTATGCAATCATTAACCTATTACTATACATCCTCCTGAGCTCTGACAACCACTTAAATGGTTTAGTTTTTATTTCATGTTACTAAGTACTTTTAGCGTACTGCTATTACTGTTTAAAAATTTAAAATGGTTTTATGGTAGAGAAACTGAATATCACTTTTCAGCCTTTGATTGTCAGTGGTTAATGTTTTTAATTTTTGTAAGTTAACTTAGATCTGGAATTAAATATATTTGACATATGTAATTTTCCCCCGTCATGTTCATTAGTATTTTTCACTATTACGAGCTTTTTATAATTGTATTCATTATATAGCTGTGTAAATGACATATGAAGCCCAAACCGTTAGTTCATTAATATCGTTTAAAAAACATTCATTTTAATAGATGAAAGATCCTGATTGATAAAATTCTAAACAAACCAACTTAACCTAACAGTGACAATTGTTTGGTTAATTTTCTAGTTTTTATTCTTTTGGTTCTTTGAAACCTAATATAACAAATTATTAGCCATATAACTCATTATTTTGCTTCAGTTAAACACTCCACAGTTTCAAAACTGAAATTTTTAGCTGTTCATTGCCTTAAATATGGGCACGAACTAAACCATTTTGAGACAATTTAGATTTATTTGACTTTGTTACTTTTTAAGTTTTAAATCTAATACAACATCAAACAATTCGTAACACACATTTTGTATGCATTTTTTTCAAAATGCCCCACAAAGGTACTTTTCAAAATGCAACACATCCAGTAAAATCGATGTGCTCCATAATTTTAATTACTCGCAAAATAGTCTTCCATGTCCATTTGTCTAAAAATGCTTAAAGAAAGTATGAATAAGATTTTACTGAGGTCTCAGGAGGACAAACGTAACATTTATCAACAACAAATGAGCTCAATTTTTTTTTCAGATTGGAAGTTACTATAAAGGTATCAATACGTATACAAAACATTTACTGTTATCACATACTTTTCTCACTTTAAAACACTAATATTCCCGAACCAATATCAATTACTTGTTTATTTATTCATCCTCAGATAAAAGATCTTCATCATACTTACTTGAAGCAAAATAACGCATAGTAGCACTATTACTTTTTCTTACAGAAGATTTAACTATTAATGGTGCATTCAGTCCTATTCGTTATCCAAGACGAGGCGTTAAGTGCTCCTACAGAATGCTTAAAGTCAATTTCGCGGATCGTTTTCTGTTAGCAAAGGGTTCAGGTAAGCATCGACTTGACTTACGTAAGCCGATAACAATGTCCATTAGCACGTTCCTCTGGTGGTTTGAAAAAACCTTAACTTTTTTTTTAATATTGGTTTTATCTTCATATCAGTTGTAGTCATGTACTCAAAATGGTCCGAAAGCGTAGTGGAACTATTTTTGATGGGTCTTTTAAATCATATAAAAACAGCTAAAAATTGTGATCATTGACTTATTTAAAACTAACTATTTAGAAATGTGGCAAAGCTTTCACGTTTCGATTATATAAAGGCAACTAAAATAAATTAGATGAATGTAGCTTAATGGTCAATCAGAATAAATTATTGCAGTTTAATTTTAACTTTAATTGCAGTTTACTCTCAAAGAATGCATATAAATACATAGTTGTTGAGTAATCAATGAAACGTCCATTATTAGTACATATTTGTATAACAATTCATGCTAAAAATGTCCCCAAGTCTCTCAATGAAAACTAATTTAGCTTCTTAGTTGTTTCTAAATTTTGCATCGCATTGTGAGTGTTTTTTTCTTCAAGTGAGCGCTTCTGTCTTGTTGTAGAATATCCGCATATTATCCATGATACTTTTAGCCTTTTTTTACTTGTTACAAATATAAAACTTCAATTTTTTCAAATTCAATTTTCTTTACATTTTGAAACAGTAAATTTTTATTAATCACAACCTGATGCTGTTTCTTATTAGAATTTCACTTCATCTTCATAAGTAAAACAGTTTTTTAAAAAAAACCTACAAATTTATTACACAAATTTTTTGAAATAAAATATCATCTTACCTTTTTAAAACGCGTCAAAAATATAAAAAAATTTGGGACAAACTTGTAGAAAGAACTTGATTTTTTCTGTAGTATGTACAATGTTTATTACAACTGTGCCAAACCCTGAGTTGAGACATGGCAGCCTGAGAAGCACGTATTGCATAATGGTTTCTCTTTAAGTCGTCTTAGAACGGGACCCTAACGTGAGAATCGCTTTTATGTTCCATTTGTAAGGTAAAATTTCCGATATCCAGTGTGTTGTAGCATCTGGGAAAACATAATGAAGTTTATAGCTTAATGTTAGAAATACGGAACTTTAATAACCTGATTTAAGCTTCTACCTATAAAAAGATGTTTTGTAAAAAAAGATATATGCAATATTTATACATGAATTGGAAAACTGTTATATGTAGTCCAAGTTAATTCCACGGCGTTTGTTGTTTTAGAGGGTTTTAGTTATATTTTATAGGTGCATTAGGCGAATTTTAAGTTGCAAAAAATATGCAAATTTACATTTTTTACATACATAAATCTATTCATTAAATTTCATTGTGGATTTTTTTTTTATTTAAGCTTTAAAAATATTTTACCTGGTAATAATTTTTACCAAGAAATTATAACTGCGCTATTTTTATGAAACCCTTCATCTTAAATGTCATCTTAAAAGAATATTTCGAATTCATTTGCATTTTTTTGTTTAAATCAAAATATAATTCAATCTGCCACAACCAGCTTCGTATACTAAATATATTATGCAGGCGTATCCATTGATTTTTTCCAACCACTTCTAATTAGAGAAGGAATTCATCAAAGTATGTCAGCAACTTTGATAGGAAGCACTTAAAAAGTCCTTCTAAAATGAAGTACCCTCTTTAGAATTCTCTGGGCTTTAATTACAAATCAATACGCCGAACTGAGGCCGATTCTTTACGAGGATATACAAAGGACAAAAGCAGACAACAACAATTACTCCGGGGACCCCGTATACTTGATTGTTTGATTGCGTCGAAGAAAGGCAAAATTACGAAGGGATTACAAATTTGATGGAAAATATGAGGTTTATTTGACGGTCTCTGCGCTCATTATTAATCTCGGTTCGAACTTCGAGAGTAATTACGCAATTAGAGGTAACGAATGGCTTCACTCAAGATTTTAATCGAACGTTTGTTTTAAATTAGAAGGTACGTTAATATATTAAAAAAAAGGAAGAAATAAAAGCGAGGAAGGTTTTTTTTTAAGGTAAACATATATGCATATTCTTTTTCATAAATATTGATTCTAAAGTAATTTGATTTCTAAAAGTCAAATGTCGTAACGGCGGAGAAATTTAAGAAAGTATTTCATATTGATTAGTTCCGTATCTTTATAGAAAAAGGGCCTGTGTCCTGTGTTGGAAAATAGGATAGTGGACTTTCTTTCACAATGCTATACTCATTTCTTGTGCCTTTTTTTCAAATATTAGCTAGTATTAATTTTTTTTTATAAATATCAAGGTTTTATTTTAAAAAGAAGGGTAGGCTCAATTTAAAGTAAATTAACTTTTGGATCTTGCCAAAATATGTCGTCAAGTGGGGTTATGAAGGTATATGATGATATGAAGGAAGGTTATATGATATATTTGGATATTCCTAGTAATTTTTAATATACTCAACTAAAAAGGATGTTTTTAATAGCTATTCTATCGATTCTTTGGCTTTTCTATGGCTCATGCGAGTAAATAAAAAATCATACACTTTAAAAATTTACATGTCAGTCTACTGCTACCTGAGCCTACAAATGTAGCCGTTCTTTCTCTTTTGCTCGTTTGTTGCCGATGACTCTTGTCAATATTTCAAAAACTAAATAATTAGAATAATAAACAATAATAAGCAATAAAAACATACTAAACTGAATTACATCTAAAAAGCTATAGAAACACACTAAAAAAACTAACAACATTTCATAGTATAAATGTGGTAAAGAACTTTGGGAAATGTAAGTTTTTAAGCAAACGAGCATTTGTATTTTAACTTGACAAATTGTGTGGATTTAATTATTTTACTAACAAAAAGACCCAGGACATTCACATATATGATAGCCATTCAAAAACTGCTTTGAACAGGGGAATTAGTCTTCGTGTAGCAATCGTATAAGCATTCTTAAATTAATAATTCTTTTCAGGAATTCTAGAGAGCAATAAAACGTTAAAAATAGGAGCTTAATAAGAATGCTTAATTGTACATTATATACAGTAAAATGCATACACATTAAAAGAGGAATATACGATATAATTTGGCTTTAGGCACATTAGCAACCCTTGCCGAGGAGTTAAGAAGCACAAAATGTAGGCTATTTTGTCTTCTTTCGGAATTTTCTACCGTTCGACTAAACTCAGCTACATAAATAGAATGAACTCCCGATTCAACACTAAAGCAGCCACCAAAAGCGTCTTCAAGATGAATTTCGCCAAATCTCTAATTTGAGGAGAAGGATCAAGCCGTTCTTAACTATTTTTTCAATAGAAATTCAAGCTATTTTTAGCAGAGGTGTTCAAAATTAATGTTTTCTATCGAAGTGTATTACTATTTTCTTTTTTTCCCTTTGAATTGCAAATGATTAAGCATACAAATTAAAATCTTAATATCATTCTTATTTTTTCGTCTGCAAACAAGCATATTTTGAGAAAACTATAAAATATCTTAATGTGAATAGATATCAGTTTCAACTAATAACCACTTAATTATGCACATATTTAACTATTTTCTCGGAAGCGACACAAACTAAAAACTAATCTTATTTTAGTTAACATAGTACGAATTTTTTGCATTACTTTTTGCGGTATAATAAAAATATCGTTGCTTTCATAAAATAATTCATTAACGTAAAAAAACACTTTCAGGTAAAAAAGATAAATGTACTGTATTTTCCTTTTTTCTGAATAGCATTTATTCCTATTTCTATAAGTTTCAGTATTTCCATTATTCATGTTTCCTAGTATCTGTATTTGAGCTGATTCATTTACAAGTTATACTTTGATTATGGTTTTTTTTTGCTTATATTTCTATTTAGAGTCTCTTTAAAAGAAATACCTACACTCAGGAAAAAAAAACTTGTGTTGACTTTCAATTAAAAAAAATGTGTTTTCTCAGTTATTACAAGTTATGTTGAAACAATACAAGAATTTTGTTACTGGATATTTTATGATGCATTATAAGTAGGTAAGCCAATAAAATGGATTTTTTTCAAATGGAAATAACTTCATCGTACAATGTATGCAAATTTATTTACGTTTTTTAGTTTAGTTATTACTATGGCAATTTAGTTATTCTATATTTAGTTATGGCCTTATTAGCATTCCACCTTGAAAAAACTATTGAAAACATTCACTCATTTTAGTTTCCCGAATCGCAGTAAAAATTTCATTGCACAATGTCACTAAAACCTTGCCATTCTGTGTAATAATATCAACACTAAAAAAAAGTGATTCATAAAAAAAACATGAATATACTGACTGCATTTCCCTTTTTCTAAATAATTTTTTCTTATTTCTACAAGTCTCAGTCCTTCCATTATTCATATCTGTCAGTTACGACACGGAACTGGTGCATATCCCTAAGTAGCACTCCGGCTCACTTCGCTCCTCAACCCTTTCTATCACAGCTCATCATAGAGTTTAGAAAAAGATGGAGATGCTTGGCGCGAATTGAAGTGAGGCCGTCAGAAAGTCGCCAAGTAAGCCTAGTAAGCTCAAAAGAACCGCTCACTCAATGTTAGTTCAATGTAAATAGCATTGTTTTATTATTTAAAAAGCGTTAATTAAAAATCAAAATAACTGTTTGCGCCGTTGTAGGCTGTAGCATGAGACCTGAATTTACACACGGTGGTAGTAATTTCATTCACAGGTAAGGGGGAGGCTGGGGTGCCCAGTCGGTCGGTATGCCTCGCATGCGAGGCGAAAAGTCCTAGGTTCGGGCCCGGGCATTGCTAAAATATCTGCCGACCTATTAACGGTCTGTGCAACCAAAAATTCCGACACATAATACCCCGTGTAAGTGTGCGAGTTAAATATGCTCCGAAATCCCGATGCTGAATACGATGTCGCTTCTAAAAGTTGTGGTGGGTGCCTACTCCAGGTGTCGGCTCGTCATTTGACTGTGGCTCTAAATTACGATGTCCGACGCCAATAGCCCTCGTGTAGCTCTAGTGCGACGATAATTCAACTCGACTTTCACAGGTAAGAAATATGCGTTGTAATCTTACTATTTATTAGTCTGAAATCGCCAAGTCGAAAAAGTAAGCTTATGCAAACTCCATTGTAGAAGAGCGCCAAATACTTCGCCGAGACCGTTTGTTTAGGCTTACTACAAAGCGATTGATGGCTTCACTTGGCGAACCGATTTTTTACTCGGCAGCATCTTTATCTTCTTAACTCTCTGCAGCTTATCAACAAACGAAAAGTCGCTTTGCTTAAACTGATGAATGCGCGGCAGTCGCAGCTTGGGAGCAAAGGAAAATATTTCAGTCTTTCTTTTATTTTTGTTTCTTAGGCGTAATTTTCTTTAGAATAAATCGAATGCCGGCTTGGATAAGTCTGCTTTTGATATTTTATTTTATTGTTGTTGATTTCGGACAAAAATATTGCGCTTTTCTAACTTTAACACTTTAACCGATATGTAAAATCTCGTGCATTCAACTCCAGACTTGTCAACAATACACGTGTTTAATAAAGTGTAAAGATAAGTTCAATTTTTTTAAAAGGCAATTTCGAATTGTCTTTTATATTATTTTTCGAATTGTCTTTTATATTATTCAAATAAACAAAAAAAGTTAATTATTTCTGAATGTTTCCTTAAAAGGGGCAGGTTTTGTATTAGATTTCTTTAAATTCAAACTCTCGGCTTTAATACCACTAAAAGGAACAATGAAATTTATTCATTTAATTCATTATTTAAAGCGTTGAACAATTAAGCAATCAAACTTGAAGTTACTTTTTTTCACTTCTTTAAAATAATATTTCCGATATAATCAATTGCGTTAACCTTTTGTATTTGATTAGAAAATTTCTTCCAATCATTAACGATTGTCTCAAGGGAATTTCTCAATTTATTGCAAAAGCTTATAACTTTAGGTTTACTTTTCTCCATTGTTTAAAATAAAATATTAAACAAGGCTTTCTTGACTTTAAAAACAATATATTTATTATATGTATGTGATCAATATAATACTCGTATAAATATATGTAATATATAATTATAAATTAGTCATTTACATTATGCCTTATAATTTTGACATTTAAAGTAGAATATAGAATTGTTGTGCTTAACGCTTTTTTTCTAAGACACATGAATTTTGCGTTCAAGCTGTTTTAAGTGACACTTTATGTTACAGAAATAGTTTTAAATTTCTAATTTCAATGTTACTTTTAAAAAAACGTTAAAAAAAACTATATAGCACTAACGCTTAAGTCCTGTTAAAAACACTGGAAAAATTATTAAACCTCAGCAATTCTGAATAATTATTTGTATTCTAACGAAACAAAACAAGTTGTTTGCACACATTTTGGTCGTAACTATAGTGAATGTAGGTTTTGATTATCCCATCTAATTAAATCCTTCCTTTTAATATTATCCATATGTAGGTTATATATTTCATTTACATATTTGTAAAGACGGCACATTTATCAAACGGAGTTCTAGATTTAGTGCCAAACATTAAAATGAATAATACTATCTATATTCAAATAAAAGAAAAGCGTTATTTCCCCACAACTCCGTTTTGTGTTTGTATTTGGCTGATTCAATGCACACTTCGAATTTGGCACTGGTCCATTGTCACAAAAGAATTGCGTGTGTAGAATTTAGCGAATTCATTTGTGTTTGTTACAAAAGTAAAATGAGACCTCCTCCGTGATGAAGTGTTAGTGTTTCTCTAAACGACTTTTATGTCTTTTCATTTAGCAACTTTAAATTTGTAAAAGTTGGAAATTACATTTTCTTCAGTTTTGGATTGATATTTGAATCGTCAAATTAAAAAACCCTTTTTTACAGTTAGCGTTTCCAATGTTACCGGCAAAGTATAAAATCAGGGGTTTTCAAGAGATAACGCGTGACAGCGTCAAGAAACGTATCTAACAATATTTCTGAAATGTTTTGCACACTTTTCAATATCAGCCGAAGTAAATACTATTTTTGTTGACTAAGAATAAATGTTATTTCTTGTCGATTAATGTGATACAAAGCTTATAATACTGGGTGTCCTTAAAAGAATGTCCGAGTTTTACTGGTATATTACAGGAGTTTATTTTATACTAAATATAACAAATCATACATGACATTAAAGGAAAACTAACCTAGTTTTTCGTATAAGTGCTCAATGTGTGCGCCTTTAGTGATACGGCGCACATACAAACGAAAATGCAATTTTTCCCATACTGTCTGCAGCAAGTCCGGAGTAATGGAAGCAACAGCCTGTGCAATTCCCGTATCACTAAAGGCGCACACATTGAGCACTTATAGGAAAAACTAGGTTAGTTTTCCTTCAATGTCATGTATGATTTGTTATATTTAGTATAAAATAAACTGCTGTAATATATCATTAAAACTCGGATATTCTTTTACGGGACACCCTGTACTTTATTCTAATTTTGACTCGTGTTGATTCTTTAGAGTTGGAGAATTCGTTTGGTAAGATGTTTACCATTCGACCTCCTCCAGTCCTCGGATTTGATTGGGTCTTGGCAATTACATCCTATAAACCTTGTACAGCTAAAAATCTTACAGTATACTCCGTTGAAGAACGATTGCATCGATGCCATATATATATTAATTTTGTAACTGTTTTCCTTTAAGAGAGATGGCGAGTCCCGTAGAGTTTATTGTATCGGTTTTTTAATCGCATACTCCGTGAAAGTATTGCTTGGTCATGTAAGCAGTTTCACAAGTTGTAAAAATAGTCATAATTGAAAATAATAAAAAAAATAACGATTATCTTGCAATATTTTTTCGGTTTAATTTCCAAAATATTTTGAAGAGGGCGGCATTATTTCTCAACTTTGTCAGTTAATTATTAAATACCCAGCTACTATTTTCCTACTAAATTTGTTTATTTTACTGTTCTGACGATTCTCATACCCGGTAAAAAAAATTGATTACAGAACAAATAATAATGCATCCTCTGAGGTCGCGATTTCAAAACGAATGCATTAGCCCTATGGAACTGAGCAAAGACTAAACATTTCACCTTATTTATCCTAAGAACCTAAAATTTACTAGTACTAGGTACGACATTGTCAAAGCAATGCCACATTTAGACTAACCCTCGTGGACGGAGTGCCAAAGGAATGTTTAAAAAATATTTCCTTTTCAGATTAGTACATCAGACACAGTTAATGAGCTGCTAGCAAAACTTTTTTTTTTCGTTGGTGTTCTGCCGAGTAGTTTTAATTATGAAACTTGATATTTTATATTGATTTTTCAGGTAAATTATAAGGGTGAGTTTCGTCTAAATGATTGCAACAGACTTGAATAAGGAAGGACGTAATTGGTTACGTAAGTTTTGTTTTAATTAAATTATGCTTCATTGTGTTATATTAAGTATTTTTTTTAAATGCTTAGAATTATTTTTAAAAAATATTCTTATGAATTAATGTCTGGCACATGGAACTGATACTTTTAATATGCACAAATTTTAGAATATTTCACTAAACATTTTCTCCAAGCTGAATATTGTTTAGTCAAAGATTGTGGAATTTAAAAATTTTATTATTTCAATCTCTAATAATAAATAAGATTAAATAAAAAAAATACTAAAATACACCTGTGATATAAAACTTTCATATTATTTTTTTATAATTATGATGTGCTAGTTTCAGGTTTTATTTTATTACTATGTAAAAATTAATTTATAATAAGTTAGATAAATAAAATGTTAATTCTATACGAAATTTCCCATTCGGTTTCTAATAAGTTTTTAATAAAAGATCATTTTAATCTTCGATTTCCATGATTGAACGAAATAATGCTCTTAATTTTAATTCTAATGATATATTTTTCTATGACATTTCGTGTAAGTCAAAAACTATATCCATTAAAAGAAATTAATAAAAATATGTTTATTCTTATAGTTTTTAAAGATGTTATTCGAGAAAACATGTTCGATTAGATATACCTGGGTCATTTCACGTGAATTCGTCAACCAAATGTTACGCTCTTTTTATATTGATATCGATTATGCTACCTAGTTCAATGGGTTTTGTTTTATCAGTGTTATAAAAATAACTATTTAGTATTTTTTAATCTTTAATAACGTTAATCTTTTAACGTTTTTGTAACTGCAAAACGCTGCCTTTAAAAAAATTTCATGGCTAATAATTTTTTGATAGACTAAAGAAACATTTTGAAATTGTTTTCGCAGATATAAAAGTCAAGTTTTGAACAATTAGTATTTAACAAAATATTTGGCTTATGCAATAACGTTTTAGTGTTAAAAAAATCTATCAAATCTTTACATTATTTTTATAAAGAGTATAATACCAAAAGTTTTGAACATACTAAGATATGGTACGACAGGCTCTAAGATACGACTAAATAAAATGAAAATATTAATATACTTAGCATGATTACGCAGATTTTGAAATAGAATTGTAGTTTAAATTTTGAACTAGATAAAAATTTATATCAAGTTAAAAATTTACCAAGATATTTAAAACAAATATATTTATAAACTAAAAGTAATATCCTTTATAGATGTTAATTTTTTTTTTTTTTAATTCTTCGGAGGAAAAATATTTTTAGATAATTTCAAGTCCCTTTATTCTTCAATTATTCTTCCTTTATTCTTCAATAACATTACAATGTCAAAAATTAAATATTCCTCTTAACAATCAAATCTCTTTTCGTGTAAACGCAATACGTTCACAGCTTGTAAATCTTCAAAAAGCAATTTAATTGGAATTACACAAACAAATTGGTGCTTATTTTTAATTAACACCGCAAATCTTTCCAATTTTCCCTTTCGAGAGGGAAAAAATATCTCTCGCCTTCACTCTTGTAAAAAGGAAACGTGCCTTTGGTTATCTTTATTAATTGTCGCCAATGGCTCGGTATACTTATTTACACCACCAGTTAGAGATAGGGAGGCATTAAAAATGCAAGGGATTTATTCGGTCGCCGACAACTTAAATTGAATCGTGATAGTGGAGATTATTACATAAGGGGGAAATTTTCGCCAGTCTGTCTTTGCTTGTAGATTGTAGATAACAGAAATAATAATTTATCCTCGTACTGATTTTAATGAGGATGAAGTACAACATGTGATGTTGTGTTTGTTTATTTTGGGATCTTGGAGTTAGATTTTAAAGAAATGATGCGTTTGTTTTTAGATGTTCTTTGAAAATACCAGGAACGATTTGTTCTCTGTTCATAAGACCCAAATTTAGGTTTTTCTGCAGTTAGCATAATATACTTATTTAGTTTGTTTTTAAATAGTTATTTCAGTTTTTTTAAACAAAAATTCGATTACATATGTAAATGTTTCACGATAAAAAAAGTAGCACTTTTGCGGAAATTTCGGATAGCTCCGGATTAAAAATGTGTTCGGTGGTCATTAAAATACGTTGCGCTACAGCGTACCTTTTCTATGGCAGTGTCTTTTCTATCTTCTTCGAGGATATTGGTAGAGCGCTTGAGATATTGAGGATGGCTAGAGATCTTTCTTGAAGGTTTGGTTTGTTTAAACCTTTTTTCAGAGCTTTTATTCCGACGCTTTTTCGAATTGCATGTCGTGTCCTCGTAAATATTCTCAAGCCATTGCTCGTAGTTAATCATACATTCTAATTCATGAAACAAATATCCACCAAGACCGTCAATGTGTAGAAGAGCCGGATACGAGAGTGTGGATTGTACTTGAATAAAATTTCGAAGCTATGTTTCATGGTCTATAATGGGGTCGTTTCATGTCGTTCGGTGGCAATCTCTCCGCAGTCTTGTTTTTATTTTCCTGGAATTACGTTTTGGTATTCGAAAGTGAGATTTCAAAAAATAGTTTAGTTAATTTTTTTTAATGCCAACTTCTTGCTGTGCGGTTGGTTGTTCATATTATTTATAAAGAACGCTTGCATAGAAAGAAAAGTTTCTTTTCGTCTATTTCCGCATTCTGATCTTAGATAAAAGCAAGTTGCATGTTGTAAATAACTCAGAAGCAGACGAAAAGTACGTTTATTGCATTGAAACAACCAATGAAATCGAAGTACAGATAAAAATGAAAACAAAAGCGTTACATCAGCTGAAACATTCCCATTTACTATTCAAAAGAATAAACTGAGTCAACAACCTGATATCAGTGTTATTTTATTTAAATGTTAAGCGAATAAAATGAAACTTCGATATTTAATAGGCATGCATTTAAAAAGCAATTTTTAGAAAAACTTGTGTCAAGACCTATCTTTGTGAAATAACCTAAAAGATTAATGTCTAATCTCGGGTGTGTTGTAGGAGAACGTTTCATTTCGAAGAACGTCGGTTTTTAATCTTCTTAACTTAGCTGTTCTCATTTCGGGATGTATCCCAGAAGGGTGATGTTATTAAATGCAGATAGCTTTTAGAATTAAAGCATTACAAGACTATTTTACATAAATGAAATTGTCTTGTGTAATGTGTATGGTAATTAGGCTTATTGTTAGTTTAAGGACAAAATATAAGCAAAAAAATATATAATGGAAATATTTTACAATTAGTTGATTTTATAGAATTTATGGATCTGTGTTGTATAGAATTTTGAAAACGCTAGTTAAGCATTCATATTTTAATTAAATGTGTTTAATAAAGATAAAATGCACATTTCAAATCTTAAAGCAGCTGTGAAGTTAAAAAATAATATGCTATTTTTTTACATTTGAATAATTTCATTTTTGGTGCGTGATAGTTTTTCAGATAAAGAAACTGGTTTATATAAAGTCTTAATTAAATTTTTTTCTCTATGTAAGATACTTAACCCATTTATATTTGGTTTAGAGGTTCTTAAAATTAATCTCGCTGAGCCCTTGTTAGTCATAAAATTCTAAGACATCTCATTTATGTTCGCTTACTAATGGGGACCTGTAGGTACAAACTAATAAACTCAACACTTGTAAAAACTGTAGCAATTAAGCTTTGCCTTTTTAAACCCCCAAATTTTTTCAAAGCGCAATTGCTTAGAGTTTAGTTAGAGAAGCTCCGTTAACAAATTTTCCAAAAAATATATTTATTGTTTTCTCTATTTGGAGTAAAATAATTCCGTTTATTTCATATTCGTTTTGATAAGCGCTTTAAGTTTAATACTATCTATAGTAACTCAAAGTCAACAAGTATTTTTCGATACATGTAAGCGTTTTTGAGCTTAAAATAATTTAAATAAGTTCATCTTGGTATTTTGCTTCCATTATACTATTGTATATTATACGATTACTATTACATCAATACAAAAGAATTGCTACCTCTATTATTGAATGCTCTTTCCGACGAATGGCATAAATCTATAACAAGAGTATGTCTGTGGATCGTAAAAGACCTACTTACACTGCCTTATAATTTCGAAATTTTTAATATAGATTCCCTTTAATACCCAAGTATGCACATGAGGCTTAGTCTTTTCATATTTTATTTATATTAAATTTTTTCTTTCTCCATAGGAATAGCATTTTGCATTCTTATAAACTTTGGATTTATACTTTTCATTTTCTAATTTAAAAAAAATTTTCAGCGCGAGCAGAATTAAGTATAAACATGTAAAAGCACTTGGGTTTAATTTGGTGGATTTGAATATCATTATTTTATTTCATTTATAGATTTAAAATTTTGATTTCATTATTTATGCTGGATCAGATTTCCTCAATTCTATTATATTTCCAAATTGAATGTAATTGATGTTTAAAGATGGCGTATCAAAGTTTACATAAAAAACAAGTCAGCATTATTGAGGCTACACCTGTGCATCGCCGGGTTTATAAATCTAGTAGTTTTATGAAACTGAACTTAGTCAAATTAAACTTAACCAAGCATGTAATATTGTCTTCTTAGTGACAAAACATCCTCTTCTTGGGTCCACACGGGATTTGACATGGGTGTCAGGCTTGCACGACGCTATCCATGCATCAGGAGTGAACGGGCGAGACCTTATGTCACGAGGCTAATTGAGTCGCTCCAGTAGCTGACAGGTCAACTAATGTCCCTAACAATAGCGTCGATCAGACTGCCTTGACGTAGCATTCAAAAAAGAATGTTTTAATGTATTGTCAGTTTTTCTATCTTTTATATGGCTCTTATAAGCTTTATATATATATTTATACTGCAAGTGCACCGCATTGCTTGGGTTAAATGATATAAAGTAATAATTTCGAAAACACTTTTTTTTATTTACTTATATTGTTTGATAAATAAAAATGTCAAGTTTATTTTTATAGTCCATAAATCACATTTTAATAAAGGGTTTATGTTTCAATAATAGCTTCCAAAGGTTTTTTTTAAATAATATAGGATGATATTGTAATTAATAGAACCGCTATGTTTTCTACAAAAAAATCTATTGAAAAGCTTCGTAAAATTATATTATGTTACTACAGTAATAGAACATTATTCTTCAAGAAATTTACTTTCTTATAGCAAATTAAAAATACGCTATATATTTTTCTATGCTTTTGCACTGTACATCAAAATATTTTAGTATCCAAAACTATAAAACATTATATTTCATTTTCAAAAACTTTTTTTATGCTAAAGTTTAAATTACTTAATTATGTTCTTTAGTTATTTGAAGTCTCCGCATCTTATCAATTCTGATTCAGGCAATTTTACAATAAGTTTTTTTAGAGTAAAAAAGAACTGGGATAAAATATTGTATAGACGTAGTATTTAAAAATAATCAAATAGAGGAAAACACAAAACAATAACTTTTATCCCTTAAAAATGACATTTGTTTCACAACTAAAACTTTTAACAAGTGTAGCACGTTGTTAAATTCTATTTTTATGAATTATTTTATATTAAGATAAAACTAGTTTTTCTTAATCCTTTTCGCACACAAAAATAAGTTTTTGAGCAAACATGCTTACGTAAGAATGGTTGAGTATAAAAAAAACTTATTTTTTCGCGTCTTACGCTAAGTTCTTTTGAAGTGACAAATAACCTTAAAAAATATATTGTACTTGAAATAAAAAAAAAATCCCTGAATGAAATCCTGTCTAAAAGTTGCCCAGCTGTATTAAATTTTCTAATCTTGTTACCATGAATACTTTTCAGAAACTAAGTTCACTAAAATAAAGATGCTTTTGTAGGGATTTTTAATTTTTATTCATTTTATTTTTCTTCAGTCTTTGTAAGTTACAGGAATAGAAGTCTTTTAATATTTTTGGTAAGAGAATTTTTATGAATAAAAACTATGCATTTCCTTTTTTCCCTACCAAATTTAATTTAACATCCCTACACCAAAGGTAAACTCATTCACTAGAAAGTAATTATTTATAAAAATTCTAAACAATACTTAGTTAATTTTTTTCAATTAGTAGCTTCAGTTGGTTGGAATTTGATTTTGCAGTACTAAATAAAAAATGGGCATCGAATAAGCAACATATTTTCTTTGTGACTATGTTGGTTGGGCGCTAAGAAGCATACCAGCAGGGATATGGTGCATAGTAATGGCGTTGTACTCAAACGATAAGGGCCGTTGTATGCAAAATAAGACATTATCAAATTATTTATATGCATGTTTAATTCAGAATGCAACGCTATTTTTTTATTGGGATAATAAAATGTGATTAGTGCGGATCGTGGACAAACTACATAAAATATTGCAGAATTTGAAAAATATTAAATTTTTGCAGTAGCAAAGCAGTTGCCAATTTGTATTTTAAAAATAATTAGATGTAATAGATTTATATTGTGGTTTGTATTTCTCGCACTAAAAATGTACACTGCTTTCACGCTTAGAAAATTAATAAGAAGTTCACATAGAATCCTCTCTAACGTTTGCTGGGAGCAGAGACAATAGCCTCCGGGCAACGTGCCACAACTTATTGATCACGGCTATGGGACTTGGTAGAAACGCAATCAGTGACTCTAACTATCACAAAGCCTGGTCAGGGTGAGATATAAAGGAAGTTATTTGGTCTGATTAGTTCCACATTTGTTGAGATTGAGGGAATTCAATGATGAAAATTGATGACCGTTAGTTACCGATAGGAAATTCGTTCCATCTTGCGTCCTTTCGTAATGGGACTGGTTGAGAATAGGTTGATGTTTGTGGTTTTATTAACGAAGGGTCTAGTTGCAAAACTCGCGTTCTCCAAAGCATTACTCTGATATAAGGGTTCAACTCGTTCATTGGTGACTTCGTACAATTGAATATGTGGTTATTAAAAGTCGTCAATGAACAGACCGAACCTAACATCTTGGTTATACTTTAGAGAATGCGAGTTTTGCAATCTGCAATCCATTGTTGTGGTTATTGCAGTTTACCTGCACACGGCAAAATACTTCAATAATAGATGAAATAATATAGAGAAATACATGACAGTAGAATACAGTATAAAAGAATGAATACATTCAAAATGGATTTTTCTATTTGTATGATCTGACAAGCTTCGAATTTGTATTTAAATTGGACAATACAGTTGTCAGTTTCTGGCACTTCGAAAATGTTTATTGCGACTTCCATCCATGCGAACCTCTACTTAAGATAAGATATACTTACTTTCCCAACCGCAAGTCTAAAACCACTGGCGCATAATAATATCAAGTACTATTGCCATATCAATTATCACTGATCTTAAGCAATACAGCACTTTACAGCAATCAAATTTTGAAACCAATAATAACCTAAAATTTAATTCAGTATCGAGTTCCAAATCATCCAACTTGACATTGCATGAAATGGCACCTTATTCCACACGCTCAACAGAAATGGCCGCTGATATCTATGGGATGCCATTCTGAATGCGAAGTATGATGGGGATAGACAATTGGGTTCCGTTCCAAAACGTTGCATTGAACACCGAAATAGAATGAAGTGTTCTATTTCACATTAGGGAGTGTCCTTTAATTACAAAATAGTGTTCCACTCGAAGAATTTTTGGAAATTGGGAGGGAGGAGTATTTGTTGGCACCGGGAGGGTTTATTGTCCCCCTCTGTATTTTAATGGCCGAAGGAGTATTTCGTCCACGCTTGGTAAGCAGCGATTGACCACTTGCCTATGTTAGCTGAAATGATGACGATGGTATTTACTGCGAAGCTTCTGTCTGGGAAATTCATACTTGAATGGTTACTGTTTCACTCAAGCTATTTTGAAAGATATGTAAAAGGAGATGATTAAAATAATTTAGTTTGCAATAATTAACATTTACACTGAAATAATAAAATGTACATTATAAATCGAAGTTTATCTAAAACTTGAAATGGAATGTTTGCAGTTAATAATTTTTAAAAGGCAGAAGTATTATGATTAGTTACATAACAAGTTATGCACCAATCAACAAAAATTCGTACATTTTTAGTTAATTAAGTCAAATAAAGATGTATCTCTTATTGCCCATACTGCCTTTCTATAACTGATAAATTAAAACAAGAAAGTTTAAATAAACGTAGTCACAAATAAAATTCCTAACTTATACCTTCAAGCAAAATGAAAATTGTTAAATACCTCTGGAAAATGTAAATGATACTTGTGATGCAATGTTAGTACAGTTTTAAGTCATAATATTTATTAAAGAATTTGAAACTGGTTATTTCCCTTGTAGTTGATGCTCCTGAACTATTTGTATGGCCCATTTTTAATTTTCAAAACACTCGTAAATGTTAGTTATTTATTCATACATTTTTTTTAAATAACTGTATGAATATATCACTGGCTAAAAAACTTATAAATTAAGTATAATACGAGGGGAAAAAATCTTCTTAAAAACTGATATTGTAAAAATAGTTTTCTAAAACAGGTTTTTAAATTATTGCACATTAGTTTTTGAAATAAATAAGTAATGTTTTGACCTAAAAATATAGTAAAATATTATGCTTTATTAGGTTAAATGTGGAATAAGAAATATCTATTCCAATAAAAAAAAATTGAGTGTTATCTGACGATTGAAAGTTACAAGTGAAATTTTTAGACATAACCATGTTGTAGAACCCCCAAATGCACCAGACTAGCTAATCCGAGCATTGCAAAAATAACTGCTGACCTATAAACTGCCCTTGTTGCAAAAAATGTCCAACGAATAATAACCAATGTAGAGGGAGCGAGCTTTAAATATGCTCCAAAGTTCCAACGATGTCACCCTTAACGGTTGCTTTGGGTGCCTACTCAGGTATCGTCTCGTCACTTGACTGTGGCTCTAAATTACGTTGCCCGTCACCATTAGCCCTCGTGTAGCTCTCGTGTGGCGATAATTCAAAGTAGCCTAACTTTTTATAAGTGAGGCTGTAGGGGCTATAAAGTTAAAACATCTGTAGAATTGCCTACATGCATTGTGCAATAAATTTTAAAATACATATATTATTTAAAACTGGCTCGAAAAGGACAATTCCGAGTTATATTCGGCAAAAACTAACACTTTGAATTACAAATCAAATATTGATTGATTGATACCATTATAAAAAAATGGTAAAAAACTCCATTCAAATTTTTTAAAAAAATAAGCGATTTGCTACAAATACTCTTATAAATAACAGTACTAAATTCAATATTTCTAAGAAATGTATTTTGCATCGAAAACTAGTCAACTTAAAGTAGAAAATATTTCTTCACTTTCAAGATTTTAAACAAAATTTAATTCATTTTTAAAATGAACCGTGTTACTCTACGTTCTTTTCAGAAAGAACACCACATTAAATTATGTACATAACTATAAAATTTTAAAGCAAAATATGCACACTATTTATGTTTCACAAGATAACAAACCATTCAAGGTATGTATCCCTAAGCATGACGAGAATACAAGAATAATTAAGCAGTGGATCGGAGAACTCACAATTACCAAGTAAATTAAAAGCCAAGGTTTTCAATGAATCCTAATGAGAACCCTTTCCTTAACATTAACTTAGTTTTTAACAAAATTATTTCTTTATTCATAAAGTTCATTTCATCCGCGAGTGTAGGATGCAGCCTTTAAATATTCATATTTTTCCCCGCTATTTAAGTATTTTATAGTCATTCTGGTTTACGGTGTCGTGTGAATAGAAACATAATTTCAAAGTTCTTTGAAAAGTATTAACTTCATATTTTTAGATTGTATAAGTTTGGACATGGTTAATCTTATTTTGGTAGAATAAATGTAATTTATTGAAATTGTTTCAAAATATTAACAACAATGGCTATTTTACTGTTTAGAAGACTTTTTTTTATGAAACATCTTTTTTTTTTTCGATGTGGCATAAATAGAACATCGGTTTTCTTCTTCACGATCAAATTCTGTCAGACGTAATTAATACTTTGGAACGTTCTGAAACTATAAATACTTAAAATAGGTTTCAAAATATTTAAAACTAAAAAAAAGTTATATCAAACGTGTAAAATCAAGAAAACCATTTAAAATTTTCAAATCGATTTACAACTATGTTTAAAAAAAAAACTTTTCGAAAGGAGTCTGAATGAGATTAAGACTAAAATAAAGTGTTTCAAGTGGTTTAATTTTTTGTGGTAAATGCATATTACTAAATAAAAAAATTCCTCAGTTTTTAAGTATATCATATTAATTTGATTGGTTTAAATATTTTAACTTTTTAGGATAGCAATTAATTATATTAAATAAAACATAAGACATTTTTTTACATTTTCGGCTTTTAGAAATGTCAATTATTCTTTAATAAAAAAATTTCTTTCAATAAATGATAATTATTTTATACTTTCAGATTAGATAAAACATCTTTAATGAGATTATTTTGAATGTTAAATGTCTTTCACAGTTTAATCTTAATTAACAGATATTTTTATTAATATAGAACCACGGTTGAATATACTACCATTTTTATTCAATTTCTTAAATTTTATTTGCGTTTAAGACTGACTTTCAAAAGAAATTAGATCTTATTTTAAAGTGCGTTCAACAAATAGTTATTAATATAAATTATATTGTTTTACTAAAACATTATTTTTCGATATACAATTTTTTATTATTAAAAACACAACAAATAACTCGTAATATGAAATTTGAAATTTTGCACTTGCATAAATTTTAACAAAGCATTCATTTTGTTAGATTGCATTAAGATTATAATTTTTTTGGTTAGACTAATTATCTATCACTTCAAATTCGTTTTAAGGATCAGATTTATAAATTATTTCAGCGAACTCTTTCCATTATAATTCATGTGAGAACAAAATATTTAATTGTGTTCGATAAAACCTGATAGCCTAAATGGTATGGACTATTAGTTATGATTTTATTGCATTTTACCTCTTCTAGTTGGATGTAATTTCACGATGGGGGATAGAATGTCCTAGATAGATGCATCACAATTTTCACATTTCGGATAGAAATGATGCCAATGCACATTTATTCTTTCCATGCTGAAAAGCTTTTATTGTATGTAGTATGCCCCTCTTCCTGCATTAACATTAAGAACAGAACGATGACAGTTGCAGTCATAAAAATTTTGAGGTAAAATTTAAAATGTTATGAAACTGTTAATAGTACCATTGAAAGGGGAAATTCATATTTTGGATTTTGTCTCGAAAACTGTACCAGATAAAGAACAAATAATGACGAATGAATTCGTTAAACTACAAATATTATAGTGTGTAGGGTTCATTCTTCTCATGGTGTTTACAAGGTTTCAGTTCCTTGCTACCTCAGTGAACACGTGCCTCGATGCCGTTTCACTAAAATTCCTGCATTTTATTAGCTTTTCCCCTTACAAATCACCAGGAATTCTCGCCAACACCGCAACTGCTCCAAAGACACCAAATAAAAGCATCCGTTGCCATCTTTACTGGTCTATTCTTGGCTGTGTGCAGACGATCGTAAAAAGGGAGGAGGATGTTCGAACAGAACAAGGGAATGAGGGAGTTCCGATTGAGGGGCAGGAGACATTTCAAAAGCGCAGCCATTCCATTTTGCTAAGATGCAAAAGGAGGTGAAATTCTGTTCTTTTTCAGCTGTTTCACGAATAACCATCCTTTCGTACATATTTAACCCCCCGATCATTAGACCCAGCTCTTTCCGTATTTTAAGCATCAGCCTTTCTTACAATAACCTCAAATTTTATAAATTATAAATTTTTATCCATAATATACTTTTTTCATTTGGGAATGTTTTTAAGATAATCTCTTCAAAAATAAAACTGGTTTTAATTTTTTAAACAAATATTTTAATCAACATAAATTTTAAAATTATGCAGTGAAAACAACCATACATCTCTGCCCATTCTCAGTGTGTTCGGAAGGTTAAGCCATCTTTGGTATTGTATATCACCTTTGTTGAAACAGTCGGTTAACGCTTTCGCCTTGCATGCGAAAGGTCCAAGGATCTGGGTCCGGGCATCGCAAAATAACTGGCTACCTATAAACGGCCCATGCAGTCAAAAAAAAATCGACGAATAATGCCTCGTATAGATTAGATAGTGCACGTTAAATGTAGTCCAAAGACCCGACGCTGCGTACGATGCTACTAAAAGTTGAATTGAGTGCCTACTCAGATGTCCGCTCGTTACTTGACTGTGGTTTTAAATTTCGACGCCCTTCGCCGAATGCCCTCGTGTAGTTCGAATGAGAAGACAAATTCAACTCACAGTGCTTGCCATCAATAGCATTCTTTAAAAGTTACATCAGTTTGTTCGTTGTTGGTCAAACAAAAAAAATATTAGTTCATTAAAGTCAAATCTTAAATAGAGGGATACTTATGAATGATGTTTTTATAAATAGTATTTTAAAATGAATTATTATAACATGTTCATACTTGGGTTTCAAGTAGTACAGTTTTGTTAGGGCTTTCAGATCTAGGTATACCAGGGGGACTAAGGTACAAATACTCTGGGTTTCCAAAAATAATTTTATATTAACCCATTAACAACCCATGTGTGAACATTAGCACCATCCTTACCGAATAAAAATGTTACGTTGACGTTTTTAAATTCCTTTTTCGTGTAACGTAAATTGTTCAGTACTATAGTCTTCACTTGACTTTTTTTTATTGTTTATTTCGATAAACTTAAGCAAAAAGCTTATTTCGCTTAGAAAATTTTCTTGCCAATCGTCGTTAATGAAAATTGATATTGCACTGCTTCTCAATGTTCTGATGCCGCGAAACAATGTCACCATAAGGTTAACGTTGGGTGAATATTTCGTTAATATTGCTTTAATTATTTATGTTAACATGGGAGAATTTTTTTAATGTTTAATTTAATAGAGAAGTAGTCATGCTAGTAAAAACGTTCAGACCCTAAAAATGCATTATCATTGAATGAAAAAAAAATTGTAAGGTATGACAAATTTAAAACTTATTAAGAGCTCTTTTAGACTAAAATTATCAAGCAATTAGTTTCACACTGCTCAAAAATGCTCTTTTTACATATTTGTACTCTAAGAAGGATTTCTAACTGAGTTTTTACTTAAAATTTCAAAATTGTTACGGTTTTGTTTTTTTTAAACTCGGATTAAGGATTTCTTCAAAAGGAAAAAACGTAAATATTTCGAAATTTGTATAACTTAAAGATTTTACATTTTTTTTTAGCATGAGTCTCTTCACTGAGGAGTTTCATGTTTAATTAAATTATTTTAAACCAAAAAAAGGTATTCGTTTTAACGTTGTATTTTTAAGTGTATTTTGTATCAAATTATTCAGAACTATCAGTATTTAACCAAGAACAGTTACTTAGAAAGACCACGAGTTTTCAATCCTCCATCTCCCCCAAACGGAATGAATGGATATTTTGTGGCGTCGTTTGTTGTTGCGGAAGACAGAAGCTGTCATGGCAGCTGATCGCTCCCTTGCTCACGGATGTTGCTTTATTTATACCCCTCTTTGGGGGGATTTGTCTATGTCGATTCTCCAGGAAAGACCCCTTTTCACTTAGCCCCCCTTTTCTCTTCTTCTGGTATGGGAGTTTTGCAATGGGAATGCTATGGGGAGGCAGTGAAATGGCTCTTAAATGCATTTTCCGAAATCCAGGGTATTCTAGCAATTTGTCGACAAAGTAGCATTGTTTGTGTAGGTTTTTGTATTGATGGAAGTAGGAGCTTAAGATAGCTTTCTTTATAAAAAGTAGTGTTGCTGAAGATATTGCACAACCCGTGCCCCCCAAAAGGTACCTCATTATGAAGACAAGTAACTTCGGCTTTACTGTATTTCGTTGTAAATCTAGATGATTGCTAGTAACGCAGTAAAAATCACCGCCATCCAGCGTCGATGTTATTTGAGGTTCTGTGGACATATGCTGCGAGACACTACACTCATGTTAAACTTTTTGTTCCGTGTTTTTATAGAATATTTTCTTAGCAATTTAAAATAAATTATCCTCTAAAGAATTATCAAAATCTCATTACATTTTAGTGAAGATAGAGGACAATGTTTTAAATATTTCATTTTGTTTTGTTTTAGAATATTAAATGTCTAGTCAGACAAAAATTTCTGTAAGTTTTATTTTTCATGACATGAAAAGTGAATTCACTGGTCTTAAGTCATTAGCTTCTACATAACGTTTGCTATCCGATTGTTACCTACTTTCACAGCCTAAATTACGAATACCTCTGACAAGTAATGCGTCAAATTTTAGAACGAAAATCATGAAGTTCTTGTTTGGCAGAAAAAAAGTGCCATATCTGTAATTGAATGAATAGTATAGAAAATATCCAATTAGCATTGAGAAATATGTATAACATCTTAATATAATAATTATTCGAAACTTAATTTAATTCATTACAACTATGATAATTAGTTCTCTAAACGACAAACACTTTGCACACCAAATAAACTACTTTGATTTCGAATATTAAATTAATATTTGATATTTTTTATAAATTTCTTAAATAAACTAATTTTTTGATTAGGGGAGCGAGGGGCTATACCGTACACATAATAGATTCGTCGATACATAGCAAATTAAAAACTAAAGGTTATATGAACAAAAGCAATATATAATTTAATTATTCAGCTACTGATCATACATAAACATTTTGAAACTGTTCCACTTTTTATACATAAAAATTGGTGATTAAAAAAAGTTACCTTGTACGAAATAGCCCCGGGGTTTCATCTGTTTAGGTAAGTAATGATTGTGATGCAATAGATTACTGTACAAAAACTTTTTATTACTTATAAAGGTCTAAAGAATTTACTTCATTGGGTCCATATCATCTAAATAATCGTCTTCGACAATGTCTTTCATGTCAGAAAGTTCGTCTTCTGCTGATGAATCATCAAATTTGGTGTTTCACCGGCTTTTAGATTTTGCACATACTGTTTCAGAAATTGTTTTCTTGGGTTTGAGATTCGCTTTGGTTTTACTTTTGAGTCCCATGTTTACCTGTTTTGAATTTTTCTGCCCTACCTTTTCAGCTTTTATCTTTCCCTGCAGTTGTTGAATTTTTTTTTCAGCTCTTTTACTTTAGCTGACTCTTAAAGTTGTACTTTATTTGGGGACTTTGAAAACATTATTAGGGATAAATATTAAACTTTAAATTTTTGGTAGGCCTACTTTTCTCGTAAATTACAATCGGTGTAGGTATGTTACCATAGCAAACCATTTGGGGCTAAACCGTACACTTCTGTACGAGTTAGCCCCAATCTGTACCTCGCGGAAATATATAAAAATAACCTTAAATTCTATCGCATAACTAATCATCGCTAACAACTAAAAGAGAGCTTAAGAGAAGTAGTTTAGGATCTTACAGTTACTAGCATACAAGAAAAGTTTCTTTACTTACCTTTTATTTAGTGCTGGACGAAAATTAGAAGAAAAAGAGTAAAAACGGGTTTTTTTACTGAGACACTGATACTCATACGCTTAGCGAAACGATATCTATACTGTAAACTTACGCGATCTGCCGCTAGACTAAAGCACTTGACGGGATCGTCTAGTTTGAAATCGCCAAAAAAATGGGTGTATGGTTTAGCCCCGCTCTCCCTTACATTTTAATTTACACACGGATCAAAAAATATTTTTACAAACCCGTGCCAATAATACAATTTTCATTAAACAGTAATCTCACCTAAAGTAAAGTTTAAAAAAATAACGGTTTTGAGGTAATTTTTCGCCCTGTTTTTTTGTACGTGAATCTTTTACAAAAAATAATAAGTGAAAGCCCGCAGTAAATTAAACATTTTAAACTTAAGGAAAAATTTCACGCGTTTCTTATAAAATAAACATAAGTCCCCTGGTTTAACTTCACTTTTGCACAGAAATCTTAATGACGTAAAGTTTATTTAATAATATATAGTTATTTATACAATTAGGGTATAAAGTTAACTTTTTGTAATGAGGGTATAAGTCACAGGGACTGCTAGGAACAAGTTAAATAATTTCCTTGATTGTATTTTTTTTAAACCACATAAAATTATTTAAAAGGGTATTTGTAATTTTTTAAAAAATAACCTACTTTTAATTTGAAGAATAAAAGCTGGTACTAGAATCGTGGAGATGTTAGTATTCACCCCCCCCCCCCTTTCCAAATTCGATTATATCCGTCCGACTTTAAAGTCGAGTGTCATATCTATCTAGGCTTTTTTTCCGTTTGTCTACCTACTAAAAGACGGTCGGTTATAATTTCTCTTCTAACCGTTCAATGTTAAAAATTCTTTTTTTAGAAGGGTGATATCAGACATCTATTTTAATTTATGTAAGTCTGTTCATCTACCCTTTAATTGTCTTTTTTTAACTTTAGTTCTAGCATTCCTATTTTCAAAGGTTTTCTTATTGTTAGTTATCTGGGGTTTCATATCTTTAACTTGTTATCGTATGCTTGTAGATCCGTACTATGAGAACATAAATACCTATTAAAATATAGCAAGCCATTATTGTTCTTTTAGAACTTCTTGTTTATATATGAATCACGCATTGAAAATATCTTAAAAACTACTTCATAATGAGGTTTTGAATTAAATATACTTTCTGAGGCATAGGCAAATCTAAAAAATTACTTAAGTTATTCCCATCATGCTTCTAACCAATTCCAAATTGACGAGTCATGCTTTTTTGCAACCAACAGTAACTCAATTTCATTAGTAGGGCCACTTTTCTCTTTGCATACAATGCGGATTTCATATTTTTCTGTAGAGATTTCAACAGATCATTTCGTGCAAACAATTTTTGCGTTGATATTTACTTGCTCAAATAACCGTAGCGTAGTAAATAAAGTGGTTTCTTTATGAGAAGGAATGTCAATACCACAGAAATGCTATAAGCAGCAGTGAAAACCTAATTGTTAGTTTGAAACAAAAGTATGCATTAGGTTAATAAGATTCTACTTTTAGGTTAATTTGCAAAGCTCTATGAGAATACCGATAATGAACTGTTTATACATTTGTGAAATATCACTTATTTATTTAAATAAAGTTGAAGTGTTTTATTAGGTGCCCGGGATGATCGTACCTTCCTTGTTCGTTTGATGTTTCCGTGCAACTTCGGTAAAGTCAAATGCGATGTATGCATTTGATGTTTCCGTGCTACTGCGGTAAATTCAAATGCGATGGTTGCATTTGATGTTTCCGTGCTACTGCGGTAAATTCAAATGCGATACTTGATGTTTCCGTGCAACTGCGGTAAATTCAAATGCGATACTTGATGTTTCCGTGCAACTGCGGTAAAGTCAAATGTGATGGTTGCATTTGATGTTTCCGTGCTACTGCGGTAAAGTCAAATGCGATGGATGCATTTGATGTTTCCGTGCAACTGCGGTAAAGTCAAATGCGATGGTTGCATTTGATGTTTCTGTGCTACTGCGGTAAAGTCAAATGCGATGGTTGCATTTGATGTTTCCGTGCTACTGCGGAAGTCAAATGTGATGGTTGCATTTGATGTTTCCGTGCTTTTCAAAACATTGTAATAGCACAAATTTATAAACAGTTCATTATCGGTATTCTTAAAGAGCTTTTCAAATTTGTCTTAAACGTAGAATCTTAAGAACCTAATACAATCGTCTGCTTTAAACTAATAATATGGTTTTCACTTCTGCTTTTAGCATTTCTGTGGCATTGACATTCATTCTCATAAAGAAACCACTTTATTTTACTATACTGCAATGTTTTGAGCAAGTAAATATTATTGCAAAAATCCTGTTTGCACGAAATGATCAATTGAAATCTCTACAGAAAATTTGAAATCCGCTAAATATGCAGAGAGAAAAGTGACCCTACCCTAATTGAGTTACTTTTGGTTTTATGGAAGCATGACTGGGTTAGAAGCATAATGGGAATAGTGTAAGTATAGTTGCCAGCAAATAATCATCGCTAATTTTAGAGTGCTTTAACTTTACTTTAAATAAATCGAAATTTTCTGGATTTACTTATGCCTCAGAAGGCACATTTAATTCGAAACGAATTTATGAAGAAATTTAATATATTGTCAATACGTGATTTATAATTAAGCAAAAAGGTATGAAAGAACTAGAATAACCTTCTTTCCTTTTACTTCAGTATTTACTGAAGTTCTTGTAGCATAATGGGAATAAGGTAAGTATTGTCACCAGCAAATAATGATCGCTAATTTTGAAATGCTTTTAAGCATTTCAGTTTGTTTCAAAGTTTAAAAATTTTACTCTAAATAAAATTTTTTAGGTATACCCATGCCTCGGAAGGTGCATTTAATTCGAAACTGAATTATGAAGTTTTCAACACATTGTCAATCCGTTATTTACTCGTATATATAAACAGAAAGTTCTGAAAGAACTAAAATGGCCTACTTCAACTTTATACTTACTGATGTTCTTATAGTACGGATTAACAAGCATACAATTATAAGATATAAAAGATAACATGACATTAAATAACTAACAAAAAAATCTTTAAATTTTTTTTTAATTTTTAAGACTTTCCTTTTTTCTTTTTAGTTCTTTCGAATCTGTGGTTTATGATAGTAACATCCACTTATAACTGCTTAAACATAAAGTTTCGACATCTTTAAAACCAAATTGAACAAAAAGTTCTTAATTGCATTATGAAATTAACACGTCAAATGGGCAATTTAAAACTTAAAAATACTTAAAACTACTTATTAAATTTGTAAATTAAATAAAAGATGCATATATTCGATAATAAAACGTTAGTTTGCGCAAAAAATTAAAAGCTTTTAATTCATAAACTAACTTATTTTTTTATTAAAAATAAAAAGCTAAATTTTTAAATGAATTTATTTTTTACTCAGCAATCTAGAATTAATATCTTTTGTAATAAATTACTATAAAGCTTTTGGTAGAATTCATCCGATTTCCAACAGCACAAATTTTATCAATAGAATGCTTTAATAGTATTTTGGCACAGTTGCTTTTCGGCTGCTTCCGAATTTTTAAATTAAAGACCAATGTCTATGCATATAAATATTTCTCTTGTGCAAAAAAAATATTTCTTCTGGGATGGTATAATCACTTAATGGGAAAAAGAAAACCGAATATCCACCTTAACATTGGGATGAAGACTATTGCAATAGAAGCGACTTATAATCTATTTAAAAAACGTAACAATTATTTAGGTTTGATGGAATTAATGTCGCAAAAGAGATGGGTCGCCTATGAGCTATTGGCGATCAAAACTCATAAGGATTGGCAACCATAGCAGCCATAGATTGGCAGCCATAGCATTTGACTTTACCGCAAATGCCATGGTTGCATTTGATGTTTCCGTGCAACTGCGGTAAAGTCAAATGCGATGGTTGCATTTGATGTTTCCGCGCAACTGCGGTAAAGTCAAATGCAATGGTTGCATTTGATGTTTCCGTGAAACTGCGGTAAAGTCAAATGTGATGGTTGCATTTGATGTTTCCGCGCAACTGCGGTAAAGTCAAATGCGATGGTTGCATTTGATGTTTCCGTGCAACTGCGGTAAAGTCAAATATAATGGCTGCCAATCCTCAAGAGTTTTGATCGCCAATCGCTCATATGTAGCTCTTGTGCGACGTTAATTTCAACAAACTTAAATAATTTTTACGTTATATTAAATATATAAATAATGTTTTGTTAGCAATAGTCCTCAGCCTATTGTCAGGGTATTCTTTTGGTACATATATCTAGTATGTTTCCATTAAGTGATTATATCCCAAAAGAAATCATTTTGTGTTCAAGAGAAATTGTTATATTCACAGACTTTGGCGTTTGATTTTTTAAAAAAAAATAGGTGTTGGGTAAAAATAAACAAATTCTAATATTTTAACAAATTAGTCAATTCTATATAAATGTTTTAGGTAGTAGCGAAACTGAAATTTTTATCGGCATAAATTTATTCAATAAAAAAACTTATCGTTTCCATAACTGCCATAGCCCAAACAACAAATGCCACAAACATGCTTATACATATAATTAAGGATAAATGCGAAAATTGCATATCTCAGTCTTAAAGTTAGAATAGAATTACTTTACAATTTCGAAAAGCAGCTGTGCCAAAATACTATTAAAGCATTTTATTGATAACATTTGGTGCTGTTGGAAATCGAATAAATTCTACTAAAAGCTTTATAGTAATTTATTTAAAGAAATTAATTTTCGGACCCAAACTATCCTTCTCAAACCTGATTCTGATCCATTAATTTTCATGGCCATACAATATATTTATTCTATATTTTTCAATCTAAAATCTGTTTTCCTGTCAAATATTCAATGATTTCAATGGATCTACTTTTGCCCTTTTCTGAATTTTAACTGTCTCATAAAACAGCGTATTCAACTACGAAGAAATCGTTGAAGTTTTGGATACATCTGGTCATTATGTTGCACAAGTTTCCCCTCTTTCATCAAATTTAGGTTAAATTTATTTTCTACCGTTTGCAAGTACAGTTTTTAACAAATCTAAACTAAAAATGTGCAGACTAAAAATTTCAAAGTTCATTTTCCTGATTTCATTTTTGTCACGAAGCACGTTCTTTTTCTAAGCTCTTCTATTGAACTTCGGAGTTATTTTAATATTTGATTAGTCTGTCCTTCAATGTCATTGTCTTATTATCAAAAAAAAACTTTTAAGAATAGTAAATACCTTTTTAAATATCGCTACAACAACAAACCATCGTGGAAAGGTTTCGGCAATACATTTAAAAAAATCAATTGAATGTCAGCATTTGTAACTATTGTAGGTAGGTTAGAATCCCGTCACTAGCTTTTGAAGTTGACTTTTGAAAGTTTAATAACTATTCGCTCTTCTTACCCTTCTCTTTTTACTCAAAAGAAAGTTGTCACGGAACGGAAATTAGAAGTGGGGGGAGGGGGGGGGGCGTAGTTTATCCCCTAAGAATTAATTTTCATTTTTTGGTAATTTCGGATTAAATAAAGGTAGGCTTAATTTTTTTTAACAATCCGAATTTTTGCAGCAAAACCAACTTTCAATAACTATGCGAAAATGGGTCATGAGATGTATCTGTTCTGGAGTGGTCAATAACTATATCTAAAAAAATAAAGACTATGGCCATTTTTGATCTTGAATACTCATTATTTGTTACACTGTTTTATAGACTGTATTCATTAAAGTGTTTTTTTAAATGGTCTGAGTGGTTTTTCAGTCATTTTTGTAGCTACTGCCTATCCAAAAGAAACTACTACTTACCCCCCCCCCCCCGAAAAAAATAGAAGCTGTTGTCCTTGCTGTAATAATAAAGAGAACGAATCTCTACCTATCAGGCGCCATATCAGGCACATTTTTAATCGATTTGCAAATTATCATATTTTTGACAACTCTTTTCTCGGACGAACAGCAATATTTCTATTAAACGGGTTTTTTTTAAACAAACCAGCTCCCTAATAAAAACGCTAACACATCCCATCCCAGTGTAGGTGGCAGTAACCGTTTCAAGAGGAAGAACGCCTCTCTCCAGCTGCTGGCATAAGCTGCTCTCAGCTGTAAGTGGTATTTGACAGCTGGAGTAGTTACGGGGCCTCCACTTCCCCGTGTTCTTCAACAATGCTTCCGGACGAGATATCATACGATGTCGGGCTGACTTCTTGACTCGCAACTGTCACCGCATGTTGCTTTAATGCTTTCTTGATGTCGCGTGATTCATCATTTTTAGCCTACTTTTCTTTTTTTAATTCGAAAGAATTAAAAAAATGAAAAAGTAGGTATTGACATGCGGTCGATGTCCGTCTGTCTGTCTGTCTGTCCGTACCCCCTTTCAAAATCGTCTATCCATCGATCTAAAAATCCTTTTGTTAGAAGCTAGACTGAGACACCCAACTTCAACTATTGCCGTCTGTCTGTACGTCGGACTTCGCGAATTTCCATTAATTAGCATTGAAATTCAATTTGATCATTTAATCACTGTAGGTATTGAAATGCGGTTGATGTCATCTGTCTGTCTGTTCGTATGTCTGTGTCTTCCGTCTGTCTGTCTGTCCCCGTCTGTCTGTCTGTCTGTCCGTCGTCGTCTGTCTGTCCATACCCCCTTCCAAAACCGGTTCTATCCATCGGATCTTAAAAATTCTTTTTTTGTTAGAAAGCTATGTCCTCAGATACCCAACTTTCATACTCTTTGTCCGTCTGTCTGTACGTCCGGACGGACATAAATATACTATCTGTCGGCGAATTTCCCATTGAATTAGCATTGAAATTCAATTTTGAGTCATTTAAATCACTGTTGCCAAATCAACAATGGCATGAGAAACTTTATTTATTTAAACATATTTGAAGCAAAATAATATTTTCATGAATCAGTTTGGAATGACGTCATAAAATGTAGCACAATTTGATTCTTTGATTATTCATTATTTATCTACCAAGAAAGCGGCAAGGCATACTTTTGCATGTAATTATGCTTAGTTTTAATTTACATTTCTTATTTTTTAATGCAGTTAGGAGTAGTTTCATTACTTTTGTTATTAATAAATATTTAATTATTCTTCGAACTACAAATAAATCACGAGCAGATGATAAATAATATTTAATTAATTTGCGAAAGAATATTAAGGAAAATAGTTGATTTTGGCTTTTAGAAGTTTAAATTATAGCTGGGTGCTGTGTTTCGATTTTTTTTCTAATGTGTATAAATCTAGTGTAGCAACGGCTGCTGATGATATTTACTTTAGGAACCTAGTTTTTTTTTCCCGATTATAACTTCAGTAAGTATTTAAGTAACAGGAAAGTAGGCTATTTTAGTTCTTTATGAACTTCTTGTTCTTGTTTGTGGTCTTGTAAATGTTGTATACATTGGGTAGGATTGTTTGGATGAACTATATCACTTTAATAATCTTAGTGAAGTTTTTAAAACTTCTTCCATTATACGAGATAAAATTATAAAAGTTTCTATTGAAAGTAAAATCCATTACGTGCAATTGGATTTCTGTACATTAGATGTGGTTTTCATTCGAGTAAAAAAAAACGATAATTGAATTCTTTTCGAAGAACTGTTTATTTGTACTGACTTGTGGCAATTACCTCCAGTTGTTTAAACACTACTTTTTAAAGTTGCGCAATACTTATCAATTTTGTAAATTTTGCTTTCCTTGGGTGTGATTGTTTGGACATCCACTGTATCACCTCGATGAGCTTGGTTAAGTTATTTTAAGACCAATTAGATAAACTTTCTTGAAAAATTTCGCTTTGTTTAGGAATTGGATATCCTACAACTAATATTGTAGTTTTCATAAAAGAAAACTTCATTGAAGTACAATAACTGTTTGATGATTTTACTGCTCTAAAATTGACTTTTGCTGATTGCAATATTTTCTGACAGTCGTATAATCCATATATTTACTTGTTCAGAGATTTGTAAATGTTTGTTGTTGTAAAGCGTAATTATTTGGACTTAATGTTAGATGCTTAAGTACACTCTTAAAACGAGTGAAATCCACTCCTATAGGGGAAGTGCATTTTCGGCACGGAAAGGAGTGGAAATTAACTCAGACTGAGTTAAAACCGCTCGTTTGTTTTAAGAGTGTACTGTGTTAAATATAGTTATTTCAATCATTAAACAGCTAGAAAAGGAAAATAAGATAAATCATTTGGTTTAGGTTGCTAGAAATAGTGAGTGTGATGCACCAATAAAATCAATAAAACAAAACGATGCATTGAAATTAATGTTATTAAATAATGTTTTCTTCCGGTAAAAAAGAATATTACAAACTATTTCTCAAGCCTATCATCTATATTTGTCTGCCGAGAAAGGGTTCATCTTTTTAAGGTCATAAGGGTTCAACTAGTTCGATGTTACGAGTATTAAGTTTTATTATATTAGGGTTACTGGTAAATGTGAGAATTAAACAAAGTTTTATGCCCAATATTTGCTTCTATCTTTTTACCTTGGATAAACTTGCTAGACATCTAAATTACTTCCATGTTTTCATGGGGAAATATTAACGGTAGCCAATATATGCTGTGTACACATCAGAAACTAATATATTTTCATTTTGGCAAAATCCATATTTTATTAAATATTGCTCCTTTTTTTCATTTATTGTGATTTTCATCAGTGTGCATCTGTTTGTCTTATGAATTGGATATTTAGTTTAATATGTAACAGTTTGTATTTTATAACTAATTTTACTTAAGTCAAATACACTTTAAATAACTTAAATTGGTAAAACTAATCCTCTAGAGGTAGTGTTAAGAAACGTGATGAAATTTTACTTTAAAATACTTTACAGCTTCATTTATTTACTAAAAAAAATGGAATAAAGGGATAAATTATTTTTTTAAATAAATCAATAGACCAGGAAGCAGAGTATAAGTTTATGAAAGCTCAGAAACAATCTTTAAAATTTTACAATGTCCATGATAGAGTTTCTAAGGTTTCTTTTTAGGTTTATACATTCTTATTTCATTAACTTCTTTTCTTCAAAGTAGTAAAAATTTAGTTCCATCTGCACAGAAATTTGAACATAAAACTTAAGTGTAGTTTTTATGGTAATGATAAAGACATGAACTTTAGGAAGACTTTTCTCATTCTTTAAGAATTCCTTTGAGTAATTATAACTGAAATGGGCACTAGTCCAAATTTCAGACATGAATATTTTTTTAGGATTTCAAGACATCTATTTTTGATAGCATAATTTTACGCCTTATGCACAATGTTTTCTTTCTATTCATTATTTTTAATGGCGAGAACAAACCCCTAATTAGAGGTGAAGTTCTTTTCTAATTTTAAAGTTCAGTTTTTGAACTTTAACAAATTCGAAAATTATTTAAGACACCCACATATTTTCAAAGTACTATTTGCAAACGCTGGATGTCTTTGGGTAGGGTTGAATTATCTTCGCACTAGGGCTACTGGCGATGGGTGAAGTAGTTTAGAACCGCAGTTAAATAACGAATATGAGTACATAAGGAAACATTCAAGGGCGACATCGTACGCAACGTTTAGTCTTTGAAGCATATTTAACGTGCACTCCCTCTGTATAGGGTACTAATCACCGGACTTTTCATCTGCACCAACCCTTTATAGGTCGGCAGTTATTTTGGCAATGCTTGTGCCCGACCCTAGGATTTTTCGCCTGCTAGGCAAGCGCCTTACCGACCGGGCTCCCCTGCCTTTCTGGATGTCTTTGGGGAAGTGATATACGCTGGATCATTGCCTTCTTTCGCTGTTACTTAAAACTTCGAAAAATTCGCTTCGACTGGGTGTTTGTAGCCGTTTGGAATGTGCTTTAATAAGTCTTAAAGATTTCATGTAACAAAAACACAGTAGTCCTCTCAAATTAACCGAAACACTTTTTCACTTGTCCGCTCAGCCAATGTTTCAACATGAACTCTCAGGAGATATCGTTATTTATGTTAGACCAAAATTAGATTTAACAGAGCGGTTCGTTTGACAATTTTATTCCCACCACTATGCCTAAGGGGGATCTTACCCTATCGTGCTCGTTTATATACGGTAATTTAATAAATCGTGCATACGGGATAAAACTGAATGCTTACAACGAAAATGTATAATATTTAATAGTTTCGATTTTTTTTGCTTAAAGTAATGGATGCAACCTTTATTTGTTTACATGTACAACTGTAAACAAATAATCGTTGAAATATGATTGCGCATTCTATTAAAAAAAATTTTATTTAGAAATTATTGTTTTTAAAAATTACATTTGTATATAATATACACTTAATTATACACTATTCTTTATTAAGATTAAATTAATTATTACATACGATAAATTTGTGTAGACAATTTTTTAATAACGAGCACATAACTCATTTATTGAAATAAGTAAGATATGAACAAACTTTTTTAATAAGTTTTATCTATTGTTGCAAGCATAACATTTTCCAACAATATCAACTTTGAATTGCATATGAAAAAGATCTGTCTCTTTACAAAAATGCTTTTATGATATAGGAATGTCTATGTTACGCTTCTCATTGTTATAAATATTTATAAAATAACATTTCTCTGTCAAATTTTATTTTGTTTCCAAAAGACGTTTCTCCAAACAAAACATTTTTAGAGTAAACAAATGTAAAGTAAAATTCTGTATTTTAATATTGTGCATATTTCAGATTAGTTTAGCCGTAACATTCAAGTATACTTACAGATGCTATATAAACTGACCATTTGACAAGTTTAAATAAATAGTATACCCCTTTGTATAACTATAATATTAATTTATGTACTTATAAAAACTGAATATTCCAGTATTAAGTGTTTAGTTATCTTACAAGACGTTTTGAAGTAGAATTATAATGTACAGTTATTCGATTATTTGTGCATTTGTTTGCCAGATAAGTTAGTTATCCCAGTATAAGGTTATATGCTTTCATAAAAACGATGGGATTGCTGATTAAATCGGTGCCGACGGCATGAGGGCAGTAAAAGAGCATCGCCCCACGTCTATCAAATCATATGGCTATATTTAATATGAAATACTATATGTATCCTTTTTTCACCATATTATTTGTCCTTTCCTAAGTTCGTAACTATGACTGCATTTATTTACAAAAATCCTATTGTAGGCATTGCATTAGATTTTAATTAACTGTTTTGAACGGGGGTTAGCTATTCTGAGGCATTTTTCTCGGTTCCTACACTATTTTAGATGCATCAAAATTAAACTCGATTTTAATGCAAACAGTGGCGATTTAATATTGTAAGCGAATGATGTGATATTATACATTAATGAAACGTAAACACTAAAAAAAATGTGGAAGTAATAGATTGCACTTCATTTAATATTTGTCAGTTTATGATGTGTAGTAATAAATTATGCAATCACAATTTTTCCATTAAATGAGTTTAAAAATTAGCCCTTAGGCAGGACTATTTAATGACATATTGTTACACATCTAAAATGTACAGCAGTGTTCCTCCTTTCGATAACTACTCAAAAATTCCAATAACCAACATTCACCTGAAATACCCACCTTCGCCATTAAACCAGGTTGTCGTTACGTGACCCACATCAAAAATGTTTCTCGCTTGGTTACCGCACCAAAAATACAATTTCCGAGAAACGAATCGGAGGAAGTAAAAAAAATTATAAAAAATGACGATAAGAACCATAAATCGGAAAGTAAACCCACCAAGATTCTGGAAAAGAAAAAAAAAACTATCATTGCAACTCAATCTCTGCCTTCAGAGGACCCTAGCAGATTTAAGGTCTAAGTTTAGTTACGCATACCACATCTTACATCTATTCTTAGGAGGAAAGGGGCCATACCATCTCTATATTGGAATTGAAAAGAAGCGAAATAAAAAAAAATGGGGATGTGTGTGTGTGTAGAAAACGAAGATGGAAAAGTAAATTACGCTCTGGTGGCTTCCCTGGAACTCATAAGTGTCAGCCTGCGAAAGATGGAATTGCGCATAATGATCTTTTCCTATGGACTCTACGGGATAACTTGGATGGTTGGGTTATATTTAGAGAACTGGTGTACCCAGTTAAGTTTATCTTAAGGGTGTCCTTGAAACTTGGAGGTCCGGGTGCAGTTTTTAATGCAGGAAATGTTTTGAATGCTGTCTCGAGCTCAAATTTTATTTTCATTCTATGCAAAGTGATAGCGAACCCGAAGATTGCAGAACGCACTTGATTGTTGTAATCTTCGTTATTCCGACACCCCCTCAACTGACGTTAGGTCAGTGACGTTTGATGTTAGGTTAAATGATAAGTTCCTGCGTATTTCCAAATTTCGTTGTTATTTCTCTGTCGAGAATTAACCTTTTAATGTAACAAATATACGATTTATTAGTGTGTGCAATATGCATAACTTGAATTTTCGTTTAAGGGCATAATATAGCCTCAAACGGAAATTCCAAGTACTACGAAGTCCATTCAAAGTTTCGTTGATTCTCTCAATAGATCAACTAAAAAAAGTTTTAATTTGGTTGATTCTATTTGATCACAAATAAGACTTTAGACTAAGTTTTGGTATTCTAAAACGGAATACAAACTTAAAGTAGCGGTCTGGAATTTGAGAACTATAACAACTTGAAAGCTATTTTGGTGTTTGAAAGAAATGTAACCATTTATCTTTGCGAATTACTGATAAAAATAAGTGACGGTAATATAATAGTCAATCCTCAACTCCATTTTTACTTTTTTCCTGTCATATTTAGTGGCAACATGTCATTTAAATCTTACACACAATTCATAAATTTTTTTACACAACCCCTTTTTTTCGCGGCACCCGGGGCGATCATCTTGCTCGCCCCGATCACGCGACGCCCTCATAACCGAAAACATCCTTTTTAGAATGATGCTCTGGTTTAGAATTCAAAGTGCTTAAGAATGTTTAGAGAATAGGTAAAAAGACCTTTTTGATATTCTCGTTCACTTCACGACCATTTTGCTTGTGGAAATGGAAGGGGCAAACACGGGAGGGCGACTGTTTCTTCACTCGTTTCTATCTATGGGTTCCTCTGAGAGATGGCCGAATTAAGATTCATTCGGAGCTGATTGGATTGTTTTGCGTGAGTTTCTTGCATTTCCAGGACTCGTTACGGGATAGTCAGACGAAGATTGGGCCAGTTAGAAAAATTATTTTTACTCTCGAGAGAAGACGCTGAAGTCTATGTCTTACACTTGAATTTTTAACTTTTATATGTTTTAAATTTAAAATGTTTAATTTTAGCATAATTTAATTTTTTGTTGTTGAGGTAAATTTGTGAAGGTATTCAAGTGCAAAGAGTATCTGGATTTGGAATTTGTAATCAGTATGAGGTGTTTGAAAGCACAAGTTAATCGCACGATAGAATGATAGAGTAAGGTATGCGAATAATTGAATTTTGAAATTTTAGACACTGTCACTCTTGGACCGTAAACTTTGTATATTATCTACAAAAATACCGCATTCATTCGTATTCTTTTATTCTTTTAAGATATAACCTACGCTTTTGACTTTCAAAATGTACATAGATGGAAAATATTTTAAGAATTTATATATTGTAGGAAATGCTCAGACATCAGTTTCACACATTTGTATTCAAATTAAATAATTCACTATTGATAGTATAGTTGTATCTTCACTATTAATGAGTTGTAGTAAAAATGTTTTGAACCTTAATGTAATATATGCAAATATTACTAATTTACAATTCTATAAACATTTTGTATCAAAGCTATATTGCTAATATATTATTTCCGTTTATAAAAAAATATTTAAGGTTTTTTAAAATAGTAAAATTTCGTTACACCATTTCTCCCTCTAAAAAATAAGCCTCTATTTGAAAAGTTTAATATTCCAATCTCCAAAATTTAAACTTTACTTAAATATTTGAAGTTTCTTTTTGAAAAAAATATATTTTCTTATGGTTTAGATTTTGTATTAACGATTGAGTCGCCGGGGGCATGATTACGCGCATGTGGTATAAGCCAAGATCATTCGCCTTCGGAACGCATCAAAAGATATTACCAAAAAAATCAGTAATTTTTAATACTAACTATTCTTATTGAATCGAGTGCAATGATTTTCATAAATACCTAAAAATATTAATAAATTATTGTAGCTTGTAAAAAGAGTGGCATGAAGAACCGTATACGTATCATATATACTAGCTTTATAAACCCAAAATTCTGATGCTAGCGTCGTTTTTTTAAAAATAAATTTAGAAGTCCCAAACTGAAGAATAACTTCCCTTCGAGGAGTTTGAAGGCTTCTCTTAAGATCTTTGTGAAAATGCATAATGTGAAAAGCTAGAATAGCTATCGCCATTAAAATCATAGGACAAATATATCTCGATTCTCTACAACATGCCTCACAATTCCCGGACACCCGGACCTGAGTCTGAACCGTACATGACAGTAGATAAAGAACGAAACGGAAAAATTCCTCCATATTTCCATCTCTTTCCATGTGTAATTTAAATCGAGTTGAGAAAATCTGGTCAAGCCTTAAAAGATTTAAATAATAAATTTAGAGAAAAATCAAATAATGCTCGAATGGACATGTCCCAGATTATGAGTGGCAGCAGAAATGCTGAATGAAAATAAATTCTTTTTCTATAGCCTCGATTGGTAAATCAATGTCATTTGGGAACAGAGCACCAATCAGCGCACCGATCGAAGGAATTATATGATGAAAGCTGGAAGGAATTATGTCCTCTGAAATAAACAAATTACAATCTTATATTAAACACGTGCTTTTACATGATTAAATATTTAATTTTCTCTCGTGGTGAAATTTTTAAATCGAAAATAAAAAGTTTAAATAAATCTTGTTAGGTTTCAACAATACACAGTCGTTTGAAGAAATTGTCTCGCGTTTTGGCTTCCCGACCCTTTTAAGTGAGAATCTAAGAAAAATTGCTTTTTAAATGACGCCGTCAGTACAGAAGAATAAGCTCCTAAAATTTTATCTGTACCTTCAATAGTTTTAGCTGGGTGTTGATATGTGAGTGAAGTCAATCAGGACTTCCTTCTTTTATAGATTTAAAGAAATTTGAGTACTGTTGTCTTAGAAATTCTTCATTAAAATTAGCATACACGTGCATTAAATCATCATATTATGAACGGTGCAATGTAATGTATTCGCATACAAATTATGGCTTCGAAGTTTTCAACCTAAATCCTATGTACTTTTTCCTTTTGACGCATTTTGAACATAAACTTTATAACTACAGTGGCAAAATCTGGTTTTCGTCCTCGTAATCCAATTGGGGAAATGAATATTTAATTCAAAAGGAAATTGAATGAATTTCGAAATATGTTTGAGCTTTAGAGTCTTGTAAGATTGAATATTCGATTTGAATTTACAAACATAAACTTCGATACAGTTAAACTTTACCTCTTGCAAATACAGTTAATGATCAATTTTGATAAATCATTCACATTCACAAATGTACATTAAATAATGATAATATTAGTTTGTACTTCAAAGCTAAAAGGTTATTTGAATTATGATTAAGAATATTAGTAATCATGGAAAATCTTTAAAATGTAATAAGATGATTTTCAAATAATTGAATAAACATTTTGTACTCGATTTTTCAGTTTACATGTATGACGTGCTCGAATATATTTAATCCATTTTCTTTTTGGAATTCACACTAAATGTGGTAGGAAACTAACCTAAGAGGTTTTTTTTCAGGTACGTGCAAAACCTGAATGAAAAACTCGGATTAAAGTATATCCTTATGAAATCGTATGTAAAAGGTATCTGCCCGTACCAAAGTGTAAAAGTACTTTAAAATGCACAGTTACATACACTATAAACCTACTTAATACGGGTGAACATAAAAAAGTAATCATAAAAGTTCCTAAAGTTTCATTACGCTCAGTTTTAATATTAAACTAGAGTATCGTTGAAAAATTAGTTTCAAATTTCAATCAAGCTAATCAAGTAATGTGCAAAAATAGCTTTTCATTTAAGTATTGTGCAAAATTTAAAATTTTCAAATAAAAAGCTTGAAAATAACGCGTTTAACTAAATTATGTGATGTAACGTAATAATATAATAACTATGTAATTATGTGATGTATCTATTGGTTAATCTTTTAATCTATTGTTTAAAAGTGTGTTTACACATTTTCATTAACGTCAAAATTTGTCTGGTGGTTATCAGTCATTGTCCGTCAACATTTCTATATAACCTTGTGTATGGAGTGTAAAGTATGACAATGATTTTTTTCATTCAAAATTAAGCATTACGCATTTACTAAAACATAAATATATTTACGTTTTTATTAATATAACAATATTTATTGGGGTTAAATGTCCCATTTTCATAAAAATTAGTTTACAAACATGCTATAAAAATGAACCGAAAAGTTTTATAAGTGGTTGAAAACCATATAAATATACAAAATATTAAAACTTATTCATTCAGTTTTACTTTAAAACAACATTGCCATATTTCCAGAAAAATCATAACTGCATCCAAAACCCTAAGGGGGACACTTTTTCTAAAAAGTCATACGATGAGGAGAAGTGATACAAAAATTGGATTGGAACATTTTCTTGGCAGCGTTACAGATAAATCTTCAAATATCCGACATCCCCAGAACAAAAAGAGATGGTCAACCCTTTTTGCAGAAAATGACGCTAAAAACAAATCGAATTCTGTCATCTGGCCCAGAGGATAAAAAAAAAAGGTTAAGATTAACTCTTTGGCCGACATGTCGCCGGTTCTATTCATCCGAGCAACTTAATCTTTTATCGTTCTTGTAAAAATTCCTGCAGATTTGATCGAAGTTCTCGTGCCTCGGCCATCATAGCGAAATAGGAACACTTGTGTCACGCTGGGTTCTGCTTTTGCCGATTTCTGTTTATGCTATGTTATATTATTCTAGAAATGAATCTTTTCGAAAGTGCAAGGTTTTGTTCTTTCACATGTTTTTTTCCGAGTTTAGTATCTATAAATATTGCTTATATTTATAAATATAGCCAATTAAAGACCTATTTGTGTATATAGTTAAGAACTTCCTTGTAAAATAAAAACTTCAAATTCATTCTTCATGTAACTTAATGTATTCTACATAAATTGTTCAGTACTATGGTTTTCATTTGTCTTGTATAACTATATATTTAAGGATAAACTTAAGCAGAGAAAGGTTATTTTCACTTGGAAAATTTTGTTTCTAATTGTCGTTAACGAGTTAGCATTGCATTTCCAAAATGACTGCGGTTAAAAACTATAAAGCTCGTGTATAATAATTCAAGTGTATACCTAATAATTATTATAATAATTCGAACAAATCAAAACTTCCAAAATATGACTGGTAATTATGTAAAAATTATCGGCTAAAGTTAAGATTTAAGTTTCGTGAAAAGGATAATTAAAGGTTCATTAAATATTTAAAAAAATCGAAGTAATGCTATTTATGAGAACTTATTTTTGGCGGAAAATGTTGAATTTAGAAGTGTAAACAAGATTTTACAGAACTTAATAGTCAATGGAATACTATCAATTAAAATAAAACTTAAGTATTTAGATTTATTTTTGGATGCTCAATGCTAATACTCTAACCAATGAAAATAAACATGACGAAATTAAAAATTGAATAACATTAAAAAATAATTATATTGCCTCTATCTATAGGCTAAATGGTAAATAATTATTTGAATACATTTTGAGCTTTATTTTTCAGCTCCTGTGAAGAACGGGTATTAACTTGCTAGTAATAAATGTATTCAAAAGACACATTCGGAAATCAGTTTCGATAACTAATCTCAACTGTACGACAACCTATCATCAGCGGCTTTTCGATTTCATACGATACACTGTATTTGCATCCGGTTTAGGCAATGATATCAGTTAGGCGTGATTGAAATACTAGCAGTGGTTCAGATCAAGAGGATCATAATGAATACAAGTTGTCAAATCACGCGTAAAAGTATTGGAGTGAACACAACTCTGATGTATTGTTACATATTATATAGGCTTTGTGATTGTAGCAATAATGAATTTAATTGAACCCTATGACATTCTAGAATTACAAAGGAATATATAAAGTGGCATAATGAGCGGGGGCGAGAGACGTATATCTATGTATTCGATAATTCCGCAGACTAAATACATTAATTGTATTACATTATATATTGTAGAAGGACACTATTGTATTTTGACCTTAAAATTACTACAATGAAATATACTTAAAATACTTAAGTCCTTTTATTCCTTTAAATATCGATCATTCTTCCTAATAAAAAGGCCATTTTACCGATTAAATACAAAATACTATATTTGATTTAAATACAGACTCACACTAGGTAAACTCTTTCAATGGGAAAAAGTGCAGGCTATAAATTAAATTAACTATTTTCTCGGTAAATTTCGAACACTTTTTAATATGCTTTTATTATTTACTATTCCCTAAATTGGATTTACATACATTTTTTAGAAAAGCTCATTTTTAAGACTTTCATCACTTCGTTATTTTTAAGTAACTTCAATATTTTTTCATAGATTAAGTTAAGCTTAATCGCATTATTTATGAAGCAAAGTGTAAAAAGCTTAAAAAATCCTTAGGGACTTTCCAAAAGGCTTTTTAAATTTTCATACATTAAAAGCACTTTTGTTATCTTTTCTGATGACAAAGGTTTTCCTCATGACGCAAAGAAAAAGCGTATCGACAGTATTATGTAGTTCTGTATGCGAATCTTGAATGAATTGTAAATTCATCTAACTCATTGTTATTGAATCTCAATATTTTTTCCCTATTCGAATTCTAATATTTGTAATATTGTAATTTATTAACGAAACGGGTAATTGTGTATTATCTCGTCGAACATTTTCACCTAACCCTATATATAAGTATAATTTATAAATAAATATACAAGAATTAATAAAATATAATAATACAAAAAAACATAAAAACCGTAAGTAAAAACAAAAAAAGGTTACAAAAATTATGTCAATTAATATAAATAAAAATTTTAAAAAATAATATAATTTATAATATAATAGTGCATAAGTATAGTTTTTTAAAAAAAATATGTGGGAAAAATAGTGCCGCCAAAAGATTTGACGAGCGTTGGAAGGTAGACGGGATATACACAAGGACCAATGGACCATGTAACGCATTTGCAGATCATTTACACAATTAGTTGTCTCATAGTGTATTTTAATACTGAATAATAATGTAGTGTGTATAGATGGGGCATTATTGCATCAACTTTGTACAAATTGTTTACTATCTGCTTGCAGAATTTATAAGTTATTCACGATGATCCAATGTGCCCTCTCTCACCTATTTTAAAATTATTTAAAATTTATAATGGTTTAATTACTGATAAAACTTTAATTATTTTAAGACATTAAAAAAACCTACAAAAAATAGAAACTCCCCTACGTTTTATTTTTTGAAAAAAGTGCCGTCTGTGGTTATGTATCAAATTTTAAGAGTAAATCTTCAACTGTAAATTATTGTTATCTAACAAAAAAAATTCTTTCGCGTGTTTTTAAATAAATTAGACTTTAATAGATTTTGAGCACACCATAACCGGATAATTGACGGATCTCCAATTCAGTTCAAATAGAAGATACGTCCCTTTTCCACGCACGATGAGACATGTAAATTATATCTTTAAAGGGGTTCATAATTTTAAGTGAAAAACGACGCTATCTCACGCGTGGCAATTAACAAAACCCTTCTTCTAACCTGTGAATGAAGTGACAATTTTCTTCCACCCAATAAAATTTGTAACGTTCGAAATTATTTTTGTAGAGTGTGCTGGTCATTAAAAAGTGGTTAAAATAATTCTTGATGCTCTGCGTAATTTAACTAATCTTATATGATAGCAAAATAAAAACCAAAATAAATTCCCCACAACTTTCACTTCAAACTTTAACAAAAAACTTCTTCCTTTTCAAAACATTATAAAAAACACTCAACTTCTCTCAAATAAAAGTCAAAACGTCTCCTAAAACTCCCCAAAACTCTCGCTAAAATCCTTTGGTCCCACTTTTAACGGTTTCTACACAATTTATCACCGAACGAAACGACACTCGCCGGATTCAAAAGCAGACGATTTTTTTTAAAGGCCCCCCACTTCAGGCATTGTGCCTTTATTTACCACACCCCCGACCTAGGCCCAGCTGTTTTATGCAGAGGTCCTCTTTGTGGTAGGTATCGAAACAGCTGGGGTGTTGCATTGATGGGTTTCATTTTGTAGGTCTCATTGGGATGGCTTCTTGACATTTCGTTAAGTTTCATCTTTCGGGGGCTTATAGAATTAGCAATGCACACTGCTCAGGCCCGACTTGCAACTTTTGGGGCCCAGGGCACAAGCAAGTTTGGGGCCCCACAACTACATTAATGTATCTAGGAACGTGATTTTTCTATTTTAAATTTGTACACATAAATAACCTTTTAACAATTATTTTAAGTGTATGCATGTAAGCGTTGCATAGGTTACGTAATTTCTCTTTAATACATAAGATATGCCATTAGAGACCAATTATCTTTTCAGAACATATATTTTAAATTCATACTTTTATTCACACGGTCAAGACATTTATAAAATTAACAAAGGACATAATAATTACAGTGGCTTACTTTTGAAAAGTTAACGGCACTTGGTTCATTTGTATTATATACATTGATTTTTTTGCAACTAATTTTTGAACATTCTTTCCACAAAATTATACTTTTTAAAAGCCAGTTTGGGGGCCCCTTGAAGTGGGGACCTGGCGCGTGCCCCTTTTGCCCCGCCAGAAATCAGGCTCGAACAATGCTGCAACTAAATTATTTAAGAACAGAATTTTCGTAGCCAAACCTAGCAATACATTTATTATATTAATTTAATTTTTTACGTAACGGGGATCACAATTTTCCTTGTTTGTATCTGTACTACATGCTAGAAATACATACCGGAGTACATTTTTACCCTAGCTATGGTTAGTAACATTATCAACAACCAATTAAATATATTTTTCGCAAACTAAACTTTAATAAAAATTCTCGTCCGGCATGAAAAAAATGATAAAACAAAAATTCATGTACGATGACAAGAATTGTACTGCACATAAAATATGTAAATATTTTATTTAAACTACAAAAATTATTTTTTTAATAAATTGCATGAAACATTAATAAAATTTTCTTTCTAGCTAATTTACAGTTTACGAACATAGCATTTAAAGGAACGGAATATTCATGATATTGAAACTCAGTTTTGTGAACTTTTCTTTAAAATTCATACTTTAACTATATTACACAACACCAATTAAATTTATACCAATGTTTAAAATTCAAAGTTCTATAATTAATATAATTTTTTTGATAACGTAATCATAGTTAATACCTGTTTCTAAGGGTTTGTAATTTTTCTTAAACTTAGGAAAACAGGATATTTTCTTAATCAATATAATTTGCAAACTCTTCTTCGAAAAGAGGAAAAACGTTTTAATTAAATTTGGAATAACCACTTAGTAAATTAAAAAAATAAACATTGTTTTTGTTATTTTTATACTTTATAATACATCTGTATTGTTAGCTTTATCGTTTACTGAAGCATTAATGAGTTATTTTAGAAGTGTTGCAAGTTTCATACAAAAGCATTTGTTATTTTAAATCATTTAGCAACTATAACATCCTTAACGGTTTGATATATTTTTCTTCAGAAATTAAATGAAAGGAAATTATTTGAAAAATGTTTTCTAACTTAATTACTAACTATAATGGGCAACCAAAAAAAAATTATAAAAAAATTCTTTAACTGCAATGGTATTTTAAAATTTTCGGTTTAAAGTTTAATAGATTTTTTTTAAACAATTACAAAACCTTTGTTGTAAGTGATGTGAATTTAATTAGAATCGTAATATATGTTAGTTTTTTTGTAAAATTCTATAATTTTTTTTTATCGCTATTTAAATATAATTAAAATTAATATAGTTTTGGTTAAAAGATAGGGATACGAATTGTTGTAGTGAATTTTTTTAGATTTTACAATTTAGCTGTTTTCTAATATGTTAAATCTCTTCAAGGTTTTGGAAACTAATTGAATTTTTGGCTCAATATATCAGTGGATCTCAATTTTCCTTGTATATTTTCTTTGAAGGTGTATAAGTTATATTTCAAAGAAATGGTAAAATAAAAACTATTACTCTCCCCCCTGGTTCAAAAAGACATTTAAAATAAACATTTCTTTGATATAGGAAAATTATTTTTTTAATTGGAATCTTCATTTTAGTTTTAAATGCATCCACTTTAGTAGATTAATACCGGGATTGACTTTGTTTGAACCTTACTAAAATAAGGCTGATATGCTTTAAAATAATCACGAAGTAATTCTTAATATTCTTAAGCAATTCAAGGAAAAATTCTTCAAAACATATTTCTCTGTTTCATATCAATATTCATCTATAGAAACAGGTGTATGAAACTTTCTGTTTATGCAATAGAATAACTTTTGCGCTTATATTTTATTCAAGAACATTGACTACTATTCGAAATGAACGTCGAAAAAGTCATACTATTTCACAATACAGCAAAAACACGTTTTTTATTCCCGCTCTACAAATTCGATAAAGCGACATCCGGTGTTGGCCCATGTCATCTAAAAACCGCGTGAAAACCACGTTATTCCCCTTATTAGCATAAAAGAAAGTCCGACCCACACCCTGTTTGGGCAAATTTACCGCCATTTTCCTAAGACCAAGCAAAGAATGGAACGCATATATTCGAATGTTCAGCTTTATGGGATCAAAGAGGGTATTTGTTTAAACATTTCCTTCCTTCTCCACGTTTCTCCGAAATTGAAGTCTTGTCCGATCCTTTTCTATCTTCTGTTTGACCTCGGAAAGAAATTTAAAAGTCTAACTGGGTGTCGAAGCCACCAAAAAGGAGATTTTCGATACCTTTCGAAGAGATTGCCAATGAATGTTTGATGCGATGTTTCTGCGGGTTATTGAAAAAGGTGTTTGATATCGTTAAGATACGTGTTGGGGGTGTTTGTTTCCTCTAATGAAGTGGTGTATGTGTAGTGGAACGAATATATTTTATTGTATGAATAGGATAACTACGCAGAATCACCCTTGTGCCGAAGTTGCCATCTCACAGGGATTATTGGGGGCCTCAATTATTGGTGGGGTGGTAGCTTAGAACCAGGGATAGGCTATAGGATACTTTTTATTCAACCCCAAACGGGTGTAGGAGTGCAAAACGTGAGCCGATTTCCCCATAGGAATAGCATTGTAAGATTGGAATTTATACTTTTTATTTCAACTAAAAAAAATTTCAGCGCGTTCCAGCGCGAACAAAAATTAAGAAAAGAAAAAAAAGAGCACGTGGGTTTAATTTACTGGATTGTTATTTGAATATCAGTATTTTATTTTATTTGTTGATTTTAAATCTTTTGATTTTTTTTATAGTGGATCAGATTTCCTCAACTAGATTTTAATTATGTTTTTCGAATTTAATTAAATTGATGTTTACAAATGGTAAGAAATGAAGATATGGCGGAATATATTCGGCATAAATAAGGAATTTGTACTTTATAAAACTTTTCCAACCATACAAGAGGATGAATGTCTGTTTTGTTTTCTGATGTTAAGATGGCGTAATGGCCTATTGAATTTTAGCATTGGCGGCTTTTGGCGAAGTTGAAAATTAACTTAGGGTAGCTATTCCCATCCAGTTGTATGGGTTAGGGATAGTTTGAATTATATCGTCACATTAAAGCTACACACGAGGGCTATTGGAAACGGGAGTCGTAATTTAGAACCAGAGTCAAGTTACGAGCCGACACGTGAGTAGGTACCCAATGCAACTTTTTAAGGGCGACATCGTATGCAGCGTTGGGAATTTGCAGGATATTTAAAGTGCTCTACGCGGGGTATTATTCGTCGGACATTTTTTGGCTGCACGAGCTGTTTATAGGTCAGCAGTTATTTTGGCGATGCCCGGACCTGTTCCTGGGTCCTGGGACCTACCGCTTGCAAGAAGAAAGTCTTTACCGACTGGGGGTAGGTTCCGTTGCATGCAGTGACATTTTTTGGGCAGTTTTCTCATCGTTTCCTTCTAAAATCATCTTTAAATATTTTTGTTTTAAAACCAATACCACATTCTTTGTCTGCATAAAATTTCCTTTGATTTGATACCAAAATCGACTTATTATGGTTTATTGTGATTTTAAAAAAAAATGGCGTTTTTTCAAGTTGGCGGCCAAAAATATATATATATATTTGGCGCGACAGTAAGGGTTGCGATTTTTAGTATGTTCATTAGAAGCATGTTATACCTACCATTTGCAACAAGAATAGTTTATGTTACAATTTGTCCCGTCCCTAATTCTATTTCGACTGTACTAGATGTAGAACAAAGGAGGAACCGACCTCAATACGGATAAATTCCCAGTCGATAAAAGGGGGTTATTCCACTGTACTCTCCAATTATGATAGTCTCGTATTGGTAAAGGGTGCGGAGTTGTCTAGGTACACTCGAGGCATCTTCCCATATCCTAATACGAAATGCCCAAACTATCAAGGTAACGACCCAATATGTTGCCACGAATAAAACTAAGTATCTTAACTTGCATTCATACGCAACCTATTAACAAAATTGTAATTGGTAAGATAATTTTTTCAATAGAAAATCCACAATTTTTTTTTTAAATTCAATGAAATGTGCAGATACTGTTATTGATAAGTTGCGCTGGGGGGTACTTTTCACTAACAATCTTCTTAATCTATTTTTTTCGGATATATAGTATCCCAAGTTCTATTTTGTAATTATATGAAACTAAGAAAAAGTTATTTTGAAATTAATGTGTTTTTCTTGCTACAGTTTTTTATTGCCTTATGCCGTAGTCCGCTATGATTTGTAAGTATATACAAAATGGAAAGGTAAGTTGTTTCTTATCGCTAAGTATGTCCTAGTAAATAATAAAATGTAATATCATTATTTTCTGGGAACAACAATGGGCAATTTTATAGTTTTAAAATATAATATATTTTTCATTTAAGAATAGCTAGTTAAAGGTAACACTTTTTGAGCAAACGTAAAAATCATTTAAAGACTATATTTTGCATAATAGCGAAATTTAAATTTTGTGATGCATTAATAAATGTTAAATTTGTTTCCTATACTTTTCGTTAAGTTTCCATTTTCTAAATATTGACTGATGCATTGAGAATTGCCATTTATTTTTCGGTAAAAGTTGAAACTGTTTCCATGCATGTTTTTTTTAAGAAAACTATTTTTCGAAAATTTTTAACGACATGACATCAAGCAAAACAATTTGCGACAATTTATAAAATACCCGACTCAATTTTTCTCCAATTTATCTTTCTCTTCCCATTTATTAAAGAAATTTTACTCACGCATTACGAAGTGTTATGAGTTATGAATTCCAATTTCTTTCTAATGTCAAATATTAATGATTAATCTTATTTTATAATTGATTAAAAATTATTTTTTCTCTCCAAATAAGGTCACTTTATTTTAAGAAAACGAAGTCGAAGAGGAATGGCAATGTTTGTTTTAAGGAGGTTATAATGAATTCACAATGACTTCAACTCTTCTGCAAAAGCAATATTAGTATGGATATTAAGATATGATTGTAAGTATAAGTATTGCAAAACGAGCTTTATAATTCAGCCGCTCAAGAAATTTTAAAATTTATTTATGTACATGTAAATAAAAAAATATTTTAAACTATCACAGAAAAATTTTGATAAGAAAATATGACTTCCGCGGAATATAAATTAAATTGTGTCAATAAAAAGGAAAGTTACTTCGAATTGCATATTCGCTCATACCTAAAATTACCTTTACATGAATTTTTGTGATTTTTAACAATTCTTAAAAAATTACTTTGAAGTGTGTAATTAGCCTTTTGCGAATTGAAACAAGCGCTACAAAAAATATTTTTGTGGTATAATAATGTCTCGATTGCAATTAGGCGGTACACAGAATGCGACAAAATTAAAAACTTGTTTTAAAACACCTTAATCTTAAAAAACTAAATAGATTATTCCTTTTAACTGAACAATGGATTTATATGTAAAGATTAACAAAACGTTCTGTGTGCAAAAAAACTAACAATTATGTACAATATTTTAGGAGATATAAACATTGAAAAAACAAACAACCGTTCTTGCACTTAATATACTAATCTTTATCTATGAAAAAAAAACCCTCCTATTCTGCGTATCGCCTAAATGCAATAAGAGTCCAGACATTATTTTTGAACGAAAAAATTATTAGTTTTAAGGCGTATTACAAAGTCCTCGAATGTAAATTACATATTTCAAGGAAGTTCTTAAGAAATGTCAAAATATCAGTAAAAAAAATCATACAAAGATAATTTTGGGCACGAGTTTTTTTTCCATCCAATGCCATTATCTGTGCACTAAAGAATTTTTAAATAACTAAACAACCATTTATCAATGAAATTCACCTGTGCAATACAGTTACATTTGAATGGGAAAAGATAACATCGTAATAAATGCGAGTAAAAAAATATGCGCCTGTGTATTTTCTATTCAATTGCCGATTATGATGTAAAACTAACTTTATCTCGATTACCTCTTATCAAATCGTACGGTAATTTCAACCCGAACCTGTGATAAAAGGCCAAATCTGGAAGTACAACTCGTAGACGAGGTCATTCATTGTTCAATCCGGCGAAACAAGTGACGTCACAAACCGGTAAATTCACGTAATAAAAAACACCATTAACTACTTGTTAAATATTTAAAAAGGATTTTACATTGATATTTACTTTAAATAGTAAAAGTTTTATTTAGTTTTTGTGTTTAATTTCGGCGTTTTGGTGAATATTTCTAGGCACTACTTCTCGAGTGTGATGTAACGGTATCCCTCCGCCGGCAGTTGCCAAAACTTCGCACGAGGAGCTTTTTGGGAGGAAAACGAAAACACAACTTTGACTCGGAGAGCGCTTGTGTTGTTGTGTGACGATCGGCTTTCCTGTCATGTGAATAATTTCGGTTGTTTTGTGCCAATCAACGTTGTTTACATCAATATTGTGCCCCTCCATCACTTGGATTTCACTATTTTGGACCGATACAAAAGACATCAAAGGTATGTTGATATTTTTTAATGATCATTCACCGAAACTTTCGTCCAATCGGCGTGGGCTTTTTCGCCCGTAGCCGGAGGGTCAGGAATGAAAAAGTAAATAAAAAAAAATCCCAGCAACCTTATGTTGTCTAGGGAATGTAAACTTTCTTCTGGGAGCAGGTGTTTGAGCTTGTTGGAACGTGGTTTGTACCGGTTTCGGCCTGGTCGGGTGATGCATTGGTGTGTCAGTGTTATTAATAAATATGTTTTTTTTTTAAAAGTCGAATGCAATTGCACGCGATCACATCTATTATTTGTAAAATGCGTGCATATTATAAGGGAATCGTATAACAGTTTAGCGTTAATGATATGTATGCAAAATTTGATTTAAACTTACGACTATTTTGGTAATTTATTATATGTATCAAAACTTGGCTTTTGAAAATGATGCACTATTTTTAAGTTAAGTAATTATTCAAAACATTATTGATAAATATTACACAGTGTGTTTTATTCACAAATTACCACACGAAGATAATTTCAACTATGTATCTGTTTCTTTAGAAAAATTGTAGAAATAATTTTTTAATTACTATAAGTATTAATAAAAGTTTGGCGAGTAGAAACATTTGTTAAACCGAGCTTATGCAATACAAGTAAAATATTTGATTTATTTATGATAGTAGTTTTCAAGCATCATTTTATTATTTACTACTACTTATTATTACTTAGTTTTATGTACATGCTATTTATTAAGTATTAGGAGACCGGCCGTTCGATATCTTGAACTATTTGCTCCGAAAATGAAATTTTAAGGTTTAGAAAAATATTCAAACTAATTTTAATGTATTTTCCTAAATTTATTTTAATTAAATCATAATTTCATTCACTCCAGACAGCTACAGTTTCTAAATGCTTACAATTACACATTACTGGGACGGAATTATGTATGAATTTCGGGGAAGTAGACAAAGCCATGATGTAACTGTCTGGGATGTCTCATTCATTGAAGGTTGCTTGAAAGAGTTATTAAAAATATGGGTGTGGTGAAATGTTCGAAATTTGGCATTTTATGTAGCTCTTTTTGTCACTTTAGATGAGAAGAATCACTAAGAATGAATCTTTTAGAACAATCTAAAAAAACTTATCCTGAGCTTTCAATGCTTGATTCCACAGTCCGTATTCGCTCAGACACGGCGACAGCTTTTATGGCTAGCGTCAGGCGTGGTGATTTTGGTTTAAATACTGTTTGGTTTATTTCAAAATGAAAAAAAGCAAAAAATATTTTTTATATATTATTCTGTATATTACAAAATCCCTGAATCCCTTTTTTCAGAAAAAAAACACACAACCCAAAACTATTTAATTGTTGTTTAAACCACATGTTTTGTTGTTGCGTATAAAGCTCTATGATATAAACTTGGTACAAATAATAATAATTAAGTAGTGAGTATCATAACTTTTCAAATATTCCTAAAACAAAACAAATTATTAGAATTAAAACATAAATTTTAAATTTAGAAATAACCAGGTTGTTTTCTTCTAAAAAAACTTTCACTTTTAAAACCATGGTTTAAAATCAAACCCTGCCATGTGTTTATTATTCTATCGGTTTATAGTAATATGGAATGCCTTTGACTGTTTGAAAAGAGTATCCTCTCATTTTTGGTGTTTAATCTATTTCAAAGTATACATCAATAATTCCAAAAATTCTGTGCAAGTTGAAAAATAAGGTTTTTGAAGTTACAGAAGATTTTTCAATATTAAGCAGAAATGTGCCGAATTAAAATACAGTATTAATCTTCGAAACATATTTCCAGTCCTGAAACGATCATAAATACCACGAATATAAAGCATTTAAACTTTTCCTTGGATGATATTACACCAAATTAAAGATTTATGAATTGATCTCTTTAGGAAAATAAGTGTTATGTCCTTTTCAGATGTTTAACCAAAGCCGTAAGCTAGAGGATTTATTTAAATTGCAGCCCATTTGATCACGGTTGAATTCAACCTGCTATAAAATTGTAAATGAGAATGAAATGCATATGCATTATAAAAAGCATATTCGAGATTCGAGCCATAAAGAAATATTAAGCTTTAAAACGAAACCTCTCAGGAACAGTATGTTTAATTGGGGTTGGAAAAGCGATAAACGGGAAAATTTTCCTAAGAATTCTCTTGTGAAATACTTTTCAGAAACAGTAGAGATGTAAAGGAAGTGGTTATTTTTATTTTTTTACTCGTATTTTTTCGAATAAATGAAATGATCATTAGTTTTAAATCGAACTCGTTTTTGTAAGGCATTAATTGGTTACACGCGAATATACTATAAAATAGAGTTCGATATCTCAGTAATTTCCGTCAAATATTTCTGTCGTCAAATATTTTTTTATCGAGTATAAATAATCACTTTAAATTTTGTTTTACAAATTAAGAATTGCCTTAGTCCTATATTTTCCTATAGGTTTATAGGGTTACAATTTATGAGTTTTCTTCAATTTTGTTATTTTTCTTGGCCAGTTTTTATTTTCTCAGTCTTGCTGTCATCTTTTCTTCGTATGTTGCGACTCGGCTATATACATAATTTTGGGTATCCACTTTTTCTGTAATTTATAACCTTAAAGTTAATAAAATTACTCGAAAACCTTATTACGTGTACTTAGTTTTTTTAAATAACATTTCGTAAGTTTTAATTGTTTTTTTTAAAAATTATACAGAAGAGTTTAATATCTGCCACATGTTTTAAGATTCACAACATCGTAAAATTTTTTTTCGTTTATATTCGTTTTTTTTCAAGAAAATGTTTTGTACACGTTAATCCTTTATACTTAATTAAGAGATTAAATTTTAATTATTTGTTTCCGCTTATTTTAATATCTGTGCAATAGTTGCAATACTTCATACATTTTCCTCCTTTCTACTTATAATTATTAAATTAAACTGATCAAAATTGAAATTTTGTTGAATTAATAGGAATTATGATATATTATTTTAGTCATTAATGTATTAAAGCCGAATACTGTAAAAATAAAAACCCTACTAGCCTATTACAATATATTTTCCCTCAAATGAACAATGAAAAGTAAAACCACGGCCCTTGGCTTTTAAATGGGACTTATAAGTACCGTCAGGACATAACGAGTATGCCTCGATGACTGCAAAAGAGTTATGTGAAGAATTTATTTTACTTTTATCGACGTTAATGCGCTAAATTGAGCATGTCAATCAAAAAGTTCCACCTTCCGCCATTCCCAACAAATTGAACAATGAAAATTTAAGCAGCGGCCTTATAAGTGGTTAAGTACCGTCAGTAGAAAAAGGGTTACAATTAAAATTAAATTTCTGGCAAAAGTAAATAACAAAGCCATGAAACAGCTATTATCAAGCAATACCGCAAATGTTTCATCCTTTACAGAACATCTTTTATAGCCATCTCTTCACCTCGTCCGTGATTGCCGCGCAATTTTAGGCATTAATTTTAATCTCTTTTCAACGCCTGTGCTTTTTATTTATCTAGCATATTAGAGATGCCTGCTGCGAGCAGTTTGCCGGGTTCCTCAGAGATTAGGTCCGATTTGAATTTTTCATCGATTTCCATTCGTCTTCTGTTATTATTTTGGAGCTTTTGAGTAAGTTAGTTACTAAGGAAGACTGTATTTAGCGAGGTTACCGTCAAATGGGGTAACTTTGGCCCATACATAAACCCAAGTACCGATTTTCTTGAGTATTTTTTTTACTCATCGGTCAAAGCAAAGTTGCTACTCATTGAAAAAAGCCAAACACATTTAAAAAAAAAAGTATTGAATTAGAAGTTATTAGTTTGAAAAGCTTAGGCCAAAGTTACCCTCCATGGGCCGAAGTTACACACTTAACGGTACTTCTTTTTGTATTATCTAGTTGATTTTGGATTTATATATTTTCTTATATAAAACAGCAATTTTTTGGTTAGATATTTATATGATTTTCATATGTTTGTTTTTGTTTCACAAACATATTTAAAAAAACACCATAAATTTATGTGGTTTTGATAAAATGGCTGTTTTTGTCCTGAATCTAATACTGGTGCAGAAACTTAAAATTTGGGAAAACACATGGGTTGGGTTGTGAATTGTATGTACTAGGATAATCTGGAGTTTAAAAACGTATGTGAAAAAGTTGAACCGGAATTTCACTTTATTAGAAATTTTTCCAATCAACGTTTTACGATTTGCTAAATATATTGAAGTAAACTAAACCGAATTCCTGCTCTTCTGCCTTGAGTTTTGCGATTGAGTAACTCAACTCAAATTTGTAATGATAATATTCCGTATATTACTAACCTGACTGACTATTTGCGGGAGTGCTTTTAGAATTAAAAGCTCTTTTCTCTGCTGTCGCTCCCTTTTTTTAATTGCTATTGTTGAAAATGCAAAGATGCATTAACTTGAACGTCATTGAACCGCATCAATGTTACGTACGATGTGGGTCAGAGTACCCATAAAAATTTTGCGTGCTTAAGTCAAGGTTGTTTACATGATGAGAAATACTTCATTCGATGCGGTTTAGGACTTAAACGTTCTTATGATGTACAATCGTTAGCAATAAATTGGAGTTTCATTAACTTGTAATGTTGTCATACATCGTTAGATCCTAGATTAAAAATAATGAAAAATATTAATAGCGATTTAATATTTGATACATTACATCATTCATTCTATTTCCGAACATCTTTAAGAGTTCCATTTCGAAAACATTCGTATTTGATTTGTAATTAGACTTTTTAGAATATGCGTATTTAAATGCAGTGGAAATAATTTTTAAATCATGCCGGTTTCGGTTAAGACTTTTATTAATAACTGTAAAGAAAGTTTTATTGTAATTAATCTTAATTTCAAGTATTGAAAAGCACAGTACATGAAGAGTGTAGTTGCAAAACTCACCTTTCCCAAAGTATAACTAAGTTAGGGTCTGGCACGTTCATTAGCGACATTTGATAATAGTAAATTCTATTGGACGAAGTCGCCAATGAACGCGCCGGCCCCTATATGTTAGTTATAGTTTGGAGAATGTGTCATGTGGGTTTTGCAACTACACCCTTCATATATTTTAATATTAAAGAATATCTCGTTGCGTCTTCCAAGACCGGACAAAAGAAATGCTTTTCTTTTCAACTTTTCCCATCAAAGAATGTCGCTCGATAATTGGAGACAATGTATCCCTTACGGAGTTTCATCCCATTTGGCTCTCGCCCAAACCTTGAAGTGTGGGAAGAAATTAATTTTATTAAGAAGTTGATGTGTTCTCTTCTAATGTACAATTCGAGAATCGGGCTCTCATTAATCATTTTTATTCATAACGAGCGTTAATTATCCCACCCTGTATAAATTACGATGAACTTTACTTGTACGGTTCATTCAACTATCTTTCTGCTTATATTTTTGAGCTTCAATACAGTAAATGAATAATTGTCTTAAATGATAAAAGAAAGTGTTTGAGGATAGAGCACTGGGCTACTGCCCATAGTTTGATCACGCACAAAGACAAACATTTATGCAAAATCCTTGAATAATTGAATATAATAATACAATAAAATGATTCTACATGCATCCAACCTCTTCTTCATTTGAGCTATTGCTATGAGTTTGGTGCTAGAATTCCATAGATATTTGAATTGTCTAATCTATCTCGCAATCATGCTAGAAAACAATGCGAAATTTATAATATTAGAATTTCACAAGGGAATGCTATTAGATTTGCTACATTTCATAATTTTCAAAATATAAAAGTTTAAAATTATTTAAATCTTTTAATCAACAGATTTAGAGTAAAATAGCTCGGAATTTTTAAAAACATATATTTTAGTCACAGTTCTTAGTTTTACATGTCGGAGTTATAACATTTCTAGTACATAGAAATATAATAGTCAAATGAAACCTGCCGTCCCAAATGATGTTCTGTTAATCGCATTATCAATTTGGCTGTGGCACCACATCAATTTATATTGAAAACTCAATTCAAGGACTTTAACAGGAAACCGGGACGAATCCATCAGCATTACGTCGATATTATAAGGTTGGGTAAACCTTCAATTAATCAGCAAATGCCGATGCAAATCGATCTTCGCAAAAATCCCGCCACTGCAAAGTTGAGAGAACACATGTCAACAGTCTTTGAATTGCCAACCAAACATCCTGCACCTCCAAAAGTTTTCTTTAATTAGTTGCAAGGTGCTTGTTTGGACAGACGAGAGTTGACATGTTTCGTAAGGGACTCTGGGACTGTATACCTAAGGATTTCGGGAATTAATTTAACTGGATTTAATGGGAGTTCGTTACTTGGAACGGTAAAGGACCTTAAAATCTAAACTCGTACGTATGTTGCATTAGTTCAATATTTATAAAGGCAAGTTAAAATGACACTGAATCAAGATTAGCGTCGGAAAATTTATTTCTTAGGTTTAAATTTGAATGCAAATAACCTTTTTCTTAGGTTACTTTTTGTATATATAGAAAAGTATGAGTATTAAATGTTTAGTAGAAGGGAGGCAAAATTGTTGATTTAAACAAGTAGGTTTGTTACAGAATCTGTCACTTAAACCGCTTCCACACAATATTTATGCTCAACAGGAAACACACTATTTATACACCTCAGAAAGAAATTCGCCTATCAGCGACATCTAATTCAAACTTTAAAACGCCAAAATTAACTATTATCATTAATCTTCTTCGCAAATTTTGTAAATTTGTTTGAAATTCGTAGAATAATGATGCAATTTTTTTTAAATAAATCTCTTTTAGTCGCCACAATTTAGTTAACAGTTCGAAAAATATATAATTAGTAAAATTGATGCTTTAAAAAATAAAAGCGAAACTTTGCATATTTTTTTTATGCAAAGTTCTCTATGCATCTTTCTTCATACATATATAATGAACCATAAAAAAAAAGCTCTATTGTGATATTACAACAATCCAAACTGAATTCTATCACATAAATATTCTTTCAAAAGTTTTATTTTTATTTTAAATAAAGTTTCTCGTACGTTTAACAAAATGGCAACAGTGAAAATATTGAATAAAAATGGAATTTGCATGTTATTTCAGTGTAGTTAAAATGTTTAGTTATTTAACTTTTAAATAAACTTCTAATTTAAATTTTTTAATGAAATTTGGGATGTAGTAGTATAACTTGATTTTTACTTCAAAATGACGTATCCCACTTGTTTGTGAGACTTACGGTTCGTTCTGTGAAAGTGGGTGAGGGACGGACGGACGGACTGAACGATTATACCTTCCACTTTTTACGTTATAAACGTAGTGTGGAAGCTAAAATGAACAAGTCATCAGTTTTCTACTGTTTGTGACTGACGCCTCATTGTACGTATGATAGGGTAGCTAGCTTAAATAAGTTTTTCTGACTTCACTTAATACGACGATCAAACTAAGAATAAAATCGAGCATAATTTTGGAATAAAATTGCAGAAAAATTAACAGAAACAAAAAACTTGTCTTAAAAAAATAAGCTGTACTTGAAGTTGAAAATTTCAGAAGCTATCGAATATTAAAAATCCAGAAGATTCCCTTAATATTTTTTTTATTTCGCTTCTAATCCAATGCATGCAGATATTTCTAAAAAAGTACGCTTAAGACAGCATCTTTATAAATTGTTCTCGACCCGTTTTTATCGGTCCAATTTTCTAAAAATTTTGGTATTTTTGTTTCTGTCAACTAATGTCTCGTATAAAATTTACTCAAATTGTCCCCTAAAGAAGTAATTTTTTAAAATGGTTTGAAATATATATTAAAAACTAAAACAGCGTTTAAGTTCTATAATTTAAACAAACTATACGATTTATTATCTGCGTTACTAACTTTCGTTCTTGCTGTGTATGACTTTGCCACAAGCTATTGGCTCTGCTTATGAACTTCTAACAATATACTATTATAATACACGAATCAGCATCTTCAATGGTTTTCGGATGAAATATGAATTAATTCCAACCTTCTAAACTCCCCTGAATGCGTAACCGATGCCCCGTGCCAAAAATATCTGGTATCGCTGCTATCTGGCATACACCGTGGCGTGGGCCGTAGCTAATAACGCTTTAAGAGTTTCTCATAATGAACCTAATTGTACCATCCATCTTGCACTATCGGTGACGGAATCTGGAACAGGCTGCAATCTCGTCACGTTCTGTAATAGATTTGCAATGGAAATATTATTCACCTTTCCACATGCTGATGTACCTACGCCGCAACTGCGGAGGTGTGTAGGGTTCAGTTTTGCACAATTGTTTTGCAGTCGTTGAGGTCAATGGTTGGTTTATTCAGCCTGTAAAGATGCGTGTGAGGGGAAGATTTTAAGATTCTGAGCAAGATTCTTGACTGATACCATTTGGAATTACATTAATTAAATGTGTTATTAATTGACTGATTTCTCTATAGAACACATGAACCAAGCCAATAATTGGAATACTTTGTTTCTTAACAAAGTTGTGAGTAACGATACGTAAGATAGTAACGACATCATAAACCATTCTGAATAAGAAATTCAAACTGTAATCGACTACCGAACTGAACCGTTCGTCTTCTAATCTACCGAAGCACTATAAGAAAGGGACCCCCCCCCCCCCCCACCTAAATTTGCGCCTTTGGCGAGAGCGACAAGCGACATAGCACTTCACCGAATGCTGAATTGGTATAATAATGCAACCTATACTTCACTATGGAGTTTAATATTTCAAAAACATCAGATCCACTACATTTTTGTATGCGAGTTGGCGAACATGGAATAAAGCATTCCATCTTTGAAAAACCACGCCTTTTCCGAAAAGACACTTAGATTATAATGTTAAACAGTATATTCAACTATATTAAATTGAGGAATTATATCTATTTAAAGTCTAAAATGTTTTAACATATGAAATTATAAAGATGTTATTAATTATACCACTTTTAGTAGGTATTCGGGAAATGAAGTGCATACAATATTAACTGACTAATGACTAGTTTTTTGCAATGCATAAATAGAATAAATAATGATTTTGTCTCGTTACCGAATATATCATTATTGCTGCTGCTATTTGCTTTGAGACTAAGTAAATGGGTTAAAGACGTAATTTGATTAATGATGAAGCAAATGCAAATTTAATTATTCAGTCCAACTCATTAGTTTCATTGATGCTATGCGTATATTCATGTAATTTAATGTAAGATATGAGAATTTGTTTTGCTAAAGTACAATTGTTAATAAATAAGGTATTTAGAATTCTTTATGGGCGCATACTTCAGACGAAATCGATCAAATATAACTAAGTTTAATGCATTAATCAAAAAATATATTTTTAAAATTATGAATATTTTTTTAATAATTGAAGAGCTTAGTGGAAGAACGTCCTAAGTGTCATTTATGAAAAAATTGAAATTTTTGTGTCAATGAACATATTATTCCATCCTTTAAAGATAACAAGTTTCCCCTTTTTCATAAACTTTAATTTATTAAGTATATTTTTAACCGTTTGCAAGTACTAATTTTAAAAGATTTAAGTGCAAACTTAAAACTTTAAAGCTCATGTTCTTGTTTTCATCTATTTGTCACTTAGCACGTTCTTCCACTAAGCTCTTCAAATGTTAATAAATTCAAGTTACGAAGGTAAGTTATACGTGGAAAAGAGGCGTAAAAAATACACATCTTCATTTCGTTTTTTGTAAATGGGACTTTGAATTTCGACTATTAGAACTTGGTCGATTTTTGTAGATTTGTCACTATTTCGATGCGTTGGGTGCCTACTTGTCGTTTGACTGTGGTTCTAAGTTACTGCTTAGGGCTATTGGCGACGGGCGTCGCCAATAACCCTCGTGTAGCTCTAGTGCGACGATATTTCAAACTAACGTAACTCACTTTTCCGATTAAACTATTTTTTATAGTCGTGTTCTACATATCAATTTAAATATTATTATTGTATGGTTGTTAGATAATTTCATGTATTTATAGTTGTACAGCAACAAAAATCCGCAGATCGAGTTCTATAAAGGAAAAAAAAACTAACTTTGAATAGCTTTATCATCCTCAATAAAATAGGGGTTTTATTAAAACCTATCATAGCTAAAGGCTTTTAACTATTTCTGATATTTGTTTACTATTTTCTGAGTCGAGATGGCCTAGTTAATCTAATACTCTACTAACTAAATATGCTATTTCTGCTGTACCACATTTATCATGTAAGGCTGGCAAACTTTACTTTAAAGTGCAAACTTTCTCAATCTATTAGGAAAAGTTTAGTGGTAGTTTAGAATCGATTATATATTAAATTATTGGTGCATGAAAGAAAAATGGATGGCGTTTCTGATAGCTTTGAAAGTTTATTTCGTCTTGTATTTATTCTAGTATTATATTATTGATATTTCTTTTAAATATATTGAGATTAAGATTAATGGAAAACTGTTTAGTCTATTTTTCAAAGTTTGGAAGTTCTTATGTGTGCTAGAAATCTTTTTTTTAATCATGGGTCAGGGTCTTAACTCTTAATTTGTCGATATAAACTACTTAAAATAAAATAAAATATATTTCTTTCACAATATTTAGTTATCATTTTTTTTTGTTTTTGATTTGGTGTTTTTTTAGAAAATTTTTGTCGGTCTAAACCACAACCCCCCCTGAAGGAACATTTATTTTTTATTCAGCACACTAAAATTAACATGCAGGTTTAAGCGTATGAGGTTAGTTGGAATAGAAAGAGTAGTATAATTTTTAAAAAAGAATGGCAAAAGGTTGAGAAAGTATATTTATCATGTTTTTGTATATATTTTTTTTATAAGGAACCTTAGATAGTTGTTAAATAGCAAAAAACAACTGCATGATTTATTTTGAGTGCAGAGTTTAGCAGTAGTTCTGTTGAATTTTAGTTTAGTAGTTTTGAGTATCATAATATATTTTACGAAGCAAAAAGAATGTACTAAAATAAGAAATTGAGAAAAAAATTTATCTGGGGGGAAAAGAACCATTTAGTTTAAATCGATGAACCTTGAACTATGTAGATTTTAACATTTCCAAGTAAGTAAATTTAATACAATATTGAGTAGGGTTTTTCTTTGATTTTTTTTATTAAATTAAGCTTTACAATAACAAATTTCACGATACTACTCTTATATATTTTAATCTATCTTTTAAATTAAGTATGTGTTATTTTGGTAGTTCCAAAGGAATAAAAAAAATGTTATTTAAGGCGAGACTTCATGTCGTGACTTCCACGAATAACAGAAATGCTCGTTAAAGAACTCTTGGTCAGCCAAGCAAGGGATTAGAATCCAAATCGCTTGACTGAAAATACAATTGATTTCTAAGAAAATACCATTTTCTAAACGCTTCTGGTAGATTTTTTTTGTTGTTCCATTGGAAATTCAAAGTGTAGGGTTTTTACTCTTGGCACACGCTAACAGATCACTTGAACTCGTTTATGTGAAGCCTTACAGGAAGAAACCGGCCATTGTGTTTTTTCTAAGAAAAGAAACGACGTGTGTAACTCATTCGGTCAAGAGCAAGAATTCTTTTGTTAGTTCTTTGTCTTGGTTTATCACAAATGTATTTGTCTTTTAAAAGCTAGGCTGACTGTGATTGAAATGGGTTTTGAAGTAAAAAAATATGAAAGTTACATTGCAATGCGTTTTCCTTTCTTCAGTTTGCCTTAAGTTATCAAATAACTAATAAATTGGAGTATAATACATCGTGGTCCTTTGTCCAGGGGACTCTAATTTTGCTGTACGGTTCGTTTCTCTGAGTGCTTTCTTGGGCTTGTTACTTAACCACGGTGTACCTACTTCTTTGGTTCTAAATTTCATCCTTTGCTGTTACGTCTTTTTTTTATCTTGATTTGTTTTCAAATTTAGAGGTTCCGTTGTGGGGTTCTTTCATCTGAGATTAAAAAGTAATCTAAGAAACTCATTTCGGTTTTCTAACTGAAAAAGAATTGAACTTTTTAAGTGTTTAAAATAGTATGGTGATTAGTGAGGAACAACGATCTGTAATATATACTAAAGGATTACTCTACTAAGAAAACCAGGCCAATGCTAGCTACCTATGGTGAAAATTATTTGGCTTCTCCAACTTTGGCGCTGGTTTTTTGGCTCCTTTTTAACGATTCATCAATTATAACTTTATCGCTATCATTTAGTAATAAATTTCTAAACATGTCGACAAATGTTGTAGATTTTTCGACCGGGCATATGCTCAGCCATTTTGCGTTAGCCGGAACTGGTCGAACTTCTTAAAATCGTTAGCAATGGGAGAAGTTCGTCCACATCACATTATTGGTGAGGACACACATATAACATTATAAATTTATTTTCGCAAATATGTCAGTTTACAGCTTTTCTTTACCAATCGTGAGTCCTGGACTTCAAGAAACTGAAGTGGCGATTTTGAGTGAAGTGTCTTTTGTTTCTTTAGAACCATTCTTTTCCCTCTTTGTCATCAAGTGCTCAACAAGACCGCGTTGTGTGTGAGACTTCGATGAGCTTCATCGGGGATCGAATGGTTAATGTGCTGTTGATTCAGAAGTAGTGAGATTTGTGAGAAGCGGATGTCTAGCTACTTTAATATAGCAGACATTCTTTCTCGTAGAGTTATGCAAATGACCACTGAGTAACTACATTTGTTATCATTTACTAAACATTTTTGGGTTTTGAAAACTAGATTAGATAAGGATACGTACATATATAATTGAAAATATTTAATTGATATAGTAAGCTTTTGTAATTCATTTTTATGCATTCAATGGCGTTATGAAATAAGCAGAGGCACATACTGGAATTCATTTACCCATATTTTTCTTCAATTCAAATTTTATTTAAAAATGAAATTAAATATTGGATAAATTGTACTCCGATTTGCATAGCATCAGTTCTTGATAATACTTACTACATAATGCAATAACGACCTTCTAAACATAAAACATTATTTGGCTTTTCCTCGGGCACTAATAACATTGCCTTCTACGCAATTCCAATAAATTATAAAATTAAACTGTATCTCGAACATGGGGTATTTGTACTTCGATATGAATAATAAAGGGCTGGCAAATTTTCATCCAAATCTACATTGATTTACCAATTCCCTAAGAATAATTCCTAGATCCTGGAATTCTTTCTCTCCTATGCCCATGAATAATATCGGAATATATCTTTATCTGTCTTTTCATTACGTCTACTGACAACCCTTTCTCTGGGGACAAGCTCTTCCATTTTCGTAAAACCCCCTCGGGGTTTAGTCTTCGGTATAGTTGTGCATAATTTTTCTTTTTTCGTCATCTCTTTATTGGATACCGCCGAAATGCCAGAATACAAAGCCCTTCTGTATGGATTGCTCCTTGACCGTGTCACCTTAGTTATCTCGTCACTATTCTCCTTTTGAAGCCTTTCTGGTATTGATTCCTTGATGAGTATTGGACTGTACTTTAGCCTTGATGATGCATTGGTTACCGATTTTCGCTATGAAACGTGATTTTTTCTCTGAAAAATAAACGAATCTGTTTTGTTATCTATAATTGAACGAAATGTCTTTCTCAAAAATAAATTTTATCGATTGATGTTGTTGCAGAAGTTTGTTTCGAAGTGGGATAATCATAAATCGGAATTAAAGGAAGTCGATGAGTGTAACTTTGCTAATCAATAGAAATCTACTTGAAAATTTAAAATCTGCTGGAACGGAACGCAGAAAGCTACTAAATATATTATCTAGGAACTGCATTTAATTAAATAGCTTTGGAAATTTCATTATCAGTTTACGAAATTCTCAAAAGCGATAATATTTTTTGGAAAGTTTTATTTGTACTAGTAGTATTGGATACTTCTCAGTCTTTATTTCCGTCTACTACTGTGCCTGTTTCATTCGATAATAATTAGTTATACTGTATTTTTCGGTAAAGAATATTTCAAATAATAACATTTGCGAATTTTTTCAGCCCATAAAAATCGCTGCATTTTATTATTCTAAAATTGCTACTTAAATTTGTATTAAGGACTTAGTTTAATCTTGTTACTGAAAAGCAAATGTTTTTGTTTTCTTTCATTTAAAACGATCTTCTGATTAGTCTATCGGGATTTTCAAGAATAACTTCGCCGAGGGTCAATCAACGGTAGATAATCGCGATATCAATACTACTACAAGGAGCGAGACATACTGGGTTTTGGCATGATGCCTTGTATGTCATCGCATTAAGTGCCAGATAAAGGAATTGAAGTGATAGTTGTTATAAGGAAGAGTTGTAAGGATGTTTTTTAAAAATATTTTTTATAAGAATATCTTTACATGTAACGAAAGACGAAGATAATGGTCTCGTAGAAGAACACTAACTTGAAAAATAAACATTTTTTGTTGATAAAATAAGTTACTCGATATTAAATGTAAAAGAAGTTGCTAGTTTGTACTCTATCCAATTTTTTTTCTCAAGAAATGACGCTTGAAGCCGTTTGGTACCTGATATTCAGTAGGTCCTTGCCAAATTAATCCTCGTGTAACGGACAAATCCATTTTAGCTTTCTCAAATAAATTAAGCCACTTATAAAAAAAGGCATCTTTTAAAACCGTTCAATTTTTTGCCTTTTTGCTGTGAAGATTATATTTCAACTTAAATTTAAGATATATTTTTAATAGATATACTATGCTGACAATTTCAGTTAAAAATGTAACTTGAAGACAAACCTTTAAACCAAATACCGTTTTTCTGCATTCAGTGTTTCTTTCCACTCTCATTTTACGGATGGCCAATTCTATGTAAGATAAAAAAAAAGGCTTTAAGCCCCAAGACATTTCACCCAATAAAAGACAACAACAAACAGAGCCTCTGCTGAAAAGCCACCGAAATAAATACCAAAGAGCACCCATAACATCCCCTGAAAGGCCTGACCGGAAGAAATGAACTCCTACTCACCGAAAAAGAAAGCTCACCACATGTTCCTTACTCCGTGTTCCTCTTCATGTTCCTCTTTCTTGGAACACTACCCTAAACCCACACCAACTTCCGATCACTGGGTTTTCGGGCTGTGGGATGTCTTTATTTTTCTTGGTGCAGAGGGGATGTTGTACCTTGTTGGCATCCCTTGTTTGAAGAAAGATCAGTGTTGGAATCTTCCGCCTTCTTCCTGGTCGCTGCCTGCTGGCAAAACAAACACGGAGCTGTGGTTATTGCCCGAGAGGTTGTATTGTGGAGTGTGTTCTTTTAAAAAAGCTTTTGCTAGATGTTTCTGTCTTTTAAAAACATTTTAATTTTTCCAAACCGTTTATGTATTATTTGGTGTGAAAAAATTGATAAGTATGTAATCATTCATATTCTATAATATGTAATAAATTAGTACTAGTTTCTTAGTTTGAGTATCCTTATTTACCTAGATTTTTTTTCCTGTTTTCGGAGTTTTTTTCCCCCTCTAAGAAATATTTTCTCTTTTTGTTAAAATGAATAATCCATGTCCACACCACAAAAATGCCGATGTTATTAAAAGTCAAGTTGCTACATCATTGTTAATCTTTAAATAAGATGTGTGCGTGACTTTTGCACGTTAACTCTACCGTGGTGAAAAAATTGCTGACTTGATGTTAAAGAACAGTTAAGCAAGAGCTGGTGTTTTTTTTTTCTTTACATCTCGATGAGTAAGAACATCCTGCTTTTCACCCTTTCTTTCTCTTTTAGTGGGATAAGTGGGGACCGTAACGCCGTTGGCTAGTTTTGAGTCTTGAGGAATAATGTTGAAATTCTTTTTTGTTTGGTAGGAGGATAGGGGTTTATTTACTTTGGGGTTTTTGAGTATATGGTTCTCTGTGTTGTTGATTTGGAGAGATACACCTAAGTACAAATAAAAGTGCTGGAAACTGGAGAACAATAAGTTGTAACGAAGTTTGGCGATTTATTTGTCTCTGTAAGTTAGGATGGAAATAAATGCGGACAAGTGGCTTGTTTCAGATGTCTCTTTCCAACTTTTATTGCGCTTCCGCGATTTCATTGGTTGCTTCTGTTTCACTTTCAATGCGCCGTATGAATGTCGCAGATAGCTTCTAGATATTAGAGTGACTAATGCACTAATTTAAATTGTTAATACACGGAAAATATGCAAGAGAAAGAATATTTTATTCTAATGGGTTTTAACTTGAAGAGCAACTTCGCAGGAACGCATTATAATTATTCTTTGTAGACAACGAAATTTTTCAATATATTTACGTTACCAAACGCTTCTGACCTTTTTTTTCATGCATAGTTAGGCGCATTTCGAGGTTTGCTTATTCTTATCCTTTAGATTTAGTTTTTGTTATTTAAATAAATAATCATTTCGCATCGAATTTTTTATATATATCACCATTATTGTGGATCGAAGATTAATGAGATAGTTTCTGTTAACTTATGTCGTCTGCAACATGACTAGCTGATTACTGAATTTTTCTTTCAGAAGGTTTCTTTTATTGCAAGTAATATAAAGAAACAAAGTTTGGGTACTGAATTTGTCCTCGAGTTCCAAAATGACTCGAGTTTACGGTACTTTTATACAGAACTTTTGCTAAGTACATAAAATACCGGTAATATTTATACATCAAACCTTTACAGCACTATTAGGTCTCCCGACATTTGCATTTATGTCCTATTTTCTCGCATTGCGATCGTATTGAAATTCATTTCGCGGCAACGTCACGAAACGTTATTATGACTGCCATTTGTATCCATCAGTAGCTCGACTGGTAAACTGCACAGTAGTAGCTAAGCATCAATTTAGTACTTAACCTCTTGCACTGAATGTTGCTGAAATTACAGTCTCCCTATTTTCACAAGCGCTCTCCATAATTGTTTAATTGGCATTGTTGCAACGATGGAATTACGCCCTATGCCCCATTGAGCGTTCTCTGTTAGCAATGCATGTGGCTGAATGTAAGACATAAATTGGAAACTTGCGCCTTGAGTTTGCTTTTACTTGGCTATCTTGCATATAATCTGTTTTATTTGGTATATCTAGTAAACGTCAGTACTGTAGTGTTTAATTTACTTTTAGTACTAAGTTTTGAAATTTATCTACGAACTTCGAATAACCTGGGATATTGGAAAAAACTCCAATTAAACGTATAAACTATTTAATTGGTTTTAATGAAAAAAACAATTTGAAATTTTTTGTGTGTTTTTATTGTGAATGTAAAAAGTAGGGGAAAACTCTTAAAGAAACAATGCTGTATTATATTTTACTGTTTAGATATTCTATTTGTTCTCTTTTGAAGTAAAAATTATTTAAATCCAATAGTGTGAGTGTCCTCATAAGTTAAAACTAAAAAGAAGGCTGAGCCATTTTTTTCTTCGTTAGTGCATCAAACACTCATCGATTTTTTTTTTAAATGTACATTTCTGTCGACAAGATTACAATCGATAAAGTGATATAATGTGTGAAATGAAACATGTTTTCATTTCCAAGCTAAAACCATGTATGAAAATAAAACCAACATAGATAAAAGCAAGCATGCACATACATTAAAATAACATTTATTTTTTAGTGTGAATAAATAAGTAGATTGTATGGCTTAATCAAATGAAGTTCAACAAATAACATTCTATCTTTTCATCTCTTTAATTAAAAAAATCAATGCCTAACTTTAAATAAGTAACCAATCCAAATGGAAGCGTTAATTGAATTTTCTTCCAGTTCCAGTTTTCGTTCGAATAAATGGGAACAATTCGCTTTGCCGTCTGCTCGGTATTTTAAATTGGAGTGATTAAATCTGTATCAGTAGAAAATAGGACGACCTTCGACGTTTTAAAATTTGACTTTGACCCTTTACTTACAAAGGTAAGAATAATTTTGTAATGAACGCCTTTTCATATAACATATAATTTTTCAAACTACTTTACCGTTTCCATTAATTAACCTGTCTTGTGGAACTCAAAGGAGAGGCATTTTACCAATAACTGCTATTTTATTACTTCTATAAAATCTTAAATTTCATACTTTGGAGATTTCAATTTTTTTTAAGATAAGAAATCCCCAATCGCGGTGAACCACTTACGTGTATGTGTTGTGATATTTTGATAATTTTGAAAGACAAATAATTAAGGAAGTCATTTCTTATGTGTTTTGTACAACTAACCACATAAATTTAACCCACAAACACTGTGGCTCATTAGACAAATCATTTGGATTTCGCTGGCTCATGGAAATAAATCCCTTATAAAGATTCACATTGAATCGTAGTCTTTAATGACTATTATCACTTCAATTTACAACCTGTTTCGAAATATATTTCTTTTGCAAAACGTACAGGTCATTGGTCTCGTTGTGTAAATCTTGTATTGGATGAATATCTGCCGCTGTATTGAGATTTTTTTATTCCAACTTAAGTTTTTTTTTATAGGTGTATGACCATCCTTTTTTTATACTTGCGCAGACTGTTTACTTGCGTTTGTCTAACTTATTTTCCCATTATTTATATTTCTTCTATGATGTAATTTATTCAACTATATAATCTAAAAACTACCATGCAACACATTGAGAAACTCTTGTTGAAAAAATGAAACCGCGAATGATATTCCCTACTATAATTCTTTGATTATAAAGAGGCTAGATATGTAAACAATTTAGGTAATTTGGAGATTCATCACTTAATGATTGGAGCATTTATTTCTTTAAACTAGTTTATCCCTTCATTGTTAATTCCAAATTATCTTTTTAGCCTACTTTTCTTTTTAATTCGAAGAATTAAAAAAAAATGATAAAGTAGTATTGAACATGCGGTCGATGCGTTCTAGACTGTCTGTTCGTATGTCTGTCTGTCTTTCCGTCTGTTCTAGTCTTGTTCGTCTGTGCTGTCCTTGCGTCATTCCACGCACCCCCCCCCCTTCCAAAATCGGTTCTATCCATCGGATCTTAAAATTCTTTTTTTGTTTAAAAGCTATGAACCTCAGATACCCAACTTTCATACTTTTTGTCCGTCTGTCTGTACGTCGGACGGACATAAATCATCTGTCGGCGAATTTCCCATTGAATTAGCATTGAAATTCAATGTTAGGATCATTTAAATCACTGTAGGTATGGTATTGAAATGCGGTTGATGTCCAAAGTGACTGTCTGTTCGTATGTCTGTCTGTCTTTCCGTCTGTCTGTCTGATCGTCTGTCTGTCCGTACCCCCCCCCCCCCTTCCAAAATCGGTTCTATCCATCGGATCTTAAAAATTCTTTTTTTGTTAGAAAGCTATGACCTGAGACACCCAACTTTCATACTATTTGCCCGTCTGTCTGTACGTCCGGACTTCGGCGAATTTCCCATTGAATTAGCATTGAAATTCAATTTTGAGTCATTTAAATCACTGTAGGTATTGAAATGCGGTTGATGTCCATCTGTCTGTCTGTTCGTATGTCTGTGTCTTTCCGTCTGTCTGTCTGTCCGTCCGTCCGTCTGTCTGTCCATACCCCCTTCCAAAACCGGTTCTATCCATCGGATCTTAAAAATTCTTTTTTTGTTAGAAAGCTATGTCCTCAGATACCCAACTTTCATACTTTTTGTCCGTCTGTCTGTACGTCCGGACGGACATAAATATACTATCTGTCGGCGAATTTCCCATTGAATTAGCATTGAAATTCAATTTTGAGTCATTTAAATCACTGTTGCCAAATCAACAATGGCATGAGAAACTTTATTTATTTAAACATATTTGAAGCAAAATAATATTTTAATGAATCAGTTTGGAATGACGTCATAAAATGTAGCACAATATGATTCTTTGATAATTCATTATTTATCTACCAAGAAAGCGGCAAGGCATACTTTTGCATGCAATTATGCTTAGTTTTAATTTACATTTCTTATTTTTTAATGCAGTTCGGAGTAGTTTCATTACTTTTGTTATTAATAAATATTTAATTATTCTTCGAACTACAAATAAATCACGAGCAGATGATAAATAATATTTAATTAATTTGCGAAAGAATATTAAGGAAAATAGTTGATTTTGGCTTTTAGAAGTTTAAATTATAGCTGGGTGCTGTGTTTTGATTTTTTTTTCTAATGTGTATAAATCTAGTGTAGAAACGGCTGTTGATGATATTTACTTTAGGAACCTAGTTTTTTTTCCCGATTAGAACTTCAGTAAGTATTTAAGTAACAGGAAAGTAGGCTATTTTAGTTCTTTATGAACTTCTTGTTTTTCTTATTTTTTTTATGTTGTGCGTGGGCTTGGCATGCCATTTAAATGTTTTGTTATCTCCAACCAAGAAAATCTCCTAAAATGCGTCAAAAACATTTGATGTATCTGTCTGGCTTTTGTTTTCAGGAGAAAAAAAAGTGTGTGACAAAATAAGCTTTTAAGAAATTGATAATTATCCATTAACACCTGGAAAAAATATTTTTCGGTATTATTATTCATAAATAGTACACAGTGTTTTTGTGATTTTGCAACATTTTTGGGATTAATCAACAAAATTATTTTTTCCCCTTGATTCAGTAAAGTTCTTTTCCCATTTTTTCTGAAAGTGTGAAAACAAACTGTATTAATTAAAATGAGTGCTACAAAAGCTTTAGTTCTTATTTTCCCTAAGAAGCTCATTAAAATGCCGTATTTGAAGTTAGCTTTACACGCAATTTCTTTGGATAAACTTTTTTCCCCATATATCCGTATAAAAAAAATTCTATCTTTTTATGATCATCTCTGTTTTAATTATTCGGAAACATTTCTTTTTGAGGCAGAAAATCTAATTACAACTCGCTTAAATAATTAGAAGCAAATATTTTTTCTGATAACAGAGAAATTAAAAATGCATCTAACTCATGTATTCAACTCGGTTTTTATTTACTTGTGTTTTTTTTTTTAATAATGTTTGTTAGGTTTTAGTGTGCATAACTATAGTTTTCTCATGAAAGCTTTAAATCAATTGACTCATTGGGGAAATTTTATATTTCCATAATTAGTTTAATGGTTAGTTAAAATATTAGCTCTACTCTCCCTCATGTTTATGGATGAAGTATAAACATTAGATATTATATTCAGCCATAATAATAATGATGCATAGTGTTGGGCTGATTTCACAGCCAACATTCTGATTTCATAGCCAACATTCTGATTTCATAGTCAACATTCTGATTTCATAGTCAACATTCTTTTCTACAATGGCCTCTCCCTGCATTCCCGTGTCCTTTAATTGGGTCTCGATCCAGGTGTGTTGGGGGGCCAAACTTCATTGTTGCAGAAAATAATGTTGGCTATGAAATCAGCCCAACACATAGAACGTATAACCAAATGTAAATGTTTCTATTTCTTAATACTGGATTTCAAACGTTGGCTTTTGGCGCAAATCTATCTATGCAGAGAGGAATATTTCTACCACTTTTAGTATAATAAAATATCATAAATAAACTATAAAAAGGAAATAGAATATGCTGTTGTAGATATGTGTCACGCTCAGGTTGAACCGGGAAACACATTTATATTTCTCCTCGTTTTACATACTTCGATATTCTTTCCGTTGAACCACTTAAGATATTTGCATTTTTCTAAACTCTCACACATTCGGCACATTTCGCTTTAGCAATGCACGTTCTTTCAAAGTATTTCCATATTGTCTTCCCGTCGAAAGTAAATTCAATTTTATAAATTATGCTAAAAAAAGTAGGTAAATATCTTCGCTTGACAAATAATAAATTTTTACCGATTTTCCTTTTGTGATTCTTTTTACTGCAATTGTTCCTTATGTGGAATGGTTCAGAATGTTCGAAAGTCGAATTTTCTGTTATTCTATCGACTGCGATATTTTTTGTAACGTTATTTATTGCCTTAGATCGAATTCAAAGAAGAAAAATAGAAATTCGAATGTCACATATTCTTCTATTGTTTTAAATCTTGGTGTGAACAGGTAGAGCTATTGAAATATTCGATCGTCTATTGTATGTTTTGACTTTCCTTTCCCCTGAAGTTCTCTGAATCTGACAATGAAGGCTTGTATATCTCATTGGGCTGAGATGAAAAATTTCAGTGGCTAGTTTACTGCAGTCAAAGTTAAAACTCTTATTGTCCTGAAAATCGTGATTTTTTAAAAAAATATTCATCATGCAAGCATTTAATTTTATACACCAAGATGGTAAAAAAAACTATTCCCTATCCCCCACTTCACTTATTTTTAAGGGAAAATTATATTTAAATTCTTAAATTTGTTTTATCAATTAAATTTCACGATTTTGAGCGCTGCTTTTTTATATTGGCTAATTAAATATGTAATATCGGTCGAGTTAATGTATTTTTGATTTTTTATATCTTAAAACGTATAAGTTTTGTGTGTAACATGAGTTTGGTGTTATTGACATCAGCACCAAACTTTAAACTAAATTAAGCAGAAGTAGGCACGCAAGTGTAGAAAAGTCTTAGTAATACTAGAGTAATAAATAATATAAGGGCTCAGTAATAATACCTACGATTTTAGATTATTATTTTATTTCCTTTTCTCTAATTCTTAATTTTGGTTTGTCAAAAATTAGTTTATAAACCTTATATTTTTCAATTCGTTATTAACAGCTGGGATAGTTAATAAATAACTTCCTGAATTGATCTTAAACCAATTAACGACGGTTGACAAGAAAATTTTCTGTGAGGAAAATAAGCTTTCTGTTTAAATTTATCCAATAAAACCAAATGGTAGAGCGAGAGCCCAGGGCCCCCAGACCTAAGTCATTTTTTTAAAGGATGAAATGTTTTGGATTAGGTTCGGTTTTCATTTACTTTTAGTATATATATGCATACCCGCTAGAGTGCACCGACGGCCAATTTACAGGTATCGGGTGCAAAAAGTACGTAAATTATAAGTTAACTTAAGTCATTTTCTAAAGGCTGATTTTTACGTATGTTTTAGAAAATATTGTTAAAAGTTAATAATAAATTTCCCAGACACTTTCCGTCGGCCGAAACTTTTTCCAGACGCTTTAAACGTCTTTATCAAGTTCAGACTTTGTCCCACGCATCTGGCGACGTGAGATGGCGCTACAATCGTCCTCGGACGACAAGAAGGGGGAGTTAAGCAAAAAAGAACTATGCGTGTATTGGAGTTGTGGTTGGTTAAGAAAGAATATCGTTTCAATTTAATTAAATTTTCGTTTAATTAGAAAATAAATTAATAAACAAGTTACCATAGCTGTCTTTAGCTTACAACATTTTCACATCTCCAATGATCAAGCACACAAACCGGAATATATATGTCAATCGACCAACCAACCAGATCTCCAATACACACATAGTTCTTTTTTGCTTAACTTCCCCTTCTTGTCGTCCGAGGACGATTGTAGCGCCATCTCACGCCGCCAGATGCGCGGAACAAAGTCTGAACTTGATAAAGACGTTTAAAGCGTCTGGGAAACGTTTTGGCCGACGGAAAGTGTCTGGGAAATTTATTATTAACTTTTAACATTATTTTCTAAAACATACTTAAAAATCAGCCTTTAGAAAATGACTTAAGTTAACTTATAATTTACGTACTTTTTGCACCCGATACCTGTAAATTGGCCGTCGGTGCACTCTAGCGGGTATGCATATATATACTAAAAGTAAATGAAAACCGAACCTAATCCGATACATTTCATCCTTTAGAAAATGACTTTGGTCTAGGGGCCCTGGGCTCTCGGTCTATAGTAGAGAAATAAAGACCATAGTGTGGGATGATTTATGTAGGATAAATTAAGTTACACGAAAACCGAATTCTAAAAACTTAAAGTTAACGTTTTTATTCGGTAAGGAAGGTGTTAATTGTATTCACAATTTGGTCGTTAAGGGGTTAAGAAAGAAGAAAAGATCTTTTTTGAATCGTCGTATTAATTACATTAAACTTCACATTTTGAAGATTACCCTTGTATCTATTCATATAAATTAATGAAACGCTTAAGCACCATTGAAGAATGCTTAGTCTTGCATGAAGGCGATTTATTAACGTTCAAATTTTAATTATTTTTTTGTTCAAATTTATTTTTCTCTCTCACCAATGTCTTGTTATCGTTACCTTTAATGTGTAATGCGGTTGTTTGTAATTATGGTAATCTTATTTGTGCTAATGAGCAATTATTTCGTTTTTATTTTTTGTTAGTTTAGATAGGCTGTAAATCTTGGGGCTTTTGGTTGTGTTCGCATGGCTTATCGTGGAAACGAATCCCGTGAGGTGTGTGATGCACTTTTTGTTTCTTTAGTGCTGTTTTATCGCTGAGTTTGTTTCGAGTGTTTTGTTGGGGAAAAGTAATGAAATCATTTTTTTTTAGTTTCACTAAAAAAAGTCATTACAACAGAAGATTGCATAGACATTCAATGTTTGTTTGTATTTAATTATGTGACGGTAACTAATATTCACTTTTTAAACTTATGTTATACGTTTTCTTAATTAGTTTGAACTTTGTAAAGTACAACCAATTTGTGTTGCCAAAAGCTAGAGAATGTATGTTGAAATTGAGATCGACTGTTGAAATATCAAGGGTACTAAAAATAACGAATCCCATTGTGTAATAGTGAGTGACGATTTATCGCTAGGCTTACTTTCTTTTAGCATTAGTAACTAAAACTTTCTAAAACTCACATTAAAGTTAGTTATATGAGACTAATTTGCATATGCTTTTTCAGTTCGAAGCATTTCAATGCAACCAGAGACTGAAAACTACAAAAAATATATATAAAATATTTCTTCAATTGAATGTCCACTCGCAAATCGATCTGTATCTCGGTCATCAAACAACCCCATCTAATCTAACACCAATAATTCGTGTCAGCCCCCTCCCAAATCGCTGACAGTGGCCGTTTTCTGTGTTTGTTGGGAGTCCCCCGCATTGACTGAGGAGCACATCTATTTGATTTCTCCCACTGTCCCAGATATAGGACTGAACGTGGAAAAGTGGCTCATCTCACCATAGAGTTAACACGGCATAAGAGTCACTTTACCGCGTGCCGTGTGGTTATCTTCCGGTCCCTGAGCAGTGTGTGCAATTTAGTGCGCTTGGAGAGTAAAGAAGAAATGAAATGCCAGAAGAGATATAACCATAGAGTTAAGATGGAAATGCTTGGCGTTGAAAAAAGTGAAGCCTTCAGAAAGTTGCCAAGTAACGCTAGTAAACCCAAACGAACCGCTCACTCAACGTTAGTTAAATGTAAAACGCATAATTTCATTCTTTAAAAAGCGTTAATAAATTTTTTAAAAATGACTGTTCGCGTAGTTCAAGATTGTCGCACGAGATCTGAATTACACAAAGTGATTGTAATTTTTTTTCATAGAATGAAAATGCGTTGTAATTATAGTTTTTATTAGAGTGTCAGAATTCGCCAAGTCGATGTAGCAAACCTATGTAAACTCCACTGCAGAATAGCGCCAGACACTTCACGTTTGTTTGGGCTTACTACAAAGCGATCGATGGCTTCACTTGGCGAACCGATTTCTGCATTGGTTTTTGCCAGGCAGCATCTCCATCTTCTTCCTAACTCTATGAATTTGGTGCGCTGGGGGAGTAAAGAAGAAAGGCAATGCTAGAAGAGATATAACTCAATAGAGGTCTGCTGGGGTAGTCCTGTCGGCGCCACATCAGTCCCCCTCGTGTCTGCTCGCTTTACTTAGTGGAATGGTGGTTTATTAGGGTGGCAGATATATAAGCGAGAATGCGGATATGTTGTTTTTGACCTGTTGTGGTAAACTGATTTAGAACTGGCATTTAATGAATTAAAATAGGTCTTATTGTATAACCCATTAAAGACAACTTTGTGAACACCATCTCCAGATGAAAACGTTAGCCTTAAAGTTTTTTGAATTTATTTTATTCTGTAACCTAATTTGCCCCACATAAACTGTGCAAGGCTATGGTCTTCTTTTGTCTCAAATTTTATTTATATAAAGAGAAGCTGAAAGCTCATTTTGGAGTCTCAAATATTCTTGCCAACCGTCGTTAATGGGTTAAGTTTATAACGAGCACAAGTTATGGTGTCCGTTAACTTGAATTCTGTTTTAAATTACGAAGTGATACACCAAGACGAGTATTTGCTTTTTTGTCATCTCTTATCCTAACATGCATGGCCCAGAAATCCATACGTAATTGCTTTTACTATATCATAACGACTTGTCTAATGCAATTAAAAGTTAATAATCTGTAATGTATGTAAACATAAGTTTTTTTTAATAATTTAAATTGAAATGCATTGCAAAAGTCGTATTTTTGTTTTGGCTTTTTCGTAACACATTCGCACATTTAAATTATGTTCATGCTTCATTTTGCTTCTATAGTGAATACTAATTTTTATTCTTGAATTTTCCGATTTGTGTTAGCTAAAGTTCCGCGAGTCATGCTACATTTACTATTTATTTAAAATCTCGTTTAGTGTTTTTTTTTAGAAGTATATTTTGCTATTTTCAATTCTTCGTTCCCATATTAGTACAATAGTTTAAAATAATACTTATTTATTAACAAGTTTTGTACTTATAAATAAAATATTAAAATAATTTGTAAATACTGTAGTAGTGAATAATTTTTTAAAAAGCCTGTTTTGGTTGATTCTTCTTACTTTTTTATACATTTTTGCGGAAATAATTTTTGAAAAGCCTTTTCTTGAACGCCAAAAACTTTAAACATCTGTTCTCGAAATAGAACGCGCAACTCTACATCCCTATCAGTTTGTGCATGGGGGGAAGAGGGATGTGGTTCTACGGATGATCCCATATCCGCTTTGAAAATGTCGGAGGAATTAATGAAAAGTTGTCTACCCGCAAGGGACTTTATGAAAGGATATCTTCCAGTTCGTTCAATTTGAAAAATTTAAGTGCAGCATTTTTTCTTTGTTCGAACTTTTTACAAACTGAGCTTTCGTAAGCAATAGCTTATATTTCAGTTTCAGTTATGTTCTCAGATAAATTGAAGTGTTCTGAATAGGAGATGTATTTTCATTAAATTTTGTTATTTTTGAGGACTTTTGGTTATCGATAGATTTGCTCTTGTATGTTTTTCGATTTTTGTATATTTCGCATCAAATAAATTCAGACCTGATAACTATGGCTCTAGTGCGACTTAAATTCTACCAACTCTCTTGATTCGAACTTGGTAATAACTATTTTCCGGATTCTGTGCGCCAAGAGAAAGTTTAATGTTCCCCCCTTTGAAAATCCGACAGTTGGTTACTTGACACGTAAGTTTAGAAAGTAGTTAAAATTCCGGTATTGTCTCGTTAAATCTTGAGAGTTAGCAGGTCTGTAAATTATTGAATTTCAACAACTTTAAAGCCTGTTCTTGGTGAATCCTTTCGTATTAAAATCCGCATTTGCGGCGATTGTTTGCTTTCATAACAATCTAAAAAATAATAATTTAATTGTCGGTTTTTCTATTATACAGTTCTCTTAAGACGCATTTTAAATCCATTTTATTTACTTAATTCTTCTTTAAGCTTCCAATCTTCTATTTGATCAATTTTATTTTAAAGTTCTGAACAATAGTTTGAAAACTTCAGGAACAAATAGTAGGTTGGATCACCGTTGTTAGAGATTACTCCATCATCCCACATCATTAGTCCGTCCTTTTTTTCGCGGTATTTCTCCTAAAAATTAAACCTTACTTTTGAGATTTGTTTAGACATGGTCTATATTGTTTAGACATGGTCTATTGTTTAGACATGGTCTATATTGCAAAAGATTTTGAAATAAATTTAAGCAATAGCTTACGAAATATAAGGCTCGTATTCCAACCTACCTTCATCGTGTTTTAGTACGCTTTTAACTTACAAATAATTTTTCCAATTATGTTGTTTGTGTTATGTCTGAATAGACGTCTAAAAAAAATTTGCATCAATTTTTTTTTTATAGAATTAGTATACCTATAAACACACACATAACGCACTCAAACTATAAATGCAAATACAAATAAATATAAAATAAAAATTAATGATTTCAAAATTAAAATCCATATTATATTTTTGAAACTTCAAATTTAAGGTCCATTTAACTATCACTACTGTGAACTTACCAATTCGGGGTTAAAATTGGTAAGGTCAAATTTTGTTTTCATTTTACTACTATAGATATTATTCATATTTAAATTCTAAACTAAAATAAATGCTTAAATAAATATTTTGAAATTTTAATCACAAGTGAAACTGGCGCTTCTGGCTATTTTAGAATAGGTATTTTTTGTAATCTGAATAATCGAAAAAGAAAAAAATAGCCTTACAACCCACTGACAGACATTTCGAATCTCTGACACAGATAGTTCTGCCCACGCGGTTATTGGGAAAAAAGCGAAAAGTGTTGACCTGACCACTGTCATCAAACAAAGGACGTTTTCTTAAAATGACATATCGTGGTCGAAAATTTTTCATCGTAGGATTGGCAGATGAGAAATAAGATAAAACTGGTGGGGGTAAAGAAATGAAAGTAATAAGAACGTTATTAATCAAGTTTGGCGAGAGTGAAAGTCTGAAAGGAAGTCAGAAGTTGCAAATCACATTTTGCTAATTTTTTGCTAACTCGTCAGGTTTTGAAATGTTTTTGTAATTAGTTTGTCTTTGTGGCATGCAATTAGGCTTTCTTGAGCATTGTACAATGTTGTAGTTTTATGTGCATAGCATTTCTTTTTAAATTTTAGTAGAATACATTCAGAATTTAGTTAGGACCTTATGTAGAAACTAGCAAATTTATACTCGTTCTTCGCACGGAATAAAAAATATATCAAATAGATTCCAAATATGTGTACCATATACCCTGTTATAGGATCATAAACTTATTATTGTTTCCGCTCGTTATAAATTTTAAAATCCCATTTCATTGCCTTAAAATTCCAAAATGAAAAATACGCTATAAAATGCACTCATAAATGTCATCACAGTTCCCTCATCTATATACATAAAATGCAACTTCCGTTTGTTTGTATAAGACACGAGATCTAAAGAACCACGCAACAGATCGTCACGAAATTTGGCACAAAAATTCATCTCATCTCCGGAACAAATATAGGCTAAGAATTTTTCGAATCAGACCATTCCTTCTATAGTTTTCGAAAATTTTTATTCGAATTTTCTGAAAAAACTACACCAATTTGGCTCAAATCCGATCTTTTTTTATTTTCCTGATGCCATCGGCTGAAAAAATTAAAACTTTTAACGAAAACATTTAAAATTGAAAATGTTTATTTTATTCTGTTGCCATTACCTTCAGAAACCAATTTCATTATTTGAAAAATAATTGACATGTTTCAAGTGACGTAATTCCGCCAGTCTTCATTCCCGGATTTTATTGTGGGTATATTTGATGATTTTTTCATTGATTTTTCTGTTGACTGCATGTATGTATGCATATTTAAGCAATAAATGTATAGTTAAGCTATTACTGAACTGTAATGGTTAATAAAAGCGATCGCACTAGAGCTGCATATTAGTGTTTTATGTATTTATTTTTTCGCCAAATACGTTGCCAAATTTTTAACTAAAATTTTCCATTTTTAATTCTTACTGATTATTTTTTTACTTAAATATGCATTATTTTTTAATTTGAGCTTCTTATCAAAGGTATTTTTGAAAAATGAAAAATACGAAATAATAATATAAATTTAAAAATAAAAAATATTAATCATAACTATATCCAAGTTGGGTAATTAAATGGAAAATTACTGGGTAATCTTCATATCTTATGTAACTAAAATGAAAGAAAAAAAATAGTTAAATTGACTGTTAAATTATTTTTCCACCTCTACCCGTGCAACGTCGGGTATAACAGCTAGTAAATACATAAAACCTTTTAGCTCATTTGGCGTGATTTGGGAAATAATTTGGCGAGAAAATAGATATAGCTACCCACACCCATTATACAGCTCTAACACAATGACCTTCGAACAGCCGACCAGCTTATAAATTATTTATAAAAGAAATTGCCTATTTGGCGAATTTTAGTTAATAATTTGGCGAGTTTGGCAACGTATGTGGCGAAAAAATAAAGACATAAAACACTAATAGCTCTAGTGCGATGGCCTTTATTAACCATCATAGTTCAGTAATAGCTTAACTATACACTTATTGCTTAAATATGCATACATGCAATCAACAGAAAAGTCAATGAAAAAATCATCAAATAAACCCACAATAAAATCCGGGAATGAAGACTGGCGGAATTACGTCACTTGAAACATGTCAATTATTTTTCAAATAATGAATTTAGTTTCTGAAAGTAATGGCAACAGAATAAAATAAACATTTTGAATTTTAAATGTTTTCGTTAAGTTTTATTTAATTTTTTCAGCCGATGGCATCAGGAAAGAGAAAAAATGATCGGATTTGAGCGAAAGTGGTGTATTTTTTTCAGAAAATTTGAATTTTCTCTAAAAATGGAACAAATATGAAGAATCTAAGCCTCAGGTGAACACGTTGATATTAAAGGGAATCTATCTTAAAAATTTAGAATTTCTGAGGGCAGTATAAGTAGGTCTTTTACGATCCGAAGACAGACACACACACACAGACAGACTCTTTCTTTTATTATTAATTATTATAGATAGTAACTCGAAGAAAATAAATCGTACTTTACCCTGATTGTAACTAATAGCTGCGAGTCTAACAAATGCTTTCCTTTTTCGGCTAAGTTATTCAAAAGATTTCAGAAGAATAGAAGAAAACTAAGATAATATCTCTTGGGGGGGGGGGGGCGCTTTAAAATAAATTCAAAAATGCTGAAAGCCATAAGTTTGTAGATAACGTGTTGGCTTTCTATAAAACGATTTAAACCGCTTTGGAAATTTGCTTTTTTTTCAAATGCAAATTATATTGTGCGATTACTTTTATGTTGTTGAATTTTTGAACTTATAAATTTGACAGCCATTCCGATTTTTTCTCGATCAGTGCTTAGGGGTATTATTTTTTGTGTTTATTGTATAAAGAATAGGTAAAATGCGATGAATTGTTTAGAATGCCTTTGGCAATTTGAAGATCTTTACTCTGCGCTTTCTTTATAATTGTAAGTTGTTTCTTTCATGTATGAAACTTGCAGTTTTCCAAAATAGTTTTCAATTTAAATGAGCTCGAGTGATAAGTTTGCGTAGATTAAACGTTCAGTATGCAGACCAGGGTAGAGTTTTGATTGAACTTCGCTTTAGTTTCTTATTAGGAGAACTCTGAATTTATAAGTATTTCTGTATGATTCTTTCAGAAATATATATTTTTTTCAAATATTTCATTTATACTTTTTATTTGCATTTTGTGCGCTATCATTTAAATTCGTTTGTTTCATTTAATTGCTTCATTTTAATTCGTACACAATATTAATTTTCCGGTATTTTCATCCTATGTAAGAACAAATAATAATTTCTGAACAATTATATGCTGGTCTCTATATAAAATGAGTTATAAAGGAGTAAAATATTAAAACGTATCATATAATTCAATAATTCTAATATAGTTCATATTCATTTTTAACATGCATTTGATAGAATACTTGACTCATGTAAATATATACGTAGTAATTTGCATCGATTTTTCTCACGGACCTTACAACACTCCGCTTGCCTCATTACTTGACCGCTGTTCAAAATTACGAGGTCCCTCACCAATAGTCCTTGTGTCCAAGTCCTTGTCAACAAAAAAAAAACATATGAATAAATACAAAAAAAAATCATATTAGCTGCTTAGGGGAACATTCCCGTTCAAGCAGCCTAAAAATTTAAATTAAATAAAAGTTTTAACAAAGTACAAATAAAAAATTGTCGACCAACAACAGGTCAGAGGCCCAGCAAGGTTGGTCCAAAATAAATCTAATACATTACCAGTTTCCAATGACCGCGTCAAGTTTCTTCTTAAAATCTTCTGACTTCTATCTTCGAATGCACAACATAATCTGGTAAAGCATTCCACTTATTGACAACTCTATTGTAAAAATGTTTTCTTACCTCCCTTCTAAAGCTCGATTTATTCAATTTTCAATTTCTGATCATGTCCTCTGGTCCGGCTATTTAAGGTAAAACCTAAGCCCTCCATGTCTCCCTGTTTTATGAACTTGAATAACTGTATTAAATCACCTTTAGCTCGCCGGTACAAATAATAATAAATAGTAATAAACACGTGCGATATTAATTCGATAAACTTCTCCCCTTAAATTTCTTTTCAACGCACCTGGTAATATACTCAATTGGGTAACATTTAATAACGGGAAAATCGGGTTAATCAGTTACCACATACCATTACCTATAGTATCTAAGGCGCTCTTTGTCTTTGATTCTCTCATCATGTCTGCGCTTAGTACAGATCTACCTCCTAAGTTAAGGATCGTTATTGGATTTCACTCAAGAAGTGGATTTTTCACTTCTTTTTCTTGGATTCATCCACCAAGCTTCTTTCCTCCTTTTGGGGGGGAAGGATTTGAAAGGTTATTTTTAAGGAGCTATGTATCTTGTTTTGATACTAAATCTTAAAACGAAAGCTTTTTTTTTAATAGATGTGGCTGTGTTTTAAAACTTAAAAAAAAATTAAGTCTTTAAATGTATATCACACGGTGTAATGAGTCATCCTGTACACTGTTAACATTTTTTTTATGTCAAAACATGTTTTGAGGTTTTGGAAACAAAAACCTAAGAAATGGGTTAAGCTAATAGCGAAAAATCTGTTGAGACAAAACACTATATACTGCCGTTGTAGCTACTATTAAAAACCATATTTTTTTTGTGAAACTAAGCTTCAATTGTTAACAGTGCAGCAAAAAAATACTGCTTGGTTGAAAAGCGCTTCACCGCTGTATTGTGTAAATTTAATTAACAAAGTAGTAGAGTTTGAATAAACTGTATTTGTTCAGATATTCATAAAAGTAAATATTTTTTTTTTATCTAAAAGACATTAGAAGTAATGATATTAGAGAAAGCATAACGTTAGAGAAGATAATAATCCCAACACAAAATAGGAAAAGTAATGAATTAACCTATTTATAGATTTATAATTTACTCTAAATTTCAAAATTTTAATGAGGCGATGCATTCTTAATCCTATCAAAATAAAACATTCGAAAATACGCGCAGCTCGTTGTGTTGTGGTTTGGTGCCACGGAATTCAAAATGTTAAATTGGTATTTGGCTCACTCTTGTAACGTGAACATGTAAACAGGAACTGGAAAGATCTTCTTTTCCGCATCCCCATTCTCTTTTCCATTTCGGATCGTTTTCGAAGACAAAGGCTTTCCAAAACTCATCTTCGCTCGGACTCAAAAGGATTTGTTCTAAACAGTTCGATGGCGAAGATGTTCTGGACGTTACACCGCAACTTTCTTTTTCTTATCCCTTTTGTCGGATATTTTTATTTATTGCTCTTTTCTTGTGTTTTCTTTTTGTGGTGACGTTAGAGGGATTAACCATAAATGAGATTGTGGACGGAAACCTGTCTTCAGATTGATCTGGTTTTGTTGTTTTCATTTTTAGATCGATCAAGATGAGTCTTGTCATGTTCTGTTCAAGAGAGAGATTGTGGGTTCTGAAAGAATTGGTTTTAGCATCTGGTCGAGTTTACGAGGATGGTTGTAAAAGGGTGAACGACATCAAGGAAATATTCATACGAATCCATCAATTCTGAAATATTGATGTGGTGTGGCCCTAATTTCTTAATTAGCTGATTTTGTTAAACGCATGTGATAGAAGGAAATAGTAATATATTTAATCCGAATTAAAAAATTTATTTAGAGAAGAAATTTAAATAAAACTAAATCTGTATTTTAATTAATTTTATGTAATTTTTTACAATATCAAAAAAATCTAATGACCTTATTAAAATGCTTCAGAAATGGAATAATACGTCAAATATAAAAGTCCCATTTGAATTAGAAGAAAAGATTGGACGATAAGAATTCTGAATTGAAATAGGAAAGTTTATCTATAAGATAAAAACGATGTTGACCCATTAACTACGATTTACTAAGAAAGAAAATTTGCAACGCAAAAATGTGCTTTCTGCTTAAATTTATCGAAAAAATATAAGCCAAGCGAATACCATAGTCCTGAACAATTTATGTTGGTCGAAATGAAGGTGTTAATGGTATTTACAAAGTCGTCGTTTCTGGGTTAATTACAGAAAATACTTTTCTTTTTTAAATTGGACTTTTCATCTGTGTTTAAATCACGGAATAAAATTGACGACTCATCCAAAACGCTATCTTTTTGTTAGGCAATAGCAGAGAATAAGGCAAATACAATTCAAAAGGACTTAGCCTTTAATTAGTTTTGTGAAGTGAGCAGTTAATCATATTTTATTTTTTTTACGAAAATTGCATTATCATCGTAGTACATGCGTTAAAACGTGACTTAAAAAAATCTGATTGCTCTAGCTTTCTCTTGTTTCCCCCTCCCCCTTACCTAAAACCATTATCTTTGGTTTGAAGCACAGTAGATAAGTGCACGCCAAAGGTGATATTTTTCTTTAACAGCCCTCATTATTCGCTAATTACTTTATTAATTAGCTAACGGCCATTATTTGGGCGATTTTTTTTATGATTTCCCTTCGCGTCCATTCTATTTTTGTCCTAAATTGAACAGACATTTCCCCTAGTGTTTCAAATTCCAAAATCCTTTGTTAGTGATGTTAAAAGTAAGCGATTACCACTTAGCGAGATTTTTTTTCAAAATAAACAAAAACTAAAATAATAAATACAATATAAAAGATGCGGTTTTTTTTCAGTTTATTTCTTTTAAACAATCGATTTACGATAATTTGAGTTTATTTGCTTAAAGTAATGACAAAGTAAAGAGAGGGAAAAAAAATAATGCATCGAAATGTCTTCTTGACATTACGGCCATTGTTGATGGTTGAATGGGCATCTCCTAAAAAAAATCCTGGAACGAAAGATTTTTTTTCAATATCGAGTGAAAAATAACGATTCTGACAAGAGATTTTAAATATGTACATAGTGTTCAGGAAAAGTAAAGAAAAAAATGGCTTGTTTCCGACATAAAGAATAATGTATTGGGACAGAGTTTAGTCAATAAATCCCTAACTCAAATATGCTTCAATATTTTAATTTTCTGTTGAAAAAATGAGCCCGTCACATATATTTTTAAGCTTTAGGTGAAGTGTGTTTATATTGTTCTTATTTTATATATGTTATGCAGATATGTATAGTATATGTATTGTCGGGTTAAAGTGTATGTATTGTTAGTAATTTCTTAATTTTATTTACTGCTGCACGAAAATGCCATTCAATTCATTAAAAAAATCAATAAGTACGACAAAAATGTAACTTTATTTACAATTGTTTTTAAGTCATATGATTTTGAAGTCATTCCTAAAATTCAGAAGTTGAGTATTTAAATTATAGATATTGCTTATATCTATAGCCATGCTTACTTGACATAGAAACAACCTATTGTCTAAGGTCCTGTCAAGTATTGTGATTTATTGAACCTATTATTTTACGCCCTGACATTAGTTATTTGTCTTTTGTGTTGATTTGGTTTTCCCAGCAGATCCCGGTTATTAAAAGTGTGGGGGAAAATGTGGAACTTTAAGATTAAGCGAGATTTAAAGTTTTTCAACTATTTTATTAAAATTATTACATTTTTAAGAGCCCCGTAAAATATATTTTTAGTACAGAGTCTGATAGGTATCTTTTTTATTTGCACCAAAGTTTAAGCGCTTCAAGCACCATCAAATTCCGTATCCCAGTTTTTTTTTTGCCTCTAAAAAAACCTCAAGCTTTGCCAATATATTTCCTCATTAGAGATTTTTCTTTTTTGCACTAGCTTCCAAAACACGAAATGAGATTACCTTTGTTTGTTGTCCAGTTACATAACCTTTTTACGGTGGCACGAAAAATAATTTAGCTAGATAACAGCAGCCGAAAATAAACACAGATCATCCTCTCTTCCATTCTTCTTTCTGTGGTTTATCATTTTCCAGACCAAAATTGCTTTGAACTTTTAAGGCCGGTGGTTTGGCAGCAGAGACTAGAGTAGAATCCAAACCTGACGTAGGTGGGGCCGGTTTTCAATTCAACCTGATTCGCAAATATATTTTTTGTTAAAAAAAGAGCCATTGTTTAATGAAGTTTAGAAAAGGACCTTGACTCTTCTCTGAGTCACCTGTTTGGTTATATTACAGAGGACAGGGGAAATCCCTTTTAGTTTTTTACTTGAATATTAAATTGGCATTTTTAATAGTTATTAGTTTATAATAGTGTTTTATGGACTTAATAAAAAGTTTAAAATTAAAAAGCTTAATGATTAAGTCCGCATGCATGGGACTGAGTTCTGACACTGTATTCAAGGATTAAAAACTTCATAAAAGAACATTGTTTTTATTATCGTATAGAACTTTTAAAACGTAAAAAAATTTCTTTAAACCTAAATTTCATCTTTGATCTATTTTAATAAATTGAATTTAATTAACGTAAAAGTAATTCTTTGTTTTTAATTAAGCAAATAAAAAAGTTTAATTATTGTTATGTTTTTCATTTATCGAAGTAAATTGTAGAATATTCGATAGAAGGATTTTCGTAGACATCACCGTGACTTCACTTCATGGTTCTACGGAAAACCCACTTTGGACTTTATTCGGCTTTTTTTTAATCAAGGAAAAAAAACAAGAAAAACCGACCTACTCTGAGAACGGTGAGTGGTCTCTTGAAACAAGTCCTCGGTATCTAACAGTCTGTTGGCCTTTTGCGGTGCATTGCTTTCTTGAAATTTTTTTTTATTCACACCTATTCTCTTTTTTTTATTCATTTTAAACGACATAATGGGTGGCGATCAAATTTCGACCGTTTGTGTAGGCTAGTTTCATTCATGGAATTTCTCTTTCCTTCTTCGTTTATCCGAATTTATCAAGGTTGTTGAATTGTCTGAACGATCTCAATTGTTAGGAATGAACCCGGTTCTTTATACATAAAAGACGATACGAGCAGAGGTTTTTGAATGAAGGGCAAAATAGACGCAGCTATTTTTAGCTCTTTGAATGAAGAATTTGAGCATGCTTCATCAGAGCATCATACAAAAAACGCACAGTTTTAAATATGAGGTCTCAATTTTTTTTCTCAAATTTCTCAATTTTGTCTTAATTTTTCTTCTTAAACAATTAGAGTAAAAAACATCTATAATTTTTTCACATTTTAAATAAAATAGCAATTTTCTGTATATTATTCGATTCGGCAATTCTAACATTTCAGTCAAATTTACGCTTTACATGAGTAACAATCCTTCAATGCCAATTACGGATTGGTAACAGCTGAGTATGAGTATTAATTTGCAAGCTATCAAGTTACCTTAGCAATGGGCTATAAGCTTGACGTGATTGTGCCTAATTTGTACACTCGAATCGGGGCTGATGATAGGCCCTAAATTATGCCCCGTTAACGATTGCCTGCCATACCGTGAAATTCCAAAATAAAGCGCCCTGCCATTAGATTGCGTCATTTAATTTGTACTGCTCCCTTATAATTAGGGAATATTATACGCTACTTAATTTATGACACCTTAGGGTATAAAGTATATTAACTCGGATCAATTTAATTACCGTTTGTGGTATTGATTGGATTTGTTTTGCACGTTTTATTAAAGTGGGTAATTAACTGGTTGTCCCTGGTTTTATTAATTTTAATTAGTGTTGACAATTTTTCAAACTTTTTTAACTACTTTAAATTACTTTATTAACAAAATCCATAATTTAGGGAATCTGTATTTTTTTAAGGACAACATACATTTTTGAGCTATTACTTATGTATTTTAGCTTTTATATTCAGCTATTCCCTCTTCTTTAACAATGATTATTTATGACTATTTACATTTAATTTATTTATATATAAATTAGGGTTGTTCATATAACTTTTTACGTGGAATTAAATTAAACTCGCCAAAGCTTTTAATTAGTATTGCGATAATCAATTATAAATCTTAACGCTTTGTTAAATTTTTGTTTGAAAACAACCACGCGTTTCATTTCAAAATGCGTTAATTACATATAATTTTAATGAAAATTTTACGCAAACTACTTTTCCCTATTTTTATTGTTTGTTAGCTCTACTCTTTACGATGATACCTTATAGACAGCTATACTTGACACATTTACTTGTTCAAATTAAACTGTTTACAATTGAATTGTAAAAATAAATATTTACGTTACGCAAATGGAAACCCTTAAATTTTTTTGTCATAACAATTATTCCCATTGCACATACCCTATTCCCAGACATTATTTAACGCCTCTGCTTAATTGGCCGAAATATTATATGGTATTAATTAGCCCACAAAAGGAACAAACAACCCTAATTATCACAAATAAACCACCCTGATAACCATTATTAATACGAAGCTAATTTACTTTCAAGCCACCCTTCCAAACACCCAATATTGATTGCACATCATGCGAGCGATAAGGCTACGCAATTCCGTATTAATTGTGTGCATTAATTTAGTGTTCATTACCCGAGGGTCATTTCCCTTGCAGATGATATCTGATCTCAACATTGAGGCCAGAATTAGATAGAGATGCTTGGCGCAAAAATTTTGGATGCCGTGTGAAAAGTCGCCAAATCTATATGATGCGCACAAACCTCATTGTTTACCATCAATTAAATTTTATTTGATAGAATCTTTTTTATGTTTTTTATCATTTTGTAAGTAAATTTTAAAATTCAAATTTTTTGTTTGTTTATAACATAATTGCGAGTTTGAAAGCAAAAATTTCAAGATAGAGACAATCTTTTTGGTAGTGGTTCAGTGGCTGACAAGTGACCCTCGAGGAATAGAAGGAGTGTCATAAGTCTTTGCATTTTAAATAAATCAATATTAAATTCACTTTTTGAGAAACTATTTAATTAAATAGCTCAAGTTCATATGCCTTAAATTGATTTCTTGATAAAATATTCATGCAAACATAAAATTTACAATAATTTTAGGCTTAAAACTGCTACGTCAATTTGTTTACAAAACATAGTTGTGCTGTAGTATAATTGTAGATTATGCTTTGGATTAATACAAGGTTCTGGCATTTCTCTTCGAACTAAAGAATAAAATAGTTATTAATTTCCATCCTATGCAACGTAGCGCCAAATAATTAGCCACGCGTTCATTTTGGCCTATTGTTTAAGCGATTAATGGCTTCATTTGAGAAAGTGGGTTTTCTTTAGATATTTTGTTATGCAGCATTTCAATCTTATTCCAACTCCATGGATCTCAATGATTTTCAATTGTGAATTTTTGGAAGGATCTATTGTGTGTCCTGAGTGATTGTGGAGTATCAGCCATTTTTCCATTACGGCTCAAGAAATTTGTGGCGCGTGGCTAGCTTTCTTGTTGGATTTGTGTTCTTTGGGCTTATGGAAGATCTTTAATTTGGAGATGATAATTGCATTCTTAAGTAGTGTGTTTTGATGATTGTTCTTTTTGTGGTTATTTGTCATCTAGAATCAAATTTTATTGGGAATTGGAATGATAATGGTATGCTCTTATTATATAGATACACAGAAAAAATATTTTGTTGAAAGAACAAAAATTTTGTTGTCAATACCAAATTATTTTGTTGATTCAACCAAATGGTTTTGTTGATTCAACCAAAAATGCGCCAAACCGAAAATGCGCAATGACCGACCACAGGACTTTCGGACCCAACAGATTTAACGAGCACGTACTCCGCATATACTCGGTAGGTATTCAGTGGTACCGGGACTCGATCGCGGGACCTCCCGATCTCGAGACCGAGACGCTGACCACTAGGCTCACTACGGCCCCAAGTTAATTTTGAAAATAGCAATCAAATCCTTCCACAACGATAACGGCCGAATGGCGCGCTTAATTTTTTTCGTTTTGCCGTTGATGACAGGCGCCATGACGTCACAGTTAGAAACAGCCAATAGCAGACCGACCTTACCTCAACCAAATGGGTTTTGTTGTGGTGAAAATACTCGCTTTGTTGGGACAAGAAAAATATTGTTAAGTCAACAAAATTAGTAAAAAAAAAACACGTCAGCGAAAAAAATTTGGTTCTCCCTAAAAAACATTTTGTTCTGTGTACGTATATGGATGCATAATTTTGGCAAGACTTGCGCCCGCGAAATGGAAAAATACCTTAAATTTCTATTGTGTAGCAATAATTAATGTAGTGCGCTATTTTTTATGTTTTGTTTACGTAAGACATGAAATATAGAATTGTTTTCTTTTATTGAAACAAAGAACTTCAGTGATAATTAAAGTATTAGTACTTGAGCTTTTAAAAAACCTATTCACTAAAGCTTCTCTAACGGACTAAGTTAATTTTGCCATAGAATCCTCATTCTCATTTATTTGCTGGTTATCTCTAATGCAATAAAATCCCACTCAAAACATTTTCTTTGCTCTAATTAATTGTAGAGAACAAATTGTCTTTGGTCAAAGGAATCTCTTCGTATCCAAGAAAGCGCCTCAGCAACTCTAGATCCTTTAAGAAGTTAAAGAAGAAACAGCCCATTTTCTTTTCCCTTACTTAAACAATAATCGGGAACACCTGAATTTTAGAAAACGAATTTTTTAAAGGTTATTTAAAATTATAATTTTGTGTAGTTTTTTTTATTCAGAAATAAACTATTAATAATGTTAATTCTCTAATGCAATTCTATAAAACACTGAATTCAGGATATATCGCCTTATTTGAACTCATGCTAAAATCGTTCTTAATCCTAAAGTCGCTAGATCTATTTATGTTTTACGAACTTCAAAGCTTTAGTGCCTGTCCTTGCTTTAATTAACCTTGTTTTTATATTATTTTTTTTCACTGGAAACGTGGCTTTGGTTTCAAATTTCCGAGAATTATTTAGTGCAGATAACCGTCACTGGAAGAAACCTTAAAAGAGAAAGCGAACAAGATCTTTTATCAACTGCTTCCTACAAATCCCACCAATCGCATCACACCGTTGCTGTGCACTGTGGCATGGACAGTAATTTGGAGGAGATCTCCTGGTAATCCCACTCATTTGATGTGTACTTCGCAACCCACTGCGGCAGCCAATCCCTTAATAATCGGATAGCGGCCTAAGCTCCTCTGGATCAGCCGACTTATATTTATCGCTCTTTTTGGTAGTGGCTCAGTGGCTGACAAGTGACCCTCGAGGAATGGAAGGAGGATGCCATAAATCTTTGCATGGATTTGAAATGTGTGCGGGAGGGTTTGGGAAATGTGTCTGGTTTCCACGTCTGAAAAACGAGAGTATGATTCTTACTCTCAAATTCTCCTTCATAAATTTGTGGGTTTACAGTTTACAGGTTAGAAAGCTTCAAATTCCTTGTCGAGTTTCTCCTAATTTCTTTTACCTCGATTTTTTTTTTATTTCAAGGAAGGGATGGATTGAATGTATCATTACTAATTTAGCTGCTAAAATTATGCGGGTTTTTTTGTTGGTTACGACCTAAACCTTTGTATCCAAACATGTTGAAGTCGCAATATTACTTACCTAAGCACATAAGCATTTATCTCGGAGCAATAAATAGATATCTGTAAAAACAAATCTAAAAGTATTTTTCTCTGATAAATTTAAATCTATCTATGAAGTGCTACTTGTAATACGATAACTAAAAGAGGACTAACATAAAATTAAAAAAAGCTTTAATAAAAATCTATACTTTTTAAGAAAAAAAAAACTTTTATATTTGGGGGGAAAATCCACTTTCCCAATATTTCCATACCCTGTCAATTGAGTTTTTACTCTATTTTACATGCATAGAATGGGGGTTCCTCACCTCATGGATGTGCAACTACGGGGATTCAATTCTGTGTTGGAGTAGAGTTCCATTCACTTAGGAAATACGTGACTTTTTAGAAAAGTGTCGTACAACGATGAAATGCTTTCACTTCATTTCGAAATGCTGCCATTCAGTTCTCTTCATTGTCTCAAAAGCAGATTTGCTCTTAAAATAAACGCGATTCAGTTATGGATTGTGCGATGTATTTATACCCCTTTATATGATTTGTCGCCGGTAACTTTTGTGCAAATCCAGATTGGATTTTGTGTTTTGTGAGACAAGTAACAAAATTTTACCCATGAATTTTTGTTCTTTAAGTTTCGAACTTTCATTAAAGGATATCTTGTTGTGACGAAAAAAAAATTGTAAATTAAGAGCGAATGAGATCGACTGACCGCGGGTCAAACCCAAATGCCTATACGTTAATCAAGTGGGGGGGGGGGGGATTTTTTAAACCACATTTCTTAGGCAGTATTGAAGATTTTTGCAAACTGTTTTTATATGATAAATGTAGTTGCCGTACAGGGCTCGTTTTATCCCATCTTTTTGAAATTGGTTCGACCATTTAAAAAAAAATTTCATTAAATTTTAAAATAAAATATTCGAACTAATTTTAAAAAGTAGTATTATATAGAGCTCTGTAAGTTAGCTACATTTATCATATGAAAACAAAATATTCCATACAGCCGGAAAAATGGGGCTTGCAAAATAATTTTTTCCATTGGATTAACACAGAGGCACTTTCGTTTGGAGACCCGCGGTTCATCGGTCTCTTTCACCATTAAGTCAACTTTTATTTAATGTTATTACTTTTATTACTTTTATTTAAGTTTTCTTTTATTTTAATAGTAAATTTTAAGGGGCCATTATTAGAAGTAATTTGATCAAGTAATCGAATAAATTGAGTTGGTTAAAACTTTAGTATATCCTATTATGAGAACATATTTCTTGCATATCAGATTGAAAAGAAAAATGAACCTTTTCATATCACATTATCGTTGAGATAAAACTTTTTGGTCGAAGTTCTTTTGTTGTTCGTTAAACCTTATGGATTAATTTGATCTTCTAGCTTAATGTTTTTCAAACTAAATTTTTCAAAACTGTATTGCAAGCGTTTCGAATTTATCTTTACGTAAATAGTATAAAGGAGGTAAATAAGAAAATAAGATGGGTTTTGCGGCATGATGGGCTTGATAAAAAGAGGTAGAGAGATTAAAATTATGCTATTTTGTTGATGCATCAAAATCAAAAGAGGTAATTTAAGTAGGATGAATAAAGCTTTATATAAGGAATAAAAACTAATTATTTTTCTGTTGATAACATAAAAACAAATTTATGACAATTTTTTTTAATTAAAATATTCAATATCAATGCATGAAATGTTTTTTTTAAAAAAGGAATTAACTTTTAATCCGAAAACTAGAAATTTTATATTTACATTAAGGCTCTCACTTAAAATCAGATTTTTTATTTTCAAATTAAATTTGAGGGTAAGTTATCAACTATACCGAAATATCAATATGAAAATAAACTTATCGAGCTCGATATTGCTCCGAGATTAAATCCAATTTAATTTACCAGGTTTTTTTTTTAAATTTAAAACTAAATTTTAGAAGAAGTTACAAATTCTGCTACCATTTTTAAGTGCAACTATAATTGGTTTACTTTGATAACTAGCTGGCATTGATAACTTGTTTACTCTCTGATAATGTTATCGTTATATGATTCGTCATATGTTTATTTACGTTATTTTTGTTTCTTTATTTAGGTGAGTGGTCTTTTCTCCAATGTCTGTGGATTCAAAATGTATCTTTATACCAGAACTCAGGTATTTAACTGTTTTATCTTAAACAGAAGGCAATAATTTCGATAACTTTTAAGAATTGTACAACCACTTGCAACTGTTTTTCCCATTAAAAAATATGTTTACGTAAAATATTTGTAGTTAAATGTTTTATCTTACTCAGAAGGCATCACATTTGAAGAGCTAAGTGGAAGAACGTGCTAAGTGACAAAAAAGGTGAAAACGAGAAAATGAGCTTTAAAGTTTTTAGTTTGCACTCAGATCTGTTGTAAAACGGTACTTGCAAACAGTAAAAAATATACTAAACTTAATGATTACGAAAAAGGGGAAACTTGTTGTCTTAAAAGAAGTTAGTTACATGTTCATTGACACAAAAATCCCAATTTTTTCAAAACTGTCACTTAGCACGTTCTTCCACTAAGCTCTTCATTTGATAACTTTAAATAATGGTTCAACAGTTTTTTGCGCTTGCAACTGTTTTATATATTTAAAAATATATATTAATATCAAATACTTGTTTGGTCTTCTGATGCAAAAAGGTTTATTTTTTTAATAAAAAGGAATACATAATAATACATAGAGGGTGCGCTATAAATTCGTGCAAAATTTAAACATTCATGAAAACTTAAATTGCTTAAAACTACTGGTGATTTGCGGAAATATGATCAGAGTGTATTCGTATTTTCTTTTGCGAATAATTAAAAAAACCTTTTGTTTGCGCTCTTCACGTAAAACGTTTTATGTAAATCAGCCAAAAGCTCGCAAATGGATACGAAACATTAAAATAACACAATATATTTTAATTTTGAGCCAAAGTTCAAAATGGGCGTCACCACAAGGTTTTAAAATCAAGCTAGTCTCGCAAATACGCCTAAACTGTAGCACTTCGGCTTGTGTGCCGGCTAATGCCTGTGTTGAAGGACGTATTTTAATTCCGAACTTGACAATCTCTCCCTTATACTCGAGATATAGATATCAGCCAAAATGAAAAGTGTTTTGTGGAATATTTTATAAACTTGTAAACTGATTCAAGATACCTTTATGATTACTTTGATCTGGCGTATTGAAGTTGGCAAAATTTCCATCGTTTTCGTGTGTTCACGGAAGCGCCATTTTACAGTACATTAAAAAAAAATTTCAGGAAAAAATACGATGGTTAGTTTGATCATATTCCCCCAAACCCCAAGTCTTTTGATATAATACTTAAGCTCTTATGTTTTTCAAAGTTTGCTCGAATTTATGGCACACTCTTTATGTTTGAAACCTACACATCAAAGTAATGCACTAAAAATATTATTTTGGGAAAAAATAATAAAATATTTGTAAAATTTCTGAGTTTATAAAATTTGGTTTTAGTTATAAAAAACTTTATGTTAAAAAAAATTATTTTATTAAATAGAAAATTTTAATCGAGCAATAAATAGTAACTTTCAAAAAGAATATTCTTTGTTCACAATGTTTAAGTTGCAATTTTACAGTTTGTTTTATTTCATTTTTATCAAAGCCGCATTCTTAATTAAGAGTTAAAATATTTACCTAAAAGACGACAATTTAATTTACAGAAGGATTAGTCTCTACAACTAATGTGCTCTCATACTATTATAAAAAACTTATTAACATTACTTAAAAAAAAGCTAAGAAATGTTTTTGTGGATTTTATCTTGTACTTCAATAGAAAAGGGCATATGTTCGGTGTTATATCATAGAAAATTAGCCTTTTTAAATTTACAATTTTCACATATGTCTGTTATATATTACCTGCACGTTTTAAAAATACAAAAATGCTTTAAAATATTTATATGTAAATGTCTTTTGCGTTAATTATACAAATACTATTCTAAATACCCACAAGCAAATATCTAATCTTTTTTGTTGTATAAAACAAATATTTTTTTATGATTTGTTGATGCTCTATTTTTGCTTTTGTTGACTCATATTTAAGGCAAAGATTTTTATTTGCGGGAGAGGGGTGGTTTTTAAGTTTAATAATTAGTACTTAAATTTATTTTATTAAATAATAAAAAAATTGAAACAGATTTGAAAACATATGCATGCGTAATTCCATTCAATGTTTTGGTAGTTGTTTAAAAAAATCTGTTTAGAGAAGAAAGTATTTTATATAGAAAATCTATCTTTTATAGTCTCCTTAATAATTTGTGACTTTTCACTCCCAAACCCAATTAATTTGTATGAATTGTAAGTAAAAAGTATATTTAAATCTTTTGTTCACCTGAGTTGTAAAGGAGTTATTCAACTGAAAATCTCATTACCTTTGGTTAATTCACCCTGATAACCTTACGCTTTACAAAAAAAACCCCACTTAAGTGTATTGAATTACTCGAATGATAATTTTATCTTCTATCTTAAAAACAACAACACGTAGTATCCAAAGTAGATAGGCATATAAAAACACATAACATTTTGCAATCAAGATGAGAATACGACTTTGGTTGTTGATGTAATTGCTAAAAAATGCTGATTGCTATGGCAACAACTTGGTTAATAGAAGAAAAAAAAAGTGAGTTCCAAAAAAAAGTAATAGCAAAGGCAGGTTAAAACAATTATCGTGAAATTAAAGTGAGAAACAATAAAGAACAACGCTCATAACCATGTTTAGATCAAATTCGGGACTACCTGTACGATATGAACTTTTTAATCTTTTAAAATCATTTTGAATAAAATGTTAAACAAATACCCTTTAAAGAAGAATCGTAGTAAACATTAACTTTTAAAGTTTTTTTTTAAAAGCAATTTTAATTAAAAAAAAATCATATTGAAACTCTCCTGAAACGAAAAAATAACTTCTTTTAATTGTTTCAATATTTTGTTTTATGATTCCACTTTTTAGATATGTTTTAGGCGATAAAACTTTTTTTTAATTTAAAGCCCTTGACAATATTGATATTTTTTTATATTCAAAAGCCATCAAATTGATCACATTTCCATGCTTTAGGCGATATATTCTGAGTATGCACACATTTGTACGTGTACGATATAAACCAAAGAATTATATACAGAGATTGTGTATACAAGCAATGTTGAAATCATGGCGTGCTTTGATCCCTTTAAAAAAAGTTCAAAGGATACATGTAAAAAAAGAAAGTCGCTTAGTTTCACATTTTTTTCTATTTCATCGTAGGGAGTATTTCTTTCACTCGATACATCAAATACTTGGAGTTAAGTTCCATTCACTAAGTACCCAAAACTTTTTTTTACAGATTTATTTTTAAAAGTTCACTCCAGAATTTGTTTTTATATACATTTCTATTTAGCTAAAAATGTAAGAATATAATTTTCGAAAAGCTGCAGTTTCACTTTTTTTCTCTTCGCTTAATGTCAATACTCGTAAAAGTTTAAGAACTTTTTATAAATGTGAAGGATGTGATATCCCTCTCCTCATAACTTTTTGCTCTTATCCCCAAACTAAAAACTTTATATATCCTGTTCTTATGTATTTGTTTTTGCTTCAGATATCTTCTAGCACGCTTTCTTTATGCTGTCACAAATAGAGAAATAGTTCTGTTATATCTATCCATTCCTTAAGAAAATATCCAAAAGTTTTATGTTTCTGGTGAAATATTAGTTGTTGCTACCGTATTGTACAAGTGTATTATATTTCTAGTAGATTAATCAGTGTCTTAAAAAAGTAAAAGTATACTTTAGTTTCGATTTCTCTTTAGTAAATTAAATTTGTCCCTCCCTTTTTTTTCTCCAATATTTTCTCGCTCATTTTCTCGTATATGCTTTCTTTTTTTTATTTCGTTCAGTCTTGCAAAATAAATTGCAGATTTGTGAATAAATTTTCAATAGTATTTTAAGTACTAATGACCGCTAATAATGTCTGTCACTCCTTGAGAGTACAAAAAAAAGAAAAGAAATATCAAATTATTAGATTTTTCCACTCGGTATCCAACCCCTCCAAAAAAAACACCTCGACGACTACAGAGTCCAATTCTGCCGGATAATTACCGAATAACCGGTCCGTCGTTATTGACTTCCTTTTATAACTACTCATTTGGCACCGCCATATTGGAAGATGGGGGAGAGAGCAAAATCCAACAGCACACATTACACCCTAAACCGCTCAATTTAACACGGTCCAGATAAGACGGTCCAGTAATCCACTTTCAGTTGGTGGGGGCGGAATGAAGTGAAGTTAACTCAATTGCCGGGGGGGGGGGGCGTAAAAAATAGAACAAAGGAATCCGTCCCTCAGGACCCAGAAGAAAGTCATCGAGCACCAAGCGGTCCATTTATCATTTGATCAACCGAGAGATATAGTGGTTGTCATAAGGGTGATTTTTTTGGTGGGCCTTCTTGTGGACTGCAGAAATGTAATTTGTTTGGATGATGGGGCATAACTTGAGAGAGGGAGGCATAAGATGTTGGGTCGTTAAACGTTGACATCCTTGACTTGAAATGGATGTTGCATTGCAATGCCGGATAATCCTTCTTGAGGAATTGTTCTTAACCGACTTTCAGTTTTGAATGTCCGATTGTGAAGTAAAACTGCGTTAATAAGTCAATTCTTTTTATAATTATCAAATAAGTCGTGTGGCTAAGAATTTTTCAGTGCCTCTGACCAGGGTTGGGTTTTTCCCGTCCAAAACTAATATTTCCCATCCCAGTGGGAAAAACTGGTAAATACCGGGAAAAATTGGTAAATACTGGGAAATACTTTTCTTTCAGAAAAAAAACAAGAAAATACCATTCTTTCTTGGATATACCTTATCTAGGAAATTCCTTTTAATTAAAAAGTTTAAAGATTTAGTAGACATGACTTAATAATTATTTACCCTATACAATATTGTAATGAATATTAACCACAGACAATATTCTAACAATTATTTATGTTTATGCAGATGAGAATGCTCATATAATAATAAACAAGAGTACATGTTTATTATGTTACCATATATGTAAAATAACTAAGAATATTTGTCTATATATTTGTCTTTGTAAGGCCATGATAAATATTTATTAAAATACAAAATTTAAATTATTTTAATTAGTCCCATTAAATAACATTTAGTAATTAATTGTTGTTTCAATAATTGAGTTTTTCCCAGGTGGGAAAAACATTTTTTCCCAGAACGGTAAATACCGGTTTTTACCATGGTATTTGCCAGGGGTGGTAAAAACCATGCCAACCCTGCCTCTTACCAAACCTCGCTATTTCATTTGGCCATATCGGATAGAGGTACGTTAGGTTGCAGTCGCTTCAAAAATTCTAGAAATTGGTGGTCAAACAGGCCATTCTGATAGTTATTTTTATTTAATTGTTCTTAGTGATATAATATCAGTCAAAAGTATCTGAGGAATGGTTAAGTGCAATCATAGTAGTAGTTGCGTGGCTCGTTTAACGGCATACATTAATGCAAATACGTTACGCTTCGTAACTTATGGAATTAGTTATTGATTACTGAGCCGGTATTGATGTCTTGTACTGAGTGAGTACCACATAAAACAAAGTCGTTGGTTCGAGTCCTGTCTGAGACGGCAGAATTTCAGGATGAGAAATTCGTTGGCACGCATTTTTTATGATTAGGTGGTTGGTAAAATATTCTAATACAAATTTGGATTTATGAGTAAAATTAAAAAAAACTGAATTTCAATATTGAATTATCAGGTAGCTGCTAAAATAATTTCAAAATTAAAACTTCGTCAGATTCTTTTAATACTAACATGTTATAAAACAACGACGAGCGTTATTTTAATCTTACTGACTTTATTTTAAAATTAAATATAGCTTTTTCTGTTTTAGTTTCGTAGGTTGATTTAATAAAATTTGGAAAATAAATATACATATCTTCATTAAGTTATGTAAATCAGTTCAATTGTATTTCTTTGGATTTCACAGTATTTCTTTATAACACTCTGTTGAAATGTACCAACAAAAAGTTAAATTGTCTTCGTATTCATTAACATGATGGTTAAAACTCCTTACTACGTTAGGCGAAAAAATAGGCGTTTATGGTTTTGAATTGTTTCTTTTATTAAACTGAAATATAGTAGCATATTAAAAAACTGTCGATTTAGCTGTAACAAGCATATAAACATAGTAAAAATTAACAAGCACAAAAACAAATTTTCAATTGCTGGCCAATGAAGATGGTATCGAAAAGAAAACTACTCTATATGTAAACCATATAGGGATTTTTTTAGTTATTTTTCATTCCTATGCAATTAGTACATACCGTTCTTCCTAATAAAAAAAGGTGTTTTTTTTACGCTTTGCTATGTATACATAAAAAGTTCTCTGAATGTGCACATCCATTTGTGCAAGTACGGAAGATATTATAGGAAATAGTTGCTTGCTTGGCGCTTTTTCTTACGATTTTGAATGAAAGAAATCCCTGTGTTTCCGAGAAAGAGCGAGTAACATTAAAATACTGCACGGATAAAAGGCAGCACGAGGGAGTAGATATAAATGAGTTACCTGTTTATTATTAAAGAGTAGTTGTATTAAGTTTCTTCACTTTTTTTTAACATTGAATTTTGCCGTTTTAACGTTAAAAAAACTTGTCATTGATCTGTAAAACAAAAATATTTTTTAAAAAGTTTTCTTGAAGCAGATTTTACGAAAAATGTTTTAAAAATACATATTAGCCTTCACTTGATTTGATATTATTTGGCAGATTAATTTTTCCGTCAATATCACTTTGCGGTTGTCTTTTCCTTTAAATAATGGTTGTAAATGTTATTTACAAAAATATTATCATTAAATTTTGAAATCAAGTCATCATCGTCAGAAATATTATATTTGCGTACTTAAAAATTATCAATTAATCTATTTTTCTTACTTTGAACTCTTTTAACAAGCATATCAATATGACGGTTCAACATTAAATTTATAAGCTGAAGGGGAGCTGTTTATAAGCTGTTCATTCTACCGAACACTTTATCAGGATGTTCTTTACTTTACATCTACATGTGCAAGTTTAGTAGCATGCAGTATGCTCTGACTCGACCATCTCTGCTTCAGTAGGGCCAAAGTCTTGCGTTATAACAATGGACCTAGGTCCTTTTGATATTTTAGGGTGCAGAGTTTATTCCGCGCGTGCTATAAACAGGAAGCTGTCCTGTTATGAGACTGCACTCTTCACTCATAAAACACAAAAAAAGCACAAATGGCAAGCGTTTAACCTCCAAATGAAAAAAAAATACCCAAGATGTTATTTTTTACACTTCTATTTTGGCAATCTGGTTTTTTATTATGAATAACGTTCTTTGTTAGACAAACGTTTCATTTTTCTGCAAAAGTACTTATGAAAATATTTAAAAAAAAACCTTCAGTTACTTGTGTTTTGTAGAGTTTATATTATTAATCCATTAACGACCCATTAGTGAATACCATTAACTTCCTTACCGAATATCAATTTGTTAACAAGTTTTTAAAAAATTAGTTTTTCGTGTAACTTAGTTTGTCGTACATAAATTGTCCAACATTATTGTCTTCATTTGTCTATTATTTTGTTTATTTTGATGTACTTAGGCAGAAAGCTTAGTTTCGCATAGTAAATTTCATTGCCAATTGTCGTTAATGAGTTAAGTCAAATTTTGAATTTGGTAATGAAGAGAATAAGGCTAAAAATACCACCACCACCACAACCACATGGGACTACTATTTAGCTGCACGTGGTTATTATGGGCTCTTTTTATATAATATGAATAGCGAGAATATAAAAGTTAGGTTTTACTTAAATACGCGCTTTTACAAACCCCCTTCCTTAAAAATGACATTTTAATAGAATTAAACATTGTGGCCCAATAGCCCGATTAGCCCATAGAGGACCAAGACTTGCTGCACCCATTTCAGCTTACGAAATCAAGGGAAATGGGGTGCACTGCAGCTAATTGTCCGGTCTATTTGATCACAGACTAGTTTTAATAACATTTACTAAACCAAATAAAAAAAAACTTCATAAGCGTGACCTTCACACTACAACAAGGTTTCTTTTTTCATAAAAAATTGCTTCATTTACGCCACATGTCTTCAAAATGAGGCTACAAAAAAAAAAATTATAAGCTTTATTTAGTTGCTTCATTAAATTTTATTTAAATGCCTTGTTAAGTTCAAAGAGTTTTTCTTTTACTTTGGCATCACAAAAAGTAGCGTTAAGAGGATTAAGATATTCTGGTGATGGGCCACTTTAAAATTGACTTTTATCGTTGTACATGGTATTAAAAAAAACTTTAGTAGCTCTTATAAAAAACGATACTGTCAGATTACAAATGATTACGAAACTTGATAAATTTTAATGTGATTTGCTTGGATAAAAAAGTTAAATCGCTTGTGGTGAATCTTATTTAATTTAATTTTTATTAACTCTTTCTTTCGGCAGCCCATTTTAGGAAGTAAAACTTTTGCACACGGTACTTATCTTTGCACCCGAATCCTTCAAAATTACGAACTAAAACTAAAGATCTGTCAATCAAATTTCTCACCCAATAGTATAAATTCTAATATATTCTTTTATCCAATCCCTGCACAATAAAGACGGGACAAATGCCAGTGAGATTCGAAAAAATTATAAGCTTTATTACCGAACAAGAAATCACTTTTGCTCCTACTTTCATCAAGCTAAAAGGACATGTGATGTTCTGAACCATATTTACTTGTTATTGATTGTTATATGTAGTTTGTGATGTGGTTAGTTATATTAAATGTCTTAAAAAACCTTCTGATTATTCCAACATTTATTCATCTACAACAACACCGGTCATCACCACGCCTCACGATATTTTTTTTTATATTGGATGGGTCGTATTTAGTTTTAGTAATTTACCATGGCTTACAACCTTACTTACAACGTAGTTGTATTGGGCAATCGTCACTTTTTCTTGTTTTCATTTTTTTGTATCATTATGTATAAAAGTTTCGACACAAAGCTAAAATGAGTTACATTTCAGTTAATCGTGTGAAATTTTTAAATGTAGTTTTAAATTCAGATGCATAGTTTTGCGGGAAAAGTCCCTGGGCGTGGGGGTGGTCCAAAGTCTTTGAGGTTGGAATTTTTTATAAATAAAATGTAAGATTACCGATTTAAGCTGATAAAATATGAGATTAGAAACCTTCTCAGGCTTTTTAACACCTGCAACACTGTTATTTTATGTCAAATATTGTTCGCACCACTTAATTTTGTTTTAACGAGACATAATTTCCAAGCACGTATAGTCATAAATGTATTTCTTGTATATAAAATTCCGATAGCAGTGTGTTGTTGTCAAAAATAGTTATTTTTTGCATTTCATTTAAATTTTGTTTTTCGTTTATTAAGCATAAAAAACTACATTTTAGCTCTAGCGTTAAAAGATTAAAAAGAAGTTTGTATGCCCAGTAAATTATAATCGTTCTTATTTTTTCTTCTTCTTAACGTTAATAATAGATCGAAAACTGTTTCAGTAAATAAAGCTAGAAATTCTTTTATTTCGAATTCTTTTATTTGAATTTTGTTTTATTCACCTAATTGTTATTCAAAATATCTCCCGCTCTTCAGCCATTTTAAATTCTGTTATACACTTGTTCAGCTTCTGTGATGTTAAAATTTAATTAGACTCGCTATGCCGTGTCCATTAGCTTGGAGACTGTGTAACTTTTGTTGTCTCGGATTCGACTTTTGTTTCAGGATAAAAGTTAGTTTTCTAGGTACATTAAACATTAATTGCTTGTTTTCCTTCAAGGAGAAATATTCTTTTTCAAAGCCAAATAAAAGACAAATTCTGTCTTTGCAACAAAATGCCTGGAAAGTTCTTCGAAATCTTTTAGTTTTCTACTGACGAGAGGTTTTGTATTTTAAGATTATCTCCGTTGTACTTTGTAATAAAATATTTAATTATTGTGTTATTTAAATTAGGTGAAATTTCGGTAATAAAAAATAAATCCATTTAATTATTTAGTTTAATTGAAACCAAACTTTCGTGATTTTAGAGCTTGATTTGTATTAGTATAACACGGTTATTGAGGCTTTACTACTAAAGTTAATTAAAACCTAAGAACTTTTAGTAGTTTTTAATTTTTTTAAAATTTGTGTTTAAAAAAAACTTTATAATGGGTTATTTACTTTGTCTAGCCTTTCGTTTAACTGGTTCTCACCCGTAATTTTAATAAAATATTTTTATATCAGTAATAAAATATTTTTTCTTAAAATTAATTATTTTTATTTTCATTATTATATTTGCTTTGTTTTTAGCTTGTTTATATTATTTATATTATAGTAGCTTGTTTATATTATAGTTCATTAACCCAAAATATAATTGATAGGGGCCGAATTATAGAAATTATTATAAAAAAATATCCAGAATTAAAAAAACAACCTTTTGTAAACTTATCCATTATTCATAAAAGTTTTCCTTGGAAGATAGCACATCTTACAGAAACGCCACGCCGTGAAATATTAAATAATCGTTTTTGCTATTTTTCTTAATCAAATATTTTTAAATACATATTTAGTTAAAATAATTTTTTTAATGTTTGTTAAGGATTCCGTAGTTGAATCTATATTCTTCAGTCAGTCGGCATGCCAATGCTGCTGCTTTTATGGAAAAATTCTTAACAAGAGGGCAATTGTTTATTCGGTACATACATCTTAATTCAGTAGGGGCCATATTATGATACGAACTGCACATCGAACTATTAAATTGAACCTCGTCAAATTGACTTTTACGGTGACACCCCCACTTTAATTCTTCCCTTCAATCACCGCTCGAAATGACCTCTAAACTACACAATTCACCGCTTCTTTTCAGAAGAAAAAACTAAATAATAAAATATATCATCGTTAGTCCAAACAAAGCCATTCTAAACACTTAAAACACTTCCCTCTCAATTAGGCCATTTCAACCCTTTTCACCCTGCCCTTCTGTAGGGTAGGCGTAGAGTAACCCTTCACACCCCTTAACGGCATTTACGGTTACCCGATTTGGTGGAGTATCGCTTAGGCTTCATTTTTTTTTCTCTTCAGGAAAGTTAATTTATGCTATTTAGTTTGATGTTATTGATGAATAATCTATGTATTTTTGTTAGTTTGTTCCCATTTTGAACACAGTAACTCCGTTTTGGCCTTTTAGGCATCCTTCGTGTCAATCCTTATAGACAACCAATTCGCGAAATTTCCAATCAAAAAAAATTTACAGATATTTTTAGCTAACTAATTTTTTAATAATAATGCTACATTTTTAAAAATAGAATTGAGCTTTGTGGGTAGAATATAGATATGTTAATACTACTCTGTAATTTATTGAATGTGAGTAGAGCATTCAACTGCTTTGTATAAAAATTCAACATATTTTTGGTATTGGGTGCAGTATCATTTTGAATATCTAATTTTTTCCCGTGAAATTATACTTTAAAATAATGGTTTGTAAACAATTTTCTATTTTACAAATTTACCAACACCAAACTTTACCAATATCCCAGCTGATATTCCTCTCCTATTCCACAAACCCAAAACGGAGTTATTTACAGAACCCTTCCAAACGACTCTCCCCTTCCCCCAAAAGTTTGTTGTCGTCTGCCCCCTGCATCTCCCTCCCCTTCCCATGATGCCCCACTCCGGAAGCGGGGTGGTAGAGGGACATTCCGAGGAAGCTGTTCGGGGGAAAATATCGTTTGCGTTTGTAGTTCGTCTCTCAACTCGTCTGCTGTGGGACGGTTTTGAAGCTACTGCTGCCGCTTGCGTAAAATCGTCTGACGCGTGTTGTCGTTTGGACGCTTATCGTGGCGTGGGATTTTTTTTGTTCGATTGTATGTTTTTCGGGATTGCCCTGTGATTGTGGAATCGAACCGGAGGATGTTTGTGTTAGTGATGTAGATGGGATTGTTTTTTGTTGTTGAGTGGGTAAGTGTTTTGTTTGTGATTTCACATTAGCGAGTTTTTTTTTAACCAGAGTAATTACTTTAGTAGGTTTGTAACGCATCTGATTACTTGTTGAAATTTTAAAGGAAGGATGTATTTGTTTATCTTTGCTATTATTTTATTTGACAATCGTTTGACAACTAGAAGCATTGTTTACATATTTTTCGTTTTGATTGCATTAATATGTAATTTTGTTTCGGAATAACAAAAACTACATGCACAGCATGGTATGTTGTAATGTAAATAAAAGTTGAGCAAAATAGACAGAAATATGCATCTTTATGAAATATAATATGTGAGGTATTTATACGTATGTATTAATTTATTTTAAGCAAAAATTTCAATTTTCTCGTAAGCTAGTCAAATGTAATTACAATATTATGAAATTTTTACCTCTGTATTTTAAACGTTTGTTATTTGGCGTTTGCGTTACATTCTCTACTTGAAATGTTAATTTAATTGGATTACTTCACGCAAGCATTCTTATGTTGAAAATTTAGTTAAAATCTATTGTAATTCCCTTTACAATCGAAAAGTTGATTAAAATGTGAATAAGGTAAAAGTTGCTTTTAGAATGGCTTAAAAGCAATCTATTGTATTTACTCAAAAATCCTTTTCCATACCTAATGCATGCTTTAATAATTTTAGTATGGGTAAAATTATTATTTGATACAAATTAGGATAATGTTAAATTAAAATTAAGTAATAAATCGGTTCTTTTTTTAAATTAAAAATTACTGTTAGTTCCGTGTATTTTTTTTTGTTTTGTTTTCGACAAATCCTTGACGTATTGATACCGTTTAATAATTTATTATAAAATTTGAAAATATTAAAGTAAATCAACAAAGAGTTTGATGGGGCATTTTTGCATTATCAATTATTAATTTTTTTATCAATCACTTTTCTTTCATTTTATTTCTATTCAACAATTTTGTGTTTACATTTTTCAAAGTAAAGAAATAACATGAAATTAGTTCACTGCATTTATTGTAAATCAAACATCTCAAATCTTAATTAGCGCCTATTCGTACTGATTCCTCGTTTGATTTGAGGGGCAAAAAATAACACCAGCTTTAGAAAAGTACCTGAGAAATATCTATTAACAGCTGTAAAAAATCACAGAAAAAGGTCTTCCTATTCCTGAATTGAATTGAAAGGTTTCTTGAGCACTTCTTCCAATTTTCACTGGTTCTTTTTACTTGCCAATTCCTTCAAGAGATTGGAAAAGCGTTCGTGTTGCGGAACAGTGGCTTTATGATCTTGCTTTTTTTAAAGGGGGAAATGACCGCGGGTCTTTAAACCAAAGTGTATGGAAATCCAATGGAAAAATAATTATTTTCTAAGCCACATTTCTCCGGCCGTATTTTAAATGTTTTTAGAAACTTTTTTTAATATGATAAATGTAACTGACTTGCAGGGTTCTATTATACCACTTTTTGAAATAGGTTCGATTATTTTAATTTTCAATTAATAATTTTACAACAAAATATTCGAACCAATTCCAAAAAGTGGGATTATCGAGACCTGCAAGGCAGCTACACATTTTATAAAAAATCTTTTATAAAGATAATATTCTAATACAGTTGGAGAAATGTGGCTTAGAGAATCGTTTTTTTCTCTCATTGGATTAACACAGGCACTTTGGTTTGGAAATTCGTTATCATTTCCCCTTACAGCAACACTGGTCTTTAATCTAGCAAAAATATAAACAATAAGTTTTAGAATATAAGTTTTACGAAAAAAAAATGACCGCCACTATACTGTTTTTAACGAAGGATTTATGATACAAGTTATTGATTTAAATTTTTTTAATTGCATATATGATATTGAAATCAGTTGGGTAAATAGGCATGTTAGCGTTTTACCGAAGATACTTTTTCTTTTATAATACACAGCTTTTTTAATTTCCAGCGTTTGCCCTAGCCACTTTTAAACTGGCAGACCTTCTGTTTGCATCAAAAACAGGGACTGATGTTGGAAAACTCAGACAATAGGCACAACCAATTTTGGGGTCCCTTTACGGAATTGTTATGTATGATTGTCCGTAATTGCGGTGCTTGTTGGCCGATGTATCAGATTTTTTGCTACCATTTTATCGACTCGCGTTAGGTTAAAATCAAGCTACAAACAAAGTGGAGTCTCGGAAAATCTTATAATTAACCTAAATTTTTGGGGTCTAAGGTATTTAGAATAGAATTAAAAGAATGTAAATTTTATTTTTTCTAAATTTCGTAATAGAAACTAAAATTTAGGGGTCCCGAAAACTTGAGGGTACTAGGCTCGAGACGTCTCTTGACTGTGGTTCTAGAATATGACGCCCGTCGCTAATAGCCTTTGTGTAGCTCTAGTGCGACGATAATTCAAAACTAAACTAGGCTCGAGAATAACGGGTCTTCTGGTAGATCAGGTCCTGATCAAAAACAACAAATGACTTATAACATCATTTCTGTGTTTCTCATCCCCATCCCACCACTTCGTTAGAAGTTGTAAGAGTTCCGTTCACGTTTCCCGAGAAGTGCTGCTGCAGGAATAGAAGAAAACGAGGAGAAAAAGAGGGAAAAAGAAGCAAAATAGTGTCTTTTGTCGCGACATTTGGTGAGGCCATGTTTACATTCGTTCTGGGATCTCGTTCTCTTCCATGGCTAGTTTCTGAAGCCTTGCGAACACAATAGCCCGCACCAGAAGAGAACCCTTTCGAATAGCGTCTGGTGGAGATGTTTTTTACGTTTGGTTTTACTTGTAAGTGTTTGTGAGGCTTCAGGACTTGTGCATAGAAAGGGTGGTTTGGGACTGGCATTGAAAAGCCAATTTGGTGTTTTACTTTTGGGTCTCTTAAAATTATGTGAATTTTGTCGAGGTTATTTTATAAGGAGGTATCTAAATACTGAATTTATATGTAATACTTATTACTTTTTTTTTTCATTTACCCTTTTATTTTAATAAACGAATCAGTTTTTATCGGTAACAATGCATTTTTTAGCTTTCAATAAAAATGAAAAACTTAGCTTCTCAATTCATTTTTTTTCTATAACTTAACCGTAACTTTTTTTTTATCGAGATAAAATAGCTAATGCATCAAATATCATACCGATAAAACTATAAACTCATTTTACCTTATCTACATACATTATATTGCTAATAACCTCCCCTCCGCAATAATAATTTTTTAGAGAAACTTTAAATCCATAAATCTTCCTAGCATCGCCATATTCAAATGAAATATTTATCTATAAATCACATCAAACTGTCACGGCTCACCATTCGTCATATTTGAAAAATATTTCTAGCGGTTAAAAAAAATACTCGAATGGCCAGTTGCAGACCGTCTTGCAGATAAATGCGGTTTGAAATACTATTCCAAAGGGAATATTCTTCGGTTCGAAAGTTCCAAAACTCCTTTGGGATGCGGGAGTATTTTCCTCAGAATCGGTTGGTTTCAGTTTTAACAGACGACTCGTTGAAGTATCGAATCTTTTTGTTCCTCTCTTTGGTTTTGAACGTAAGTCATAGTGGTATATCATCGATTATGTTAACATATAGGATGCATCTTTTTTTGCTCTTAATTATTGAGTTAGTATGTTTGTTAATGGTTTTATATTGACCGGACATTTTTTTACTATTGTAAATATTGTGAAATGTTTTATAAATCATTAGAAGATTGATTTCAGGATTGATTGACCATGATTGTTCCGTTCTGTAGTACTTTTGAGTCCTGGAAACTGGTTTTTTATTTACATTAGCGCTACATTTTTATTGTACTGGATGACTTGAGCATTCTATAGTTTCGAGAACGTTTATAGTTTTAAGCTAAGTTTTAAGTTTTTTGTTTTTTTAATTAGTTTTTTTATTATGAGCAATTTAAATAGTCTAAATCTAAAAGTTTACAAATACCTCAGGTGTTCCGCAGGGTTCTAACCTTGTTCCTCTTCTGTTCATTCTTTTTATTAACGATTTGTGTACTGTTTTTGACAAATCGGATTATCTGTTTTTTGCTGATGACTTGAAAATAATAAGGACTGTTAAAACACTTGCTGATGCTAAAATCTTAAAACTGATTTAAACAGTCTTTATAAGTGGTGCATGCATAACAAATTGTATTTAAATATTAATAAATGTTTTGCTATGAGTTATTTCCGCACCTCCAAACCTTTAATACATAATTACATTATTAATAGTTCACATTTAATCTCCGTCTTAATGAAATAACAGATCTTGGTATAATTTTTAGATATGATTTTGATTTTTCTCCTTATATTGATTCTATGATTTCGAAGGTTTACAGAAAACTTGGTTTCATTAAGCGTAAAACGACAAATTTTGCAAACTTAAAAACTTTAACTGTTCTTTATTATTCTTTTGTGGAACAAACTATAAACTGGAATATTGTAGTATTATCTGGAATCCTTATCTTAATATCAAAAATATCTTAATTGAAAGAGTTCAAAATAATTTTCTTCGTTTTCTACATTTCAAAAAAATTATTATCCTCATTATACCCCCTCATCCAATCTTCGTAGTCTGTTTCATATACCCACATTAAAATCAAGAAGGCATCTTTCTTCTTTGTTGTTCTTTTATAAAATTATTAAATTATATGGTTGATTGTCCTGAAATTTTGAGTTTGATTAATTTTTCTGTAAAAAGACATGTCTTGCATAATAATGATTTATTTGTTGTACCACTCTGTAAAAATAATTATTTAAGTAATCATCCACTTTATAAATTTTATCGTAATTTTAATCTTTTTAGTCCTTTTCCCCACCACTGTAATTGGGTTGTAACTGTTGCGTGTGTTTTTCTAAATAAATAATTTATTCTGTCACAAAAATTTAACTGACTTTTAATAAAAGAAATAGTTTATGTACCACATATTCTTTTTTCAAGTTCACAACGTCTCACAACTAATTATATATTTAAAAAATCGTTAAAATACAATTTTGCACAATTTATATAAATTTTATAACATTCATTTCATAACCAATTTTATTTGAAATCTTATGGCATTTTTCTTTATATATATTTTCACCCTCTTTGTAGAGATACATCTTCTTCAACTCGACTTATAAAGCACTCGGAATTTCATAAACATTTGATGTTATATATATATATTTCCGGATGATTGGAATACAGCTGTTTTGTGCAAACAGATAATCTGCTTTTGTGAGCACATTTGCATGTAATCTGTCTGCTCAGCTTCGCTTTCCAGTGACTTTTGCATCTTGTTACAAAATAATATCGCCTGTGTTGTTTAAGTCATTAGCAGAAAATATTGAAATTGTTCTTTCACCTATTTATTTTTGCAGTTGTGCAAATATATATTGCATGAGTTCAAATCAAAATTTCCCAATTATTCTGGTATTTCTAACTTTGTTGGTTGTTGCATTATGTACGTGCAATAACCTCTAAAAAATTTATTCATAATTCCACATTTCTATTAAAAGCAAATATAAACACTAAATTGCTTGTTTCAATTGACATGGGTCATTCCTGCTTTCATTTCTGGATTCCATATTTGTGGTTTCGGTAAGTGGTATGACACGGTTAACTCCGCTCCGCATTGATTAACCAATAAACTCCGCTCCGCATTGTTTAACCAATAGAGATCTTATTTTCATTCCTGTAGAACTGTTGCCGCTCAAAACGTGAAACATGCTTATTAAAGAAAGTAAAATATTTATTTCGGTAATTTCAAAACAACACCAAAATAAAGAGAGAAAAGTGCACAATGAGTGTGATCGTGTCAGTTCATCGCAAAATCGATTGAAATATTGTAGTCCCAAAAAACTTTGCAAGTAGACTGGAAAAAGTTGCAAAAGGGAGAGAATTCTAAGGATTATTCTTTGGATATCTAGAGGGTAATAGAAATAATAAAAAGAGGGGGCTTCACCCACAAACCTTCTGAAGAAAATCCATTTATCAAGTGCAGTTTTGAAAGAACTTGAGGAGACTGGGTTGTTGAACCCAGCTGTGCTGGAGCAATTGGGGGTTCATCTGTTTTTGAAAACTTGTGTCCGATCCGCCTTGTGAATAGATTCGCATAATCGTAAATAATTCGGAATGTAGGTCGAAGGTATTGATCAACTGGTCCATTAGGTTGAGAAGTTGGAGTGTTTTGGGCTGAGGCGAATCTTCTCTTTAGAAAGTGTCATCCCCTTCAAGATAATATTAGGGTATTGTCAAATTCAAACGTAGTTATTTTTGTATTGTTGGGGGTGTAGTATTCTAAAGAAATTTGAGAAAGAAAATATTTCTCGAGATTTAAATAGGTTATTGACGGCTGTTCCTCTTTATTTAAAGTGTTGAAATTGCCATAGAAAGAAAAATAATCTCCAAGGAATTAGTTTTTCTATTTTAGTGTATTTTGAAATGGTAAATAAGAGTTTACGTGCTGAATGAATGTCGTTAAAGTGTTCTGCAATTTTATTTCCTCATAAAATGACACTTTATAATTCAAATTGGGGAACGAGTGGATAATTTTAATGTCTTACGCACTTTAAGGAAATATTTACTCTAACATTTCAGATTTTTTTATTATTTAATGTCTATTTCCTATTTAATATCTTATTGCTGAAACCGTTTAAATATTAAGTTTTGATAATATTGAGGAAAAAAAACAGTTTAGCAAAGTTAATCTATTTTACTAATTAAGTCTGTAATGTAGCGAGCGAGTCCCTGAATTCTCAGTTATGCTAATTGACATAATATTCGCGAGTAGATCGGTGGTTTCAAGCAGCAGTGTGTGGGTAGAATATACGCCTTTAATGTCCATTGAATTAATAAGGACGTCATTCTAGGGGTCATTTAAAGTCTTAGCTATTTAAAGAGCCGTAGTGTCATTTTCTACAGAGGTTGTTAGTTTTAAGTGGGGCAAAGGGTACTTTATAAGTTTTACATGCATAGAAAATGAGATTATTTAATCTTAGAAATTGGTGCAGTTTGTTTTGAAAGGATTGGGGTTTATTGTTTAATTCAGGGGGTCTCCAAAGTACGGTCTGGGAGTTGCTTAATATGAGAAAGAAACTTCGAAAACTAGATTTGGCAAGTTTGGTTGATAAAATTATGTCCTTTATAAATGAATTAGATTTTATTTCGAAATTTAGTGAAATCTCATTACGTTACTTGACTGATTTGCTATGAATTAATATGGTATTCCAGAGGCAGACAAATCAACTTCATTTCAACACATTTTCGACGCTACCCACTTTTACAAATGTGTGGGATTCTAGATTCGACTTGACGGATATCTGTTACTGAAGCTGAGTTTTTTCTTCTGATTTTAGCTTAATTGAATTAGTAACTAAGTAAAAAGCCAATTAACAAAATACTCTACTTGCATTTTCAGTTTTATATTAACCATATACTACTTGTCTGATCTTGGACATCTTTCTGAAAACAAATGATTTTTTAATGGAACCACCGATGCGAAGTTTGGAATCCCTATTTTAATTCACCGATATCGAAAAATGCTTGAAGTTGCTTATTACGATGATTCGCAGCTGTTCTTAACGTTTTGTCGTTGACTTGACTGTTCCGAGATTCTTTTACTAGAAGACTTCGTGATCCAAACTTTTCCCACAAGCAGAACAGCCAGTTTCTAAAAGTGCTTTTATGGAAAGAAAACTATTTTTAGTGTGGCCGTCAAGCGAACGTAAATGCCAAACACATGAATAATTTACCGCTATCGTCTTTCCGTAAATTCTTACTAAAAGCATTCATGCACGTAGAGTGGTAGGATTATGTTGTAATATGGAATTTAACTTTCTGAATTTTCATTGATTTTGAGTGTTTTAAACTATTTTATACTAGATATAATAAAATTTGGCTCAAACTATTCAAATTCGAATAATAATTTGTAGAAAGAAATATTACTTCAATCAAATTTTTTAAGAGGTTTGCAAACTAAATAACGTATTCCCTAACGAACAGTTAAAGTGCGTTCGTATAGCTCTTCTGCAACTTTATTCCTTAAACTAACGACCAATCCATTGTATCTGACGAATAAGTTCCAATGTGGCAATTCGAAATAACATTTGAGTATCATCTCTCTGTAAGTTCTACTTACTTCCCTGACAGAAATACGCGATGAATTGCTTTTACTTCACTTCCTCATTTTGATCATTGAATATCAAACTCGTATCTTTCACAAGGCAGCGAAATGTTCCCTTCCCTTTAGTTTATCATACAGTGATTGCAGTGTTTGTCTATTATGTCTTTCCCAGATGACGATCATGACCATTTTTCTCTTGTGGTAATGTCCCGAAATTGTTGGGTCATCTCCAAATTTCTATCTCAATGTGATAGCGAAGAGGACATTTTGTTAGGGTTATCAATGTCGCCATTACCTCTAAGTACTCTTGGAGATGTTCATTGTATTTGCTTCAAAGAGGTCTTCCGACCGGGCTTTCATCATCGCATTATTTTGTTGAGATTTTCCATGTTATTTGTTTGTGGTTTTAAGTAAATGCTTCTGTTGCAAAGACCTATACACATAATTTTCCTGTGCTTTTATTTAAATGTTTTCTTACCTGCGCTTTATTTACATATGTACATGTAGTAGCATGCAGTGAATTCCAAATTATAATTGGCATTTTTTTTAAGTTGCACTTGAACATATTTTCTTCAGTTTGTTAATTATAAATACAATACTTTTATATTTGAATGAACTTATATATTCACACATGAAGGTTTATGTGAAAATATTTGCAAAAATTCAAATGCTAGTTAACTAATTAGCATTTTGCGCATTAATTAGCATGGTTTTCGAACACTCATAAACCCAATACCTAATTTAACCTAATTGGTGTTGACGTATAACATTTTCGTGCAAATTAACTCATTCAACCGTTCTCAATTTTGTGAACCGCAAAATGTGTTTCAATTTATTTAACTGAACTATATTATAAATTATGTATTCCAGTTCCTGGATTTGTGCTAAGTTCCATAGTCTCTTTAGTCTTTGTTGTTAACGTTCTAGTAAAATAATAATAAATATTAAGTCTGCATTTAAAATAGATAAATACTATCTCGGTTAATATTTCGCTACTTTGTAACTTCAACGTTGTTATAGCAACATACACTCTTAAAACAAACGAGCGGTTTTAACTCAGTCTGAGTTAATTTCCACTCCTTTCCGTGCCGAAAATGCACTTCTCCTATATGAGTGAATTTCACTCTTTTTCGGAGTGGGTAAAAGAAATAAAAGAAAACAATATGCGTCCTACACTCTTAAAACGAGTGGTTTTAACTCATTCTGAGTTAATTTCCACTCCTTTCCGGTGCCAAAAATGCACTTCTCCTATAGGAGTGAATTTCACTTTTGTTTTAAGAGTGTAGACTTTATTTAGATATAACTTAACATTTTGCCTATCCAAACAGCTTTAAATGTTTTAAAAACGCATGTATGTATTTGTTAAAAATTTGCTTGTCACAGTTAAAATTTAAGTTGGGTGACATGTTTCCAAGAGCGATTTCATGTTTTAATATAGTTTAAGATATTATTTTTTTTATATGATTTAGCTAACTTCAGACGTGTTTTCAAAATAAATTAAATTATTGAAATTTAATATGTAGACAATCTAGTCTCTGTAGACAATTGCAAATGCGTCAGAAATTTATAATAATACATATTTTTAATTTGCAATACAACAAAAAATGTATCTGAATAACATTTACTTTTTCCAATGAATTCCACCATACGATTGGCATTTATGTGTCCAAACAGATGTCTCGGCTTGATCGCCATTTTCCAACGTTTGCTCCGAAATCCCATGCCCCGATAATCAGAAATCGCAAAAAACTGTACTGGTTGCTGCACCATTAAAAGACGGTTTGGAAGCCACACAAAAGAGCCCTCCTGATGTTTTTACACTTGTTTTTATTTCTCGTATTTCATTTTTAGCAGTTATCTAATGGCCTTTTATTTGGGATTTCTTTCTTATTTCTCGCCATATTCTTTTTGGTTTCGTGCCCCTTTGATTTTTTCCCTTTTATATCTATCTTCTACACCAACTGATAAGAACAGGAAATTCCGGACCTCTGGAAAACTTTTTTCCTTGTGGGAAAAGTTGTATTTATTTAAAGTTTTGTACCGTAATATCGACTCTTAAGAGCTTTTAGATTTTTTTTTATTTATTTGGGTCACTGAAGGGGAATAATTTCTTATGATTTTTTTTTTCGTTGGCACAGATTTTAAGTTTCCCAAGAGTTAAAGTTTTTCGATACTCTAGTCTGGCTTAGCTCGCTATTTATTTTTTAAGCATTCGAAAAAAGAATTATATTTTATAAAAAGTAATATGTCAATTTCACCTGTAAAAATAGGCTTTTAGCTTTCACTTTTTCAATGCATATTTTTTGTTAAAAAACTTTTATGTAAACTGCAGGCTTTCTTTAAAATTAATAATTGCACAGTAAAAAGAATTTTTTTGCTAAACATTGCAGGGTAAAATTTTGTAGAATATTTATTTTTAAATGTTATGTTTATTTCGAATTAAAAACTCTTCATAACTGAAATAAAGTGAATCAGATCAAAATTATTTAGATTTAAGTAGGTATTTTAAAACAGTTGAGAAAGTGCTAGTCAGTTAAATTTCTTTTAATAAAACTAATTTTATATGCCTAAATAATTTTTATAATTAACCCATTAATAGATGAAGTTCAATAAAGAAATTATTTTTGAATTGATGAACAACAACCCAAATAAATTTTTTTTGCATTAATAATAAATATTCCAGCAGTCGGCCTACTAAAATATTTAAAATATGCTTACTTTTCAACAAATACTATTGTATAAGACTTGTTCTCTAATCAGATCAATGTCCAAATAAATTCGAAAGGAAATACTTAAAAGAGGCCCATTTTAACACGCTTTCAAACTTTCGCCACCATTGAAAGGACGTGAGGAGAAAAGGGAAAAGTGGGAAAAGTAACTTTTCCTCTAGAGTTGCAGCTCTACAATCTTTCACGCTTCGAAACACCAACTCGGAGAGAGAGGAGGAGGGAAAAAGAATCTGCAGACACCTTTTCCTTGTGGGCTTGAAAGCGTTCTAAATAATTCTTAGGGTTGATTTTAAGTGAAATTTGTGTAATAATAAATATTCGTAAATTCATATAATGACAGACTAGTTAGGTGGAATTTTTTTTACTGTTCATAGGTCACGTTTTTCTCAACAACGGAAATTAAAGTTGCTTAAGATATGTTTAATAATACCGTCGAATGAGGTAACTTTGGACCTGGAGGGTAGTAGCATTGGCCTAAATTTTTCAAGCTAATAACTTCTTATAAAAATGCACTCTTTAAAAGTTGCTTGTATTTTTCTATTAATGGCAACTCGGTCTTGACCTATGATTAAAAAATATTCAAGAAGAAATTCAGCACTAGAGCTTCATGCTTGGGCTAAAAATATCCTAGGTATTCGACGGTATCGATAAAATAATTTAACGATAACTAGTACACGCATACAACTTAAAGCGGATTTCCCAGATTCTTTCGATTATTCAACATTTCGATTACCAATTTCAAAATTCTTTAAAACAGTACTAACTACTTCGTTATAATAAACAGTCGTTATAACAAACTTCTGCAAATAAACTCTTTCTAATAAGCTTTCCCTTTTTACTTCTCATTAATTGAATGTTAATACATAGTTTGACTTTATGATAAAAACTTTAGTTATAATTTTGCCAAACTAATGCAGCGCTCTTACAAAAGAGATTGAGAATTGGCTCCGTTATTTGATTTGATATCCTGACGGGACAAATTGCTCGTACGGAAATCCCTTAGTCCAGCAATGGCACCCGTTTCAGTGAAATTCTAACCAGGAATTTCGGTCTGTTTTCACTCGTTACAGTTTATCGATTCAGTTCATTCCTTTTAGCGTTGTTCTTTTTAAAGAGATACGGCTTAAAAAAAGGATTTGAGGGGGGAAAAATGGAGAAAAAAAGTTAGTACCTGGAAGGCTTTGAATAGTTTTTTTTCTTAAATCAGTATGGAGGCTTATAAAATTCTAAGTGTAAAGTGGCTGCCTGGAAAGATCGATTATCTTCTTGATCTGTAGTTGAATTGAAATGTTTTAATGGAAGTTTTATTTTTTTGCTTTATTTATTTCGTTTCCTGTAAACATTTTAGACTCGACTTTTTTTCCATCAATTTTGTTGAAAGTATTTAATTTTTACCGGTATCTTAGCTGGAGCTTTATGAAATGCAGTCCCTTAAGTGTTCTTCGAAAGCTATTCGAATATAAATTTTATAATTACTGTAAAAAATTGATAGTTTTGGTCAAATATATAATTTTTTTACTGCCTACGAAGTATAACGTCAATAGAATGATCTATTTAGATCTTTTTCCCCAGCATACTTGTATTTATCGTTAATCTACACAAACGTAAAACCCATTTAACTTGCATCATAAAACTATTTATAATGGGAAAATATTATAATTTTTTTGCAAATTTTTTGTATTTTTTCAGATTTGTCAACAGTAAATTTCTTGAGTAATAAACTAGACTTTCACTAAATAAAAAAAATACATAGTACAAGGTAATAATCCAAGAATTAAAAAAATTGTGCCCGCGCGGCTTTGTTATATGTAAGTTTTTTTTACGTCGATAACTGCTTTATTTAACTTTTTATGCACTATATGTGAATGTTGTAGCATTGACTATTAACGCATTCTTCAAAATATGTGGTATTATTTTGGTTGGCCTGTTATGAAAATGTGGCAATCGCAACATGTTAAAACATATTGATCATCCAGTTCGAACCGAGGTCTTTCTTCCGTATAATCTCCCTTCTCCCGCATTCTGAACACGAGGAGGGGCTCTAAACAATGAATATATTTGCATTTCTAAAGTTTTAAAAAATGTCCCCTTGCAAATCAAATGAACCCGGCCTTTTTCACTGTACCAAGTAAATTGTCTTTTGCACCGAGAGTTTATTCGTCCAACCATGATGCCCTTACTTGTTATGCGCCATACTTGCCTTGTTAAAGGGTATGTACAGGAATTTGTTGCTTGGATACATGGCCACTATTTCCATGATTTTAGTTATAAAAAAACGGCTCGATAACTATACTTTACCAGGGTTTGATTTATTTATGCAAATGAAGTGTTTGCTATGTAATGCATATCCCCTGTTTCCATGACTGTTTTTGTGCTAAAATGACCGAGATTCAGTTTATAATATAGTTTAGTGGTGTCTTAAGCATTTAAACGTAAATAAATGACCTTTTATTTACCTGATTTTATAATGAACCATGCATATTTATTTTCTTGATAGTTAAGCTGTTAAGCATTCGATAATCCAAATCTTGAACATCTGAACGAATGCTTTCTTTTCTTCGGATTGGGGTCTTATTGAATGTCGTAAAACGTTAATTGATTAACGATAGGATATTTTTTAAAGTTGTATAATATTTAGTGCTTAACATAGATGTTTTTATATCGATTAATTTTCTTTAAGAAAACATAGGTTTGTCATTTTTTTTAATTTTAAAAGATCAAAGAGATTACATGGATATAAATTTATACAAAAACTTTTTTTAAATCGAACTTGCTAACGATATTCGAGTGTCATCAAAAACTCTCTTAATCTTCTTCGTAACTTCGAACTCTTCGTAAATCGAACAAGCAATAAAAAAAATTTGAATACCTTATCCTTGTGAAATGGATTTTCTGCGCCTCGGCGTGTTGGCTTTAACGTAAGCTTCGAAGCACAATCGACATGAGTTATCGACACCAAAATTTTCAAGAAAATAGATTTTGCGATCCCTATTTTATTTATTTTTATCCCTTTTTTCACCATTTACTTCCCTTCCCCGTCCCTCCTTCTAACTTTGATAAAAAGAAATGGCACCGCCGCGAAAAGCGTAAGAATGAATTCGTTCTATTTTTTTTTACTATTCCGGCCCCCTTTTAAACTTTTTTTTCTTTCCCCCCTTTTCCTCATTCATGGCGATTTTTTGGCATGGTTTTTCTCTCTTCTATCTTATCCCTATCCTCACCACCGACGCAGTTAGAATGTTTTTTGAAGTTCGAGAACGAAGAAAAAAGTTCGAATTCTAGATTCCAGAATGAAGTTGGTGCAGAAAATGAAGTAAAAAAAGCAGGGATAGTGCGCCGTATGCACGTACTGAAATTTAGAATTTGATTTACTTTTTTGTGGTTATATGGTCAGTCTGCTGGCTGATCGAGTGATAACATTCCAGTTTGTGGCGAAGATCGATTGGTTATAACATTTTCATGTTTTGATCTATGGCTGAAATGTCTCATCTATATTTATTAGTTGGTATAGAACTGTAAATAAAACGCATTTTTTTAAAAATCTTTCGTAACATTTTCAAATACTTGCTTTAAAGGAAACTTGAACATGTTAAACAAAGAAAATATATAAACTTTTATAAATATAAGAAACATATAAAACTTAATTTAAATGCACTAAAAAATATGAACACTTTTAATTAATAAAAAACTTACATTCGAGTTAAGTTTTATTATATATCTTGGTTTATATAATTCATTGCATAAATATTTTATTATATATTTTTAACTATTTATATTCAGTGTTGCAAAACTGAGAAATAATACTACGAATTAAATTCCAACAAAAATATTTTTAGTATATTTATGCAGAATAAAATTGAAATGCTAAAATCTGATTATTTTATATTCAAGTTATTCAAGCTTCTTTCAATTTTAAATTTGAGTTTAAAGTCTTTTGTTATTTTTTTTTCAATCCTCTGTATTTGCCACATTCTTCCACACATCTTTGAAGTTTCTTTTGAGCTATCTTAGAAGAATAGCTTTTTCTCAAGGATTGTTAAACCTTTCGAATCCTTTCTTGTGTTTTCTAACACCTAATAATAGCACATCATTCTAGCGACTATTATTTTTATGTTAGTCCCTTTAATAAGATTATTTCTCGTAGTAATTCAAGCCGATGGCCCAGAAATATTTTCCTTTGAAACAGGAACACAATTTTCCCCCCTAGAATCGGTAACTCGGTGTACCTTTTTTTCCCTGTGCAATGCTTTACCGTCTGAGCTGGTCCACACCTATCTTATACTGGTTTGAAGGAAATGTATCCAATATTTTTTTATTCTTATAAAGTTGTGTAAACAAATATGAATTTTAAAGCAAGTCAATGGAAATAGAACCACCTACTTTTTCTCCGTATCATAGTTTTTAAGCAATTGTAAAATTTTGAATAGCACACTTAAGCCTTTTGATGAATTGTATGAGCCTAATGATAATCGAGACCACCTCCGCTTTGAATAAGGAATTTAGAGATATAGGTAGAAAGTTGACATGTCAAATTTAGATTCGCCTCTGTTATCCAGAGGTCCTAAACAAAATCTATTCTGATTACGCAATAGGGTCTGATAATGTTGAAGACCTGCCAATTCTCCAGATTCACCCGGCAATACCAGATTTTTAGCTACTTTTTGAATTTCGGTGTTATTTATACCAATTGCCGAATTTCCGAAGGGGAAAACATTAAACTTTATCTTGGAATCCGGAAAATGGTTATTAACGAGTTAAATCCGGAGAGTTGGCAGGTTGGGTTGAATTAACGTCGCACTAGAGCCACAGTTGGCAGATCTGATGATATTGTATAGGATCTACTAAATATACCACACTTCGGTCAAGGGATATAACAATGATATATATTTTTTTGACACAAATTTCAGTTACAGTTTTGTAAAAATGGTTGGGTTCTTTTGAATCCTACACGAGAATAAATGAATTAATGATGCCGAAGTGCAAGTTGATTCGAGCATAGGTTGTAATTCGATTACCAGATAAAATAAGAATTGATTTATTTCATCTTTTTTCATATATATATTTTGATTTAATAATGGCGGATTTCGACAATCGTTCTCTTCGAATTCGTCAGCATCCGGATTAGGGTCTTTGCCCTAACGAGTTTTGGAGACTTTTCTGGGTCTTTTTCTGAATCCCTTGATTTAATCGAAATGCTTGGAAACGGTCAGATGTGCCGTTAAAGTGGTTTCGAATAAAGAGGACTGTTTAAGATAATTGCTCTGGCTTTTTTTGAATGGGTTTTCCCGAAAAATTTGTGTTAAAGCAGCCGCGAAAGCTCTTTATTCCTGCTTGAAAAATCTCGAGATAGCCCTGCCAGTTGGCTTAGTTTTTTGTGTTGTGGAAGTTCTTTCTTTTGGGATAAGTTCTGTATTTTAGTGAGTTCATTAAGTTTTTCTGGTTGATGTGTTTTGTGTACTTTTTTTAGAAACCTTTTTATAGAAAGAAAGAATTATATTAATTTTTTGTATAATAAGGAAGAAACTATTCTTTAAGAGAATCCATGATTGTTTGCGTAAGAGAAAATAAATGTCTTTAAAAATTAAATTTTACCATTCAATTTATTTTCCTTTTTTTGAGGCAAAAGAATCTCCTTTTAATTTCGCCCTCAAACTTATGGCACGAATTTTTTTTATATTTTTTTTTAGTAGAGAAATATAAATCCAACGGAATAATATCACGTTATTGAATGAAACCTTCATTTTTTAAACAATATAAAAATACTAAAATAAGTTATGCTTTCAGGAAGAATTAAATTTAGTTAACTTTTTTAGTCTATGCATCTCTTATTCCTTACTATTGCAATATTTAGTAGTGTATAATGCCTTCAGTCTACTACTAAGCCGTATAACTACTTATATAGTTCATGTGCTGAAAGGGGTAACACCAATTCCCCCGACAAAATATTTCTAAAGTTTATAAAATTTAATAATTCAAATAATCGCCATTGTGTTTACTATAGTTCTACAAAAGCATTTTGAAACAACCATGCCCTCGATTCGTCCCCCATCCCCAAAACTCCCATAACCATTATCCATTTCTAAACCATTTCTGCTTCAGATCCAACAGAAATCTCCCCTTGAAGGAATCGGTGTGTGGGATGCAATCTCTTTTCCCATTATCCCATCAGTTCACGAACAGACGATTCCCTTTATTTTTGCACAAGGTTCTATAACGAATAAAACATTATTTCCTCTGGAACAAGAGCAAATGGAATGACGAATAGGGGACGTGTTCCATTGTGGTCCCGTGAACCGGAACGACAAGGGCCGGGGAAGATCTGTCTATCGTCTGCCGAGTCTCCTCCGCCCCCGTTATTTATTGACACCTGCCTAAGGACAGGTTTTCCCCTTTTTATTTCTTTATTATTTCTGTACCTGAGAGCTAAAGGGGTGTAATGTTGTCCCATTCATGGTGTAAGGGTTACACCTCTGGACCAGGGTTCGAAATTAACGGTGGCTAGTCGCAAAACGCGACCAAATATTTTAATTTTGCGACTTCTTTTACGCGGAAGTTGCGAAACTCGGGCGATTCTAAAATCGCAAAACTATATGATTTCTATAAGCAGGCAACTCCAGCAACCTTAAAATCACAAGATTAAGAACTGTAGAATCTAAAGTTTGTGGCGATTTTTTTAAAAAATGCTCCTAGGTAATGTGCATTTGCTCCTAGTTTTTTTTAAAGTGGGTAGTACAGATTGCTCCTAAATTTCATTATTCAATGTCGATCACTGTTCTTGACCGAAGAACTGCAGGTCCAGTTTGACTTAAACCCTTGGTCAAGACTGGTTTCATCTCATATTGTCCAGATGATTATGAATATGGCTGATTGTTGTGACAAAGCTGGTTGTAAATATGGTATGTCCAATAGCTTTTTGTATTTTATGCTTACATGGAATTTGGCTAAGTAGATTGTTTTTATGCAGACTAGATGAGACCTTATTTACTGATTAAAGTTATTTCATTGCTTTATCTTAATGATTAATTGCTTTAATCTTAATCTGACTGATTGCTTTAATCTTACTGATTAAAGTTATTTCATTGCTTAGCTAATATCTACACAAATGTTAATATGTTTTGTATAATTTAATAAGAAATTTTTTTAACAGGGAGTCCTTAATCATTACTTATTTTTGAAAATGTATTTCGAAGATCTTTAAATATCGCCTAACAATATATCTATAACAACTGAGCTTAAAAACTGATCACAAATTACTGAATTGAATTAATTTTAAATTTTATTATTCAATTATCTTTTAGTTAAAGTGTATTTATAATTCCTCATATGGTATGTTTAGATTTTAAAATATCTAGTTTTCGTACCGTGTAGTTATTTAAATTTACCATATTTTCCTATTTGTTAAAATTTGGTCTCCCGAAACTACAAATTTTTATTAGATAAACGTCAACGAACCACAACCAACTGTACAGCACCGCTACTTACTTTTCACAAGTACATATTTATGGCTATGAAAAAAGTTGGAAAATCGTCAAAGTTAAAAAAAATTACGCCCCTTTGCCTGTGAGGTAAAAAAATTTTGCCAATGGTTTTCTTTGTTTAGGTTCGTTGTCTGATTCTGAAAGGAAGAGTTACTGCTCGACCCACATTTCGAAGTTTTTGAGGTGGGACGAAAGCTTCTCAGATTAATTTCTTTTCTTCTGCAGTTGGAGTTTGTTGTAGTTGGATAGATTTTGGTCGGGCTGAAATGTATTGTTTGTATTTTTGGTCAGGGAATGAAAAGGGTTTGTTGGATGAAGTGCAATTAAATATTTATTATTTTTATTTGTGTTTTGGAGATGAAAAAGAAATGCTTTTTGTGTGGAGGAAATAATTTATCGAACTCGATACACTTTTTTAATATAGGAAGCTTTAAAATTTTACTTTTACTTAAAATAAGTTCAATGGTTGTTTATTCCAGAAAAAAAAATACGTGCAGAAATTTTCTGCACAAGAAATCACTACCCCGAGAATGGAAAATTATAACTGTAGTGTAACTTTTCTCGTGGTCATCTGTCAAAAGTTTTTTTAAAAAAAACATTTAAAAATAAAATATAATTTTTAATGATGTAACCATTTTTATATTTCTATTTTATTTTATTAAATTATTATTATTTTATTACGAAAAAATTAACAGATATTTAACATAGGTAGAGCTCTAGTGTACTTTAATCCAACCAATTTAGACATTTTGTTCGCTACAGAACAAAGTAAAGTTGCTCAGTTCTGGATAATTAAACACTTCTGGCAGTACTTGCAAATTAATAGTTTTATTTGCTCCTCGTATTTGGATTGATTAATGACCTATAGATAAACAAATTGACGAATAAAAACTATAATGCATTAAAAAAATTATATCATGGATCTTCCCGCCAAGCACAAATAAGCTTAAACTAGTACCTGTTTCTAACGGTATGGTCACTTCCATATTAAACAATATATTTATAATACTTCTTTATTTTCTCTTATTTTCCCATCTTTAGTGACCTTTCCTTCAGTATCTTCTCTTACAGGTGATACAGTAATGCTCGCAATTGAATACTGATAGCGTAATACGAATCCGGTAACCCAAACGTATCCCTCTCTTATCATAATAATATGCCATTCCCGATTCTGGCCAGAGGGGCCAACGTACCCCGAGATTGCTTCTTTTACTTGCATTGTTTCTTTGGATCCCTAGGCCTCTACTCGGTTTGCTTAGAAGCAGATGTTCCCTAAGGTTTTTAGCTTATTGTTACTGGGGTTTTGTTTCTAAAGAGGAATTCTCTGGTTTCATTGTCTATTCTATTCATCCTGCCAATTGAATACGTTCGGGGTATAAGTAAGGTTCTTTTGCAGTTGGTTGTCGGATTCTTTTTATGTGTTTTGTTTTGGTAAATAAAGGACGTTATCGAATTATCTTTTTGAAAGGTTTATTCTGTAGTTTTTAGCTGCCGAAAAAAGTCTGATAGGGTTTTTCTTTTTTATTAAAAAAATTAACGTATGTGCTTTCAATTCCTATCTTAATTTGAATATAATATTCTAGTGCATTAAAGTATGTTGCTTATATAAGTTGTGCAATTAATATTATATTTATTATACCTGTAAACGTATCTTTAAATTTCCCGCACATAAACAAAATATGTATAAATTATTCATCAGTTCATTAATTTATTAATAGAACTTTTATGGCCATTAGTATTATTCCTAGACCTGTAGATAATTTATGAAAGATAGATAGATATGTAGACCTGTACATAATTAATGAAAAATTAATTGATTGATTATGTATTAATATTTTATTGTATTTGTATTGAAATAATATATAGTGAATTACTTCTACAATTTAAGAATTTCGAAAACCAATTTATTGTAGATAATTTTTATTAATCCATAATTTGGGTGAAACTAATGCCAATTACGTGACTTCCGCATTCAATACTTGCATCCGTACACTCTTAAAACAAACGAGCGGTTTTAACTCAGTCTTAGTTAATTTCCACTCCTTCCCGTGCCGAAAATGCACTTCTCCTATAGGAGTGAATTTCACTCTTTTTCGGAGTGGGTAAAAGAAATAAAAGAAAACAATCTGCGTCCTACACTCTTAAAACGAGCGGTTTTAACTCAGTCTGAGTTAATTTCCACTCCTTTCCGGTGCCTAAAATGCACTTCTCCTATAGGAGTGAATTTCACTCTTTTGTTTTAAGAGTGTATACTCATCGTTCAAATATAAAATTTGTAAACGTTTATTTTACTGACAATTTTTTCACAATTTTACTATATAATCGGACATATCAAGCATTCCACTTTCTCTTTCAATCTGTCTCCTCTAACTTTGGATGTCGCGTGCCAATGTCAGGAGTGTGTCGAACTCTGGCGTGGTTGTCAATTGACAATCGTCGTTTCCTTCAGCTTTGGAATGCGGGAGGGTGGGGTAACGTCCCATACCTGTTTATCGTCTGACACAAGCATCTATATTGTTTTTTTATGACCTACAAATGCCACTCTGGGAGACTCTTCATTCTCTTATATAGGCAACAGGTGTATCTAATGGCTCTGTTACCCTTTTGGCATTGCGTGTCAACTGATCTTTAAAGTCGATTTTTCTGTGTTGCGTTAGGCTTGGTTGGAATGCATAATACCGTCCGCCGTATGTTCTTATTGTTTATTGAAATGTATTAAATAATTTTTGGTTTTTGGAGTTGTTTAAGTTGGCTTGATACTTCTGTTTATTGATTGCTCTTTATTATTATTTTTTTTAATTCAGGAAAAATGTGTATTAAATTAGTCACAAAGTTCTTCATGTTTAAAAAATCTCAAGGTCGTCTTCTTTAGGTAAAATGTTAGCTTAGGTGTATTTCAATAGGGATGCACTTTGAGGCATACATATAGTTGGGGATGAAGTAGTTGTTTTAAATTTATTTGTTATGTTATTAAGCAGCAGAAGCAACCTAAAGGTATCTTGTAAACAAAAGGGTTTTTCAACTATTCTTTAAAATTTTTGCGAAAGAAATGTTATATCTTCAACTTTAGTTTATTCACAAATTCTCAATGTACCATCGTGATGTCCTATTGTTTCGCTTATTAAACTATCACTTCATTGGCATTACAAAGAAGAAAAAGTTGGTATAAATACTGATAATTATTTTAGCTCTTCGTATAAAAATTTTGTAATAAAATACATTTATAATTTTCCATTATGCATAAAATAAGACAAAATGGATTAAAAATCAGACTAATATCTTTCAAGTTTCATTTTACGTTACCATAAAAATTTCTAAAGTAAGAACAGTTTAAACAGCTGATACAGAAGGGAAACTTGTATTTGTAGGCCATTCCACGAAATATTGAAAAACGACATATTTTCATATTTCCTATCCATTAATATCCCCATTCATTACTTTATTGCTAGTCTGCGGTTTTTCTGAGTTAATCAGACATACGATATGACAATGTTATAAGATGGCGACCTAGTTTGATCATCATAAAGATTATTTTTGTGCGGCTATTTTAATATTGATAGAGGGCCCTATAAGGCTATCATTGCGGCACATCACTCAATCCAAAATGGCATATTGATTACCGTTCATAAATTGCTATAGTGATATTGGGCCCAGAAATAAAATCCCGAAAGTTTTCCGCTACATAAAAAATACTTTATAAGGCCATCAGCCAAGATCGCATATTCTCGCTCAATTCGTTTCGTTCTTTATAACTTTATCTGACCGGGGATTCGTAGAGCACGTTGCGGGCCGTGCATGGTTCTTGATAATGCGGTATTTCACTTGCCATAAATAACCTTCTCGTCGAATTCGATACCATGTAGCAACGTTGTTCTTTTCTAATAATTGTGGTTTTGTGTTTCTAATATATTTTAATTCTTCAGAGACAAGTAATTTTAAACACCAGTTGATAGCCTTAAAATATACACCGATATATGTTTAAAAAGCACATTTTTGTAATCAAACCTTTAACTACTGAGCACACAACACTTACGTATATTTAAGTGCAGAAAAAACCATTAGCATACTTTTACCAAACGCAAAATTTTATTTATAACCAAACAATCAACTATACAACCAGTATGAATTGGTTATTTATAATGAGATTAGAGTATTTATTGACATTGTTAGTTAGGTATGTTACTTTTATAAATTATACTGTTTAATGGCATTTCCGAAAAAAAAACACCCTCAAACATGGAACGCCCCTTCATATTTTTTTAAAATCCAAATCCACTAATGAAACGCTTGGGAATTCATAGGAAACTATACTGCAATTATTTTTATGAAGTTCTTCGTCAGAAGATGTATTAAAATAAGTCAAGTAAATTGAAACACCCAAATTAATATCGCTAATTTTAAAAGTAAAAAAAACTTCCCACACACCTTATTTACTGTAAATATACTCCGTCATACAATAATTTTCTTTTGAAAACATTTAAAATATCTGAAATATTATATATAAATACTTATACATATTAGACAAACAGGATTTTCCAAGTTCATCGTTTTATCATTCACACTGTGTTGGGGGGAAAAAAGCGAACAGTTATCTCTAACTTTTATTCAATACCCACACCCCCTACGGAATTGGCTCCATATACCTAGGAGAATTTTCGAAATGGCGAGATTGAGGGTACAGCTACCGTTTAGTTCTTTCCGAGGGATCTTATCTGGTGAGTATAGGGTGAATTTATGTTCGACACTGTATCAAAATTTTAATCGGTGTCAAAATGAAATGCTTTCGAGCTGGTATCTTATGATAGCTCCTCCACCCTGAAATTGCTTTTGGCGTGGGATGTCCCTATCGCGTATTGTTATTTGATGAATCGTATGCAAGTTAAGATCTAATTCATGCATGCTTAGAAGGAGACTTTTAACTTGTTATAGATAACTTAAATTTACATAGTGTTGCATTGTAATAATGTTCAAAATGAATTTTATGTGGACATGTGCATATTTTTTCCTCTTAATTCTGATTGAAGTTTAGTTGAAAATTAGAAGCCGGAAAATTGCTTTTTGGTTGAAATTCAATGTTTTTTTTATAAGGGCTTTATGGTTTAAAAAAATCTGTTTACATAAGATAATTAGTGAATCTTGACATGTATTCTATACATATTGTTCATCTTTGTCGTTAATTCTTTTCTTTTACAATCACGTCTTTTTTGTTTGAAATTGTCTTTTTGTTGTTGAAAATGCAACCTAGAAATTTATTAATACACACTCGCATTTTCTTTTGAAATCTATTATCTACTTTACATTTCTCTAGTTTATATTATCGTTGCTTTTCGGCTGTTTTGAGCTTACAAGATATTATCTTATCTTCACTTCTTGACAACAGGTTGCGTTTATTTCCCAAGCCAAGCTACATTTTGGTTCATAAAAGCCACGGAAAATGACGTAAAATTCTATGTTCTGTGTTTAATTTCTTCACTGTAGCCATATCCAGCATCTGGTCATGGGACATATCTCTCTGTTTGATTTGACGAGGCTGTAACTTGCACATTGTACCATAAACATCCAATAAAATTAAATGAAAGCTAGAACTGCATTAGATAATAATATATGGTTCTGTTTGATAACTTTTTTTCTTGCTTATTGAGTGACTGTTAAAGTTCTGAATGATTTTGGCTGCAATATGATAATTTTTTTTGATTGATGTTACATTTGACAGGAAAACTCATGGGCATTGGAAAATAAACTATTTGGCTAGTTAAAACAAAATTTATCAATGGAGTTACACACCAAAATACACATAAACTATTTAGACACCAAATGCACATACACAATACTTAATCTCCTGGAAGATCCATATTGAACGTTGTATTTTGAGGTAATCTCTATGGTAAAAGCTATATATCTCGTCGGATTTTCGATTGTAATCCATTGCTTTAGTATTCCATTTTCACCAAATAAATTCTACCTCCTCGTGAATGTGTTATCGAACTCGGTATAACTCTGATCAAGGGTTTGTCTATTGCAGCCTTATTAAATCACAAATAATAATTGTATGAATATTTTATAACTATTTATGAATGCCAAGATATATATAAACTATTTTTGACAAACACTTCATTTACAACTCTATCAAATTCGCAGTCGGGTCAAATTGACCATTTCAGAAGTGTAATAAATTGGACCGTGTTCAATTTCTCCGCCCAGAAGAGACGTTCTGAGTGTGCCAATGACTTCTACCGCAAAAAGGAATTGATTTTTAAGAAGCGTGCTTTTCCGAACTTTCGCTAATCGGTTATCATTAGGCCTTAATTTGCTCTATTACGGTTGAACTAGGAAAAATAAATCGTATACTTCTAGTGCCTTTTATTTTTCTCTCTGATAGGTTTGGAGAAATTGAATATATTTTTTAAAAATAAGACAGAAAGGTACTTTAAAAATGGGGTGTGATAAAACCATTTTCTTTTTAAAGGCTATACATAAGAAATGGCTTTATATTATCAGTAGTTTTTTTATAGTTAAATAACACATTTTAGAAAAAATAAATCCTCTTAACCATATGCTGAGTTACTGTATCTAAAAATTTAAATTAAATTCATTGCTAATCAGCTTAAAATTCTCGTTCTTAAAACCTCCCTATATTTTATTACGACAAATCCTTTTATATATAGGGTATTCGTTCAATTGCTTTTTATCATTCAATAAAATATTCAGTGGAACTTTTTTTGCTGAAAAGGAAGTTCCAGGCTTCGGAAAAGAATAAACTAAGGACAGCACTTCGGAAGCATAAAATAACTTTATACGTTTTAAATATTTAGGAGTTTCGCCATTATTTAAAAAATGAACTTAAATTGACATTAGTTGCGAAACCGAATGCCATTACTATGGTAATAGTTCCTAATTGTTAAAACCAAGAACTGCATTGATAAATGTTAATTATGCTTTGTTTTAAGCTTAATGAATGTGATTTTTTTTTTAAAAAGTAGTTTGATGTTCAAGAAAACTCCGCATACTTAGAGTATATATTTTTATTTAAAGGTGAGGTTAAAGACTAGATTTGCACACAAATGTTTAATTTCTTTTAAATTGCTTTTTCAAATATAAATTTACATAATTATTTTCTTCCGAAGAAAAGCTTCAAATTGAAATAAGGTAGGACCGTCAAAAAACAAAAAAAAAATCTTTCTTTCCTTCCTCAATTTTGTCTTTTCTCGATTTTAATAGGTTTCAGTTGAAATGGCATAAAAAATAAGACACTTGAAATAAAAGTAATAGCTTTTACTTCCTCCTTTTTAGTACGATTCTAAACGGCTTTTCAAATTGGCACTTTCTTTTTCTTATGTGCTTGTACTTATACTAGGTAAGGTCAGAAAATAAAAACTTACGTTGGGCTTTTTTTAATTTGTTTAATAGAAGTTAGAAACTTTAAGCTTTTCATTTAATTAAATATTTTCTAACAATTCGTCGTTGTACTAACTGTTAAAAAAACTGATTTTTCTCATAGAAAAGTTTGATTTTGAGTGTATCGAAGTTTTGTTTTTTTACTGTGTGTTGGACAGATTAAATTTTGTGTTCGCATCTGAAGTACATTCTCAACTCACATTCTTATAAAAAGTTTATTCTGTTTGCGAAAGAAAAATATAGTTTTACAAAGATTCTGAATTATCCTCAGCTTACAAAGGAGGTAATCAATTTTTCAGTATTTCCCCTGAAGAAGTTTTTTTTTCTTCCAAAAATAGTGTACACTTATTCATGTTCAATTTCTTCTCTTTGTCTCTTTTTCTGAGTCGTCATATCCAAAACAAGAAAAAGCAAAAGTTAAATGTATATTTTTTACGCTTGAATACTTTCATTTTAAAATAACATTGTCTTTTCTGACAAGCATCAAAATATCCATTTTTTTTTGTATTGCATTGTTTGAAAGAGAGTAGAACAGAAAGGGTAAAAAGTTTCAAATAATATTCTGTATATTTTCCACAACTTTGATTATGGGCAAGTTTTCCGTGCACTTGCTAAAGCGACTGACTTGACTGTGCTGCTCCAACGCGGTTTTCCAATTGTGCGCTGTGTTATCCAAGGGCCTCTACTCGGAGTTACACCAAAGCGACGTTTTACGTAATAAATAACAATTCTTTTTGTGAAGTTTTAGACGTATTTGTTAATGACAGAATATAATTATAAATCCGCATTTTATAGTGCCTCCAAACCTTAGAAACCTGCCTCGTGAATTGTTAAAACAGGTCTTTTGATATCTACAGGACTTCGGGCTTAATAGTGATAAACCGAAAAGAACTAAACGCCGAAATCTCGACTCTAGAATTTCTCTGTTTAAGTTTATCTTGCAACAGGAAACTCCATAGAAATTACCAATTGTCATTCTATATACCAACGTTAAATTGCAGCAAGAAGAACTGTTTTCCTTTTTGTTTTACTGTCTTCTTTAATGTTATATTTGTGGTATCCTGACGCTAAAAGGTATTAATAGTTATCCGAATTAATTACAAAAAATTCTTAACACTGGCTCGTGTAATTCAATTTTGGTAAAACTCTCCTTGCTTCCTTTTAGTTAACTCTATCCAATTGCGGTTGGATGCATGATATCGCGTGTGATAACTTCTTTTTTCGCCGTTTGTCCTCCTTTTCTTGCCTCTTTTCGCATCATTTGTCTTGGCTTTCTTAAGCAGCACAACAGAAATGCACTTTTCGAAAATGAATATCGAGGCAGAGCCATTATCTTCCATGTGGGGGATGTAGTCTTTTGTGTTGTTGTTAGGGGAATTTCCACGCTTATCGTATGATGTACGACTTTACAGTTATGTGTGAGGAGATAGGTGGGAAAATAAATTTGATTAAGCTTTCGAGGATTAATGTTTCAGTTATTAATATATTTTGAGTTTTAATTATTGCTTTTTTAAAAAGTCAAGCATCTCTGTTTCTTGAAATATAAGATGTGATTGTGATAAATATTTGAATAGTTTTTGAAGACAATTTTGTTTGCATTAGACTGGAAAACTTTTAAATATTGTATTCTCTTGCTGCTGCGACAAAAAGCAAGAACTGGGGAATCGCAGTTTTAGATTAACATACATAGTATTTTTAAGAGTGAAAAATAAATTGTGTGCTCTTTTAGTAAATTTAATGTATTATTCGTCTTATACAGAGCTTTCTGCGATTTGGAATAAATCCAATCTCAATAAAACCCTCACGAAAACCTTAGGTAGCACAATTTTATAAGCTCAAAATCTTCAACACCTTCAAATTATAATGTCCTTATTCTCCAGCGTCCACGAAAGAAATACGTGCGCATCTTTCCATTGTTTACTCACTTTGTTATACTGCAGAGTAAACAACTTTACTGCTTTTCGGAAGCAATGTTTCTTGTTGTGAGGCACGACACTCTTGGCAAATCTGGAGAAGTCTCCCCTCCGAGGATAACAACCATGTTGAGGTAGGAATAGGATGGGGATGCCGCACGATCAAGCACCAAAGCAAAAAAGGGTTTGCATGTGAAGCCATTCATCGCTTCAGAAATTATTCCGAACAAGCTATTGGTGCGATTTTTTTTCAATATCTTTTTACGTAACTAAGTTGCGATGCGCCTAACTATGGTGTATAAAACTAAATTTATAATAATTTATATCTTACGCTTAAAGGGAAATATTAAAATCCTTTATTAAGTTTTTACTACAGTCTACAATGTGTATAAATCGTCATATTTGAGTTTAAACGCTGCGAGTGCGGTTTGTTTGGGCCTATCCCATTGATTTGGCGACTTTTAGACAGCTTCACTTTTTTTCACGCAAGGCATCTTCATCTTTTTTCAACCTGAGAACCGTGCAAGAGATTGGTCCATGCATTCTGTGAAAATGTTCTCGAGGGCGTCGTTATAAGGGAAAAAAAGGAAGACATTTCGGACAGGATTTGTCACTTTTGATCTATATTGGACTCGGGCGGAAGCCTTTGTTGGCTTGACATTTTCAACCTTCGGGGCGCAGGTTTGCTTACTCTTTTGGGATCTCACTGACTTAGGCACCTGGCTGTTTTGGATTGATAAAAATGTATAGGAACTTCACTGCTTTACACAAAAAAAAAGAAAGTGACTGATAGTGTCGTTATCACACTCGAACTGCGTCACATTAACATCATCATGAATGTATAAAGAGATTATCGAGCGATTTTTCGTAAGCAGTGTCTTCAGGTCCTCGAATTGAGTGATACCTGAACTGCATTTCAAAAGCCATGTTTCTGGACTTCGTAAACAGTGTCTCATGTCCACAATCGAAAGCAGTGTCTTCGACACCAAAAAAAAAGGATTGTGTAATTAAAAAAAAATCGGTTGTTGAGGATGTCCAATGTTTTGGTCGCCTTGTAAAGTCACTTGTTCTTACCTATTTCAAATTGCATTAAGTTTGTAGTTTGTGTTTAGCCTCTGAACAAAGTTGTATTATTTACAAAGAATTTATTATCTAAAAGATCTTTAAAATACTAATTAGAGCTTTTTTTCACGTTTAGAATCAAATATGCTAATAAAGTATAACATTAGTTTTTAATTTAATAACTTTTCTATTTTTTAATCATTCAGGAATTATGCGCATTGCAAAAACTGTAATTTGAAATTTTTAACGGTCATATGGTTACTTCCGTTTTCTGTATAAATATAAAAGTAGTTTATGACAAAAATGTTAAAGTACAGTTTTGTCAAAACCACGGAATAAAATAGTTCCGATTCTAACTTAAGCACCTTTTCAAAGGTTTTTATTTACACTGTTTTAGCTTTATAGTACTAGGTCGCTTTTTAGCATTTCATTTTATCGTTCGTTGCTTGACATGTGAGACCTGTTTTTTACTTTAAAAGATACATAAATGTCAACATTTGTGTGATGAAAACGGCTGCCTCCACAACGTCATTAATACTAAATGTGTTTACCTGTTCATGTAGTATACCTGTTCATGTAGTGTAACCATGTAGAGTACCTGTTCATGTAGTGTAAAAAATTTCTTGAGGTATTCAATCCAAGTCATAACTCTGTTTAAAAAAATTAATGTTTCTTTGCTTACGCTTTGCAATTTTCAAAACACTGTAAAGATACATGTCTTCAACAACTGCTGAAAAATATATAGTTCACAGCCTTTCCATATATTGCTGACACTCGCCATCACACAACAATAATCAAAGCACACTTGTTTTTAGCTCATATATTAATTTGAAAATTTATGAGTAAATAGCATTTTACGGGGCCACCTTTTTGAATCCCAATGATTTTAGTAACAATAGGTAACATGATTAAAAAAAATCAATGTTGCATCGCATGTCTTTCATAAACATTCAAAATTATATCGAAAATTGGAAACGATGTGTAGCTATTTTTAACCTAACCATTAATCGCCTTTTGCAACAAATTGTTAGTAATTCTCCCATTTCCCAATAGCTTGAACGTTTCACTGATTTAATTATATCGCCCCTAAATTAAAACATAGCTATTATATTGCTTGCCCTGGAAAATTGTAGCATAAATCATTTTTCATGGTCCACTGTCCAGGAAATCAGCATAAATAACTTTTACGACAATGCTAAAAATAAAGAAGCCCCCCTCTGAACGCTCTGTTAATGGTAATTGAATTACACGTGCTGTCAAACATTTTCCCTGTTACAGTATTGTTATAAATGAGGAAAACCATTTTTAATAATGACAAATTGCCCATGTGCCTGACCATGTTGTTCCAGCTTTCCGTTGATACAATTCTTAATTTGCATCATAGCCCAAGCATTTGTGTGCCAAATCAACAGCGACCCAAGTCCAGTTATAACATATACGCCCTTTTTGTTTCAAAACACTTCAATATAAACGCATGTGTCTAGATTAGAAATTAATGGGTTTCAGTAAAAATTACCGCATAAGAAGTTAACTTAGATCTTTGTTGCTCTGATACACCCATATGTAGATTGATTCAAAAATAAATATATTTGCCTCCGACGATAAAAAAAGATGGCTACTAATTCTCAGTTAATTGGATTATTAATTATTTCCGACAGTTTTTCTGAATTTCTGATATTTGGGACACACTTCATTTTCGAGGATGGGCTGAGACTCAGTCCCCCAGTACTTAGTTAATTAAATATTTGCCGAGAAATTATACTCTTTCTCGTTTTCTGGTAGTTTGTTTGCCAAAAATATTCTGGGATCACCTCTAGGAAAGTTTTTATCTTTTACTTAAGGGACTAAGTGTGACATCTGTGCCGTTTCCTAACAATCGAAAAATAAAATTAATTATTATTGTGGATGGTTCATTAGATTATTAAATTTGTATTACTTTTTGCATATGCGAATGCCTCTGTAATGGATTATTAATATATTCTATCCACATTTCTGATTTTATTAAAAGTGTGATGGTAATTCTCACGATGATTTAATCCCTTCGTGATTCTATTTGATCTTTGCATTGATTTTCATACTAAAAATCTTTTGTATCTTAGTTGAAAGATAATTCATTGATGTTCTGTTTCTTACATTTTGGAAATTCATAAGAGTTTTGTCATGCAGCGTTTTTTATGTAGTTCAAAAATTCAGTCATAATTAGAATTCAATAGGTTTTTTTTAAATTTTAATTAGAAAGTATATTTACAAATTATTTTTAACTATTCGAATATTTTTATAGATTAGCTAAGGAGGCCTGCTAAAAAATTCTAAAATAAAAAAAGCTGTATTAAAGTGAATAGTTTCTTAAAAATTAGCAATTTAAAGTTTCAATATCACATATAGTTATTTTAATTGCTCATTTTACTCGTTTTAATTCTATTATTGTTCAACTATTCATTAACTTTTACATCCCACAAATTAAGTGGTTTAAACTCGAACCTACGAATGTTTGCGGCGCTACCAGCGGTTCTTGGATTCAATTTCAATCATCATCTGGCCTTTATCCATTCCCGATACGTAACAGTTCACCAACCAGTGCAAACTATTTAAATGCTTCTAGTTTACCCTACACAATCCAATTCACGTTATTCAGTTGGCCCGAGCACATAAACATACTCAGTACTATCTTGTTTTGGTAGTAATTATAAGCGTGGGATGCATGCTTGTGTACGTAGGATTGTATCCGAGATCTGATACCAAACCTAAACTTTACCTACATCATCAACCTTCGGGTGGTATCCTGATGGATGGTTGATGAGTTAGATGAAGGTAAATGGATTGGCCTTTGTCGAGTTTCGGCAGCTAAACAGTAATAATAGTGGTATATTCGCGTTTGTATCTCTTGGTATTTTCTCAATATAGGCACAGAAGTTGTTTGCGTGTACTCAGTTGCTTAAAATATATTTTTCGCTCCCAAACATGTACCCGTTGCAGTAAAATGCTACAGGTTTATACGTTCAGGTTATATTTGTCTTCTTTTATGCCACAGGAAGCCTAAGTGACCTTCAAATCGATTGATGCCTGTGCGTTTGAATTTTGAAACAGTTTTTAAAACGATACTTTGAAAGCTATAATTTTCTAGAAAAGGGAAAATTTTGAAGATTGGATATCGACTTTTTTGCTTCTTAAGTACAAAAAAAACCTCTACAATTATTCACTTATTTGGTTAGAAGTTCATTGTTCGGATCATATCTGACCCAATCGCATTTTGAAGTGCTGCCACGCTTTTCACAAAACCCTCGTGAATTTTTAATCGAATTTCCACACTTTTCCATCACAGCGTGAACCGCGAGGTTACTCTTTGGGCGTCAACTAGAAACATTGTAGACTTTTCCGCAAGTTCTCGAGGGTGGGGTTGCGGCGGGAAAGAAATCTGCTGCTTGTCAAGTAAAACATATTGTTTAAGTAATCTCCAGCGTGTAGAAGAACAGCATCGTTATCGCCATTGTCCTGGATTGGTGAGATTATGGATGATCTGTTAATCTTCCCTGCTGATCGCGGGGTCTTCCGAGATGGATTGTGGCATCTATCTTCCTTTCGCCAAGAGATTTTCTGGTGCCAACTTCCTTGTCGCCGTTTGATTTGAGGGAAAAAAACTAGGTTTAAATCGTAAAAGTTAAATATAAAAGTGTACTTAAAATATTTGCAAAAACAGTTTCTTTTCAAGATTTTATTTGAAGAGACCATTGTTGACAGGGTTCGCACGTTCCTTAAAAGCCGTTAAAAACTACTTAATTTTAGTAGGTCCTTATATAAGGGCCCTTAAAGTTTTTTTTTCATTGTAGGTCCTTATTTTTCAATTTCTGAGTGTTTTCTTCGAATTAGTTACGCTGTTGCCAAACATGATTTCTGTATTTCTTCGTTTTACCACGTGTTTCTCCTTTTAATCGGTTTCTCCTTCTCTATTTTTGCGGTATTTGTTAATCAGAATTGTTTTCTAAATGACAAAGAAACAGGCTACAAATATATGGCTAATATATAACATATAGAGTTTATTTTCTGATGTTTTTGATGTTACAGGGATGCTATATTATTATATAATAACGGAATGGTACTATTAATTTTCGTTATGTCCAATAAAAACCAGAAGAAATTCCAATATATACTAGAAGAACTCAAATAATTCGAAATAACATTTGGTATCGAAATTCCGATCTGTTCATTAAGAAATAAACACTGCAATTTAAAGAAATCCTAAACTAATAGAATATAATACAATTTTGAGCATTCTTTTAACTGTCTTGAAATAAACTACTTAATAAAAAAAAGTGAATGACTACATGAGTCATAAATAATGAATGCATAAGTCATAAATAAATGAAGAAAAACGTTTTGAAATTCATTATGATTGAAAAACTTTCAAATATTTGCTCTTTTAATTTGTTTTAGTACTTTTCATTTGAATTGCACTGATAGATAACGTGTTGTTTATTTTTTAAATAATTTTTTTCGCTTAATAAAATAATCTTTGCATCACGAATTTCTCATCAAATTATTTTTTACCTAACTAATTTTTTAAGGAATTAGTTAAGTGCCGGATATACCTTTGTGTTGCTTTTTCCTTCCTTGCGGATATTGTTGAAGGAAAAAAAAAATGTTGATCCTCCGTAAAGAAATGCTGACTACTTCTGAAGTTTTACTTTTTTTTTCTAGAAATTTCCTGAAACATCTAGCCAACCGTTCATAATTATCCTTTTATATAGAAAAAATCCCATGATTTACTGTATTCATCTATCTTTTGTAAAAGAAAAATGAATTTTTTTTTATCTCTTTTATCTCCAGTTACCGTAGTATTTATTCTTTATTCAACTTCGGTTTGATATTTTGGATTTCATTTCTTCAGAACCACCAATTGAATTTTTTTTTCTTGTATAGTCGGATTCATCATTTCTATTTTAATTTTTATTTATCAAAATTTGATTTATTTATTTCGAAATAAAAGTTGAAATAATAATATGTCGAAGGCTCATCTCAGTTTCTTTTTATAGTTTAGTTCTTTTAAAGTTTTTGGATTAGCATTTGTTTGAGAAGACTTATTTTTTTTATATTCGAATGAAGAATTTTTTTCTTGTTATTGTTATGCATTGGTTTCTTTTGCGGTGATTTTATTCATGCATATAAAAAGGTATTCAGATTTAATAAACGTTTGACTTAGTTCCGTTTGTTTCTCCCCCCCCCCTCCCCCGATATTTTAAAGTTTTATTTTTGAAAGGTGAACTAAAAAAGGTCGCTGCATATTAATTCAAAGCTCTTTGTCTTAATTAAGTTTCTTATTGTTTTTAACCTCATTGAGGTTTTGTTCTTGTGTTTGCTATTGTTCTGTATGTGCGCAATTGAAAAACATTTCTACGTAAGTCTTAATAATTATAGTTTAAATTTTAAAATAGTACTTTTTTTCTTTTTGTTATCTATTTATTGGATACTCTTAAAATTTATTTGAAAATTCATCTTAAATTTGTAAGTAGATTGCTTAATTAGGTACATTGTAAAAATTAAAAGGTGGCTTGAAAATAACAGGGGGCAATTCTTTGCCTAAGATTAGTTATTCTTTCTTCAAACCGACGATTCATCTGTATACTTTAAAACTTAACTCCCAATCAAATTCTTAGTTTTTTCATGATTTTATTGGGTTTTAATTTTAAATTTCGAGAGAAGGGTTGATAAATCAAAATTTAGTTTGCAAATGACTTTATCAATTGCATCATCGTAAAACGTTCCTCAGAAACTTCCAGATGTTCAGAATTAATTGCCCTTCGTTTAGGAGCAATTATCAAAAAATATTTTAAGAAAATATTATAAAATTTCTGACGAAATATTACGAAAAGTTTTATGTTAATCGAAAGGAAAATTAATTTTTCCGGTTCTAGAGTATGAGAAATAATTTTTAAAAAAAAGTATTACGGTGAATTATTTTTGTAAATTGAGGAAGTCGAACCATTTAACTGTCCAACAAGACCCACAGGTTAAAAACTGCTTTAATTATTTAGGTCTCTAGCTTTTTTTTCACCCCACGGAAATGTTCCTTAAAACATTTCTTGATAAATTTATCCCTGTTCTTCTCCTCTGAGACTCTTATCATTATCAAGAGTAGCTTAGATCATGCTGTACGTCTAGCCACCAAAATTAATCATTAAATCATTATTAATATTAATTTTTAAATGTTTATACTAATCGTTATAAATAATTATTAAGTTAAAATTGATATATTTAAAGACTTAAATTTATTTTAGTAATTTCTGCAAAAAAAATCAAGCGATGTTAGCGGGATCGGAGATCAGAACTTTACGTTGTATTTGGTGTATTGAAACGGCGTGTATAGTAAAACAAAACTAAGCACACTCCCCTTTTGCCATTTGCCAAGCTTCGGCCATTATTGACAATCATAAAATGCTGTTTTATTTTGAGGGAAAATGCTATTCTAGAACCGATTACATCACTTAGTTTAGAACATATATTTTTATTTATTGTTTATCGTATTATTTAAAATTGGTTTGCTAATAATCCTTATTTTTTTTCAGAATGGGGACCATTTATGAACTATGAAGTTACAGAAGAAGTGTGATCTACTATCCTATACACAGGAGCATTAAGGTAGACAGTACTATGTAATAACTAACTGTATTCCTCTTAACGTTTATAATTTATTTTTGAGTTAAATATTTCCGAAAATTTTAATGATAATTGTGAGTGCAAACGCAATCTTCTAATGAGGTACCGAATTTATATTCTAATTTAAACGTAATGATCTTCCAATATTAAAAGAAGATAAATATACGCAATTTATATTCAGATCAGTTCCACTTAACATTCAAATCTTTGATGCGCTTTTTTCCAGTAATAGAATTGTCTTTAAAGATTCTAAACCTTTCATGTATAATTTATATTTACATATTATTATTTTTAAAGAGGTAAACAGTTTATTTCAAATGCAACTGCAAGCGTGAAACTTTTTCGTAATACAAAAAGCACCTTGATATTCTGTAGCGCCTGTAAGGCTGTGATAAATTTTCGTCTGTTTAAAGAGCTTTCAGCTGAATACAATAGGCTTTTAATAAATGATTTCCTGAATTTTCTTTATCCATCTTGACTTTTGACGGAGTGTTAGCTTTTAAAGTTTTTATGAAATGATGCTGAAAAAACGAATGGAAGCTAAATCCTTATTATAGTTTCCTGTGTATTCGGTGGGTAAAATAGACTGGTTCTTTGGTTTTTATTGTTACTTTGTGACTTTTTTTTTTACTAGTTGTAGGATACTTTTTGATAGAAAATGATATATTTCTATGCTATAAAATCTATTTGTCTTGGTGGTGGGAAATTTCGCAGATGGGAAAGTGGCTTTTGCTGATAATAATGGTTTTGCGTTAATGATGTATTTGCCATAGCTGTTTCTTATATTCAATGATTTATAATAAGGAAAGTTTATTTTTGCGAACTTAACAATTGTTTTGGAGCTATACAAAATATTTGCAATTTAATTTATGTATGAAAGATATTTCTCTAGGAATTAAAATACAAAAGTGTAGGAAACTCCAAACGTGATACTTTTGAAATTGATTGTAATCCTATATTTTTATATATTATAAAATTTTGTACTATAGGGGATAGAAAAAAATCTCTTGTAAATGTATCTTAATAAACTATTTATATATATATCTTCAATCAACGTGATACATGCTGTGGTTCATGAAAAAAACAACGTTGATTATTGGCGCAAACAATTTAGTCAGTAGAAATTTACAAGTTTTGTTGGGCCTCTTATGTTTCCCACCGAATAACATGTAAACATGTATACCTACTGAATAGACTATTTTTGCCAATAATCAACGTTGTTTTCTTCAAGAATCACCTCATTTATATCAAACCCTATTTCTTTACACCAGCACATGACAGTCTTCCTATCGTTTATAAGGGAAACATAATTCGATTTATTTTAAAGCTGTCTCACTTCTCCCCTCACTTTATTCATCTTTTGATCACGGTTACTTTTCAATGAAATTCCGTATTTGGTCAAGAACCTGTTTTGAATACTTCAATCTTCGAATTGATAGGGTCAAATAAGAGTGAATTGGTTTCTTCGACTTGCAAACAGGTTCTGACTCCAATGATCTTCGCTCACGTACACAAGGAAAAAAATATTCAGTCCAGCAGCGAAGCAGGTTTTAAAAAAACAATAATGATAGAGTACATTGAAATCGATGGGAAACTTACTGAATATCGATAAGGTTCTTGCTGTTGCTTTGGTTTACCAAAGTTGTAAAATAAATTCGAATGATTCTGTGTGAAATTTATTTCAAAATAAGAATTTTGAGAGGAACTTTGGTGATTGAAACGTATTATTATTGTTAGCTTTTTTTTATCTACGTTTCTTTCCTTAAGTATCTGTTTGCGATAGTTTATTCAAATAAGCATATGTTTAGACATGGTTGTCATAGAAATTGTCTTTCGGCTGTTGTAACAAATGAAGTAATGAAGTGTTATGCTAGGGTTCTTTTCCTTGGAGGTAGTGTAACAGTATAATTATTCCGAGTTTATATTATCGCTAAACGCGTAGGAGCAAAAATATCGACAAACAACGATTTTTCAAGACAATTGTCGTAGCAAGTTTTTACAATTTACAGTGGTGTATTTATTGAAGGTCAACGATGACATTAACTTAAGGATTCAAGTTTGTGGGAAAATTTGCCTGTCATTAGCATTTAATTAGGTTTGAAAAGTTATGGATATGGTAAAAGTAAGTTTAACTCTAAAATTAAACTTTGTCAGCTGATATTTTTCCGCGTGTGTATAGACTCTCTTTTTATATATCGTACTGATATCAGTAAAAATGTTTGTTGGAACCTTATTATACTAAGTCAGTTGTATGTGTGTTCCATGTTTCTATCGGTAGTTTTGGACGGAAATTCCGAGAATCAATAATGCGAAGTGAAAGCGTAAAAGGAAAACATCCATTTCGGTGATGGCTTGGCCATTTTTTGCGCCTTTAAAGTGGATTAGCTTGGAAGGTTTGGTGGAATGTCGCAGTGTAGGTACCTTTCCCGCAGACGCCGAATCACGAATTTGGTGATTTGTACCCTACCACTTAGTCGTTTTCCGATACTGTAACGAACGTGTTTGGTGGAATATTTAGTAGGGAAAAATCGGAACTGTGGCACGTTTTTAATTTCTTGTGTATTGCAACGTCTTGTTGCTTGACTTTGATTAGAATGGTTTGGCCGGAGAAGTGCATTTTTAATGCCGTTCGTGTATTTCGGTGCAAATAGCATCAATACTTTGGAAAGTTTATTACTTTTCTCTTTAGTATTTGAGATAAGGAAAAAGTGTTGTTGGCATTTCGATTCCAATTAACGTGTAAAAATGTCTTTTAAAAAATAACTGCGGAAGTATAAAAAATTATACCTTAAGCCAAAATCATTGTCAAATTACCTGTTCGCTTTTGACTGTGGTTGTTTATCTGGTTTAAAATCTCTGACAATTGTTGTAGAAATCCTTGAAAATATGGAAATCAATTTTTTAAAAAAATATTTAAGTCGTACACAATTTTAGTTGTTTAAAAATTTTGCCATTTAAGAAATTAAAAAAAAAGTAGTAGTAATGTTTGTTATTGTGTTTTATTTAAAATAACCATCTTATGCCACAACCATAGAATTTTAAAACTATCCACAACACTTCAAAATCTTGAATGCATAAATTTTCAATTAATAAGAATATGAAAATAAACTCTTTAAAACCGAAAGTTTTGATGATATTAATTATCCCGCCATGACTTCAAGAGTCTTCAAGAATTTTTATCGGTCAAACAACTATACTTTTCCATATATTGAAAAACAAAATCCTCTAATGAGTTGTATCGAAAGTATTCTCAAAGGAGAGGCGAATAAACGTGGAGCTTAAGTAACCTTCTATAGAGGAGAAAATCACGTTTCAAACATCTAAGGAGATGGGGATAAAGTTTTAATCGACCATTTAATTAATAGTTGATAGAATGCAGGTTCTAATGCTACCTCGCTTATCAAGGGACATGGCCGATATAGGTGATTTATCAATATTGAAAACCGATCCAAACGGTCTGGATTAAGGGTCATGCAGATATTCGATTAGATTCTTCTACTAGTAGTTTTCCCTCTATTTTGCCTTATTATGAGCCTGGAGAAATTTTTTAGGGAACCTCAATTGGCTTGCTTCAGTTGACGTATTTCCTTCCTAGATTTCATTCCTGCTTTTTATTCTATCGGTGGTCAGATTGGTGTTCTGTTCCCCCGTGATATTGATTCACCGATCGAGGATAAATTTATTTTTACTCAGTATTTCTGTTGCCACTCTATACCTTAAACATGCCCATTTTAAATTTTTAAATAGTTTTGGAAAATTGAATTTATCTAATGATTTTGTAAATTAAGTTTACTAATATTTTCTTTCTAGCTACATAAATATACGTCTAAAATTCCTCAATTGAGTTTGAATAATAGTTATCGTACTTATCTCCAACATAATTTATGAAAGCGATACATGTATAACTTTACAGGCGACCTGACCTCGAGACCAGTAAAGACCAGTGTAAAACGTAATCGAAAAAGTATTTTAATATCCAGAATTCTATTTCTCTTTGCAAAATAGCAAGTTAGATGGTGCTATTTACACTTGAGGACATCAAACGGACTCGAAATTTTCAGCAAATGCCACCTGCAAAATTCCCAGGTGTTTAGATTCTTGGTGCAATCCTAACAAGCACAATTTAAAATCAAGTTTCCAAATATAAAGAAACTTCATTTCAAGCTCATACTCAATTTGTACAAAATACTATTCAAACACACCTTCCCGACTTCATAACTATCTAAATATTCCTTTTAATTCACGTCCCCCAACACCAACACTCCACCCTATGCTATTCAATTACTTTGCCGTTAAATCCACGCTAGACACAACAAAACTGCAATAATAACCCGTCGACTTCGAATCCGTTGCGAAGCCCACCCCTCAACGATGCAATTACAGCACACACGTTAGCAAAGGAAAAATAATTCGGAAATAAATTAATGTGCGCGTCTTTTCTGAGACGATCAAATTATACGTTTGGGCCTTTTGGAACCGTAAGGACCTGTATTTAACGGAAAAGGTGTTTGGTTATGTGCACACAGGTTTATGCGAGATTTTGGACTGCTTTTTATGTAATATTTGTTTGATGTACTTGTTATTTTTCGAAGCATTTGTTATAAAAGAAAGCAAAAGAATGGTTTATAAATTAAAAGTATTTGTAAGTTAAAGAAAAATAATTGATATTAAAATATGAATTTGATACACAATTGCTCCGATATCATTTAAAAACTTACGAAAAAAGCCTTGTAAACAGTTACTAGACCTAGACAGACACCAGCTTTATCAAATTGTTAAAAACCAATCACAGCTTTGTTTCATAAAATTAAACCTAATTAGTAAAATAAGTTTTTTTCTTCTAAATTTAATCCGTGTAAAGTCTAACACTCGTCTCTGTAAGAACTAGCTGACCTGCCAACTGTGGCTTTAGCGCGACGTTGATTCAACCAACCAACCTGCCAATTGTGAAGATTTAACTCGGTAGAAATCATTTTCCGGAATCCGGGTGCAAAAAGAAAGTAATATTTCCCATTTCGAATATCCAGTAATTAGTACTTATTAACACACAAATGCAAAAAGTAGTTAAAAAAACCCGAAGAGTTGTCTGGTGTGAACTAGTTTACTGGTTGAGTTTTGGCTGTGTGCCAGTATAAACCCTCCTATTCGGGTTTGTTAATATAACAAGTAAAACAGAATAATAATTCATACTTATGCTTCATCTGCTGCTGGCTAGTAACGAACCAAATGTAATTCTGGTGTTCGTCCTGATATCTCTTAAGTCGGCTCGCAGGTGTGAACCATTCCAATAGTATTTAATTATTCAAAAGCTGTTTTAGAAATGTCGATTCTTTCGAAGAGGATTTGCCAGTACTGGGACTTATTGGGCTAATTAAAATTAACCATTATCGATTTTCGTTGTAATTTTAATGAATAAGTTGCTGAATTCGAAATATGTTACCGGATTTGTGAAGCCACAAATTCTTAGGTGTCCTAATTCAGATTTTTTGTTAGTAAAACATTGTTTCTAACATATTTTAATTGTTTTTGTTTATCTTTTACGTTGGATAACAACTGACACCTTATTTGTTTTCACTCTTTTATTTTTGCGAACAACAAACTGGTTTTTTTTCTTATTTCAAAAAGTTGTACAATTTGTATTTTACTTGAGAATTTTTTTTTGTGAATCAGAATACGAATAATTTGCAAACTATTAAACAATACTTAGCAAATATTTATCATTGAATCTTCTTTCTGAAATTTAAATTTATTTGCATTAATGTTAAAAGTTGATTACATGTTTTTCTATTTATTCTTTTCAGTTTTCGTTAAAAAAATTCCCTGTGGAATAGCGACCAATAAAAATAAATGATATTTAAACATAATTTATAAAGGAAACAATTCCCTATTTACCCAATACCATTTACCAAGTTTTTTGTACATATATATTTTCATGCAAATAAAGCTTTAATAATTGAGCTAGAATATTATTTATTAACTACACTATCTTTCAATGGTAATCTACACGGAATTACAAGAATAAATTATCCAAATAAATGTTTTAAGTAATACTTCAAAAACAAAAATTAGAAATAACTTTATACGCGATTTTTATATAAAAAAAAGTCAAGTGTTCGTACATTATAACATCGAACATTAACCCTTTTTTTCCCTTAAGGCCTGAGGTAAAGAATTTAACTGAAACTTAATTTGAGACGTGGAAAAACTATGCATGTTTTGTAGTAGAAATTAATTCAAAATGTCAAGTTTATTTACCCAATAACGTAAATAAAATTATATACAATGATCGCCCATCAATATCATTACGATTTCGAATTTTGACGGAATATCTTACGATTGCCCACTGTAGTCCAGTAACCTGGTAGTTTTTTTCATGAAAAAAATACAGATTTTTTTTTCTCGACGGTTTTATATGTTTTCGAGGGTGCTGAATCCGGATATCAACTTTATGAACAAATTCGGGCATGGGAACATTAAAAAAAATCGAAAAAATTCCGAAATTCTACCCCTTTTTTTGGTTTTTCCTTCTAGAAGGAAAAGTATGGTTTTCAACAAAAAAGTCAATACAAAAGTTAAAGAACTTTAAACAAGTTAAATAAAAGTTAATTACATCATTTATGTCAGACTAATAGTTTAGTTGCTACACAGCGCTGAAAATCAGGCATAAATTCCGCCTGAATGTGGAAAGTCCAAAATTTTGACTTGCACCTCGAAAAATAGCATAATCGAAATAGAGTTAGTGGTGGAATTAATTAGAAAACTTGTTGCAAATGGTAGGAAACATGTTTCTAATGAACATATTAAAAATCGCAACCACAAATGTCGCACAAAATACATTTTTTGGCCGCCATCTTGAAAAAACCAATTTTTTAAAAAAATAACAAGAAACCTTAATAAGTCGAATTTTTATCAAATTGAAGGAAATTTTATTCTGGCAAAGAATATACTATTGGTTTCAAAACTTAAATATTTACAAATCATTATTTTGGAAGGAAACGATGAAAAAACGGTCGAAAAATTTCACTGCACGCGATTGAACCACCTCTTTTCATTATTGAGATGTCTAACAAAAGTTGGCTGCTATGCTTCAATGAATAACAAACATAGTCCAAAATAATAAGCAATATTGAACAAACCCTCATGAAATGTACTAAAAGAATGGAGAAGGAATGACTGAAAGTCAACATGGAACCTGGATTTTAAATCATTCGAAATGCAGTGAAATAACTTATGCAATGAGTTTGCTGACCAGTGTTTCCTGTTGATCTAACTCATGCCAGAATGACGAAAGATTTGGTAGATCTAAACGAGTTAATGGGGAATTCTTTATAGACCACAGTCTATTTACTAATTTGGGAGATGGGGCTCCTTATATTTTATGTTTGGTGTTTCATACCCATCAAAAACTATTACAGCTTTTCCATAAATTCTGTTGACATTATAGTACTAGTATTGCCTTGTGGCATCCCCAAATGTTATAGAAGTGGTTCAGGTGAATTAATGCACCATTATCAAGAACGTAGGAAGTACTTGGCTGGCACGAGGAGACTGTTGAATTTTATTGTTATCAATGGAATCTGTTATAGTTTGCGAAATATTTGTGCGCTTTCCTCATTTGCCGAGTGCTATGGTCAAAAAATGAAGTTGGTAACGTATAGATAAATCGTAATTGAATTTTTTTTCTTGTACTATGTTAACCAAGGAGTCGCAAGCACTCATTCTCTGTGCTAAAAGGCGTGAATTTATTCGAATTTCACCAGCAATAACTAGTCCTTTTCCCCCATAATTTGGTTGTAACTGCTTAGTCAGTTTTCAATAAAGTTCCGTCTCTAAAAGGTATGTTAGTTTATTTTGTATATCTTTCTCAATCATATCACGTTAGCCTTGTCTACACTATCTGTTATTCCATGAACAAAATTCCACAAAGCACCTGAAAAATCAGTAAATGGACTGTGGTCTATAAAGAATTGCATTACCTTGTTTAGATCTACAAAAATCTTTCGTCAATCTTACATGAGTTAGGTCAAAGGGAAACACTGGTCAGCAAACACATTGCATAAGTTATTTCACTGCATTTCGAATGATTCAGGTTCCATGTTGTCTTTCAGTCATTCTTTCTTCATTCTTTTAGTACAATTCATGAGCGTTTGTTCAATATTCATTATTATTGGGTACTCAATGTTTGTTACTCATTGAAGCATGGCTTTGAGGCGCAAAGCAACAAACTTTTGTTGGACATTTCAATAATGACAAGGGGTGGTTCAATCGCGAACAGTGAAATTTTTCGACCGCTTTTTCGTCATTTTCTTCCAAAATCATTATTTGTAAATATTTAAGTTTTAAAACCAATAGTATATTATTTGTCAGCATAAAATTTCCTTCAATTTGATACCAAATTCGACTTATTAAGGTTTCTTGTTATTTTTTTTTATTTAAAAATTAACGTTTTTTCAAGATGGCGGCCAAAAACGTATTTTGTGCAACATTTCGGGTTGCGATTTTTAGTATGTTCATTAGAAGCATATGTCCTACCATTTGCAACAAGTTTTCTAATTAATTCCACCCCTAACTCTTATTTCGACTGTACTATTTTTCGAGGTGCAAGTCACAATTTTGGACTTTCCACATTCGGGCGGAATTTGCCTGATTTTCAGCGCGCTGTAGCAATGAGACTATTAGTCTGGCATAAATGATGTAATTGACTTTTATTTAGCTTGTTTAAAGTACTTTAACTTTTGTATTGGCGTTTTTGTTGAAAAATCAACACTTTTCCTGCTAGAAGGAAAAAACCATAAAAAGGGGCAAAATTTCGAGATGTTTTGGATTTTTTTTAAATGTTCCCATGCCCGAATTTGTTCACAAAGTTGATATTCGGATTCAGCACCCTCAAAAACAAATAAAACCTTTGAGAAAAAAAGTTCTGTATTTTTTTCCTGAAACGCCCCTTTTTGACTACCTGGTTACTGGACTACTGGTATTATTGCAATTTCGAATTTTATGGTAAATTTAACATGCGATATCTTGCGTTACTATGATAGTTTTTGTTATGGTATTAATAAAATTGTTTTGGGAAACAATTAAGGATCGTAACAATTCAAGATATTTTTAAGAAGTATAACTTTTCGTTATTATGATTCAATAGATTTGTTTTTAATATTTCATCGATTTTAGTAAAAATATATTCATTAACCTACTGGAGCAGCGATTGCTGATAAATAGCATTCATTACTTTAATTGCTAATTAAGATTCTATGTCGTGTTTTAGTTATTTTAATTAAAACATCAAATAAATTGTTCGTTTTTGGGAGAATTTTTAACTCTGAAATTCCACCGCTTTTCATTGAAGAAAATAAATACTTTTTGTAGATTCGTTAATTAAAGAAACCAAAAGTCAATGTAAATTTTCTTCTCGGGAGTCTTGAATCTTGTACTGCCGAGTGTTTTAAGTTCTGTTTTTTAAAGAAAAATTCGGTTTGCTTTCAATTATTCTTTATCCCCATGCGTAATATTAGTTTCCTTTTGGGAATACTTTTCAATGTTCAGCAGATGTCTGTAAGGCAACTCCAATCTTTATTTAAATATTTAAACAATTTATTTAGAGAAGTGCATTGCTAAATCTTTGTTTATTTTTGTTATACTGCTGCAGAACAGAGCTTGTTTATTCATACTATTGAGGGGTTTTCTTTTTTAAATGCAGTTTTTTTTACTCTGTAATAGTATTTTCTGTTAATATTTTATCATTGTTTTCTACGTCGGATATCAATGTTGGGGTTTATAATTGTATTTACTTTATTGATATGCTAAAAATGGAATAGAATTGCTAGGAGTGAAGTGATTATTTGCAGTTTTATATTCGCATTTACTATTAGTTGTGTATAATTTGTAAAAGTATAAGCTTTTTATCCAGATATCTATATCTTTATCCAGACCTGTTAACTGCGTCTCTGTAGTGCGACGTTAATTCAACCAACGAACCTAAAAACTCTTTATTTAACTGGGTAATAACCATGTTCCGAATACTAGGTGTCAAGAGAAAGTTAATGGTTTCCCCCTTCGAAATCCCGGCATTTAGCACGACACGGACAATCAGAAAGTAGTTCAAATCCGGTATTGCCTGGTTAAATCTGGAGAGTTGGCAGGTCTGTTTATCTACACCATTTAAATTAGTTTAAAGGTATTTTCTACTTTCCAATCTTTTATAAATTCAACAGTATAATACACTGCCAAATATTACTAATTATTCAGCATAGTATGTCTTTCAAATCGCAGTCGCCAATAGCCCATATGTTTGACGACTTAATCCAATCAAACCTTACTTTATTATTATTTCAAACTCCATAACTACCATATCTGCCTCAAACTCTTGAGTACACCTCTTTTATTCGATTGTACTTAAAATTATTCCATTGTACTTTTAAACTTTTAATCAACGTACTCCTCTGAATACTACTTCGGTTCAACTCAATAGATTATCCAAAGAACCAATTCCAAAATGTTTCTCTATCTTTGAACAGTCGCCCCATTTGTGACATGAATTAAGTCTCAAGATTTTAAAGAGAATGTTGTTTAAGTGTTTACGATTCTTGAAGAGTTTACTTAACTAGTTCGAAATTACTTTTACTTTTTCTTTAAAGCACCAAAAATATGGCTGTTCTGTAATTATATAAATGTTTATTCTTTCATTAAAAAAAAAACTATTCATGTATTTTTTTTATCAAGAAACCAGAATTATCAGAATTAAGTTTTTTTAATGAAAGGATTAATATTTCATTATACTTTATTCTATAAATTATATCTTTAACTGTGTTACATTGATTAAGATTAATAGTTATTCGATGTGTTTTATAGTATGCAAAATAATAAAGGGAAAAAAACCTATCCTCTCTCAAACTAACATAAATTTCATTTTCCGTATGCGGATTCTATTATTCAGCACGAGTCTTCTAGATTTCGAAACTCAACTATATTCTGAATTAAAATAAACATCCTATCCTGAATGGTTGCAAACTCGCATTTGAGTCATCTTTACTGCTTGCTTTGACAAAATTTTAAGTGTTATTGTTTTGTCATAAGTTTTAAGGGGACATAGATACAACATTTTAATTATGCTTTTCAAAATGGCATTGATAGCTATTAGTTAGTATTTTTTAGAAGATTTTGTTTTACCTATGTTTCCACTGAGTTTCAAAAAAAGCGGTAGAAAGTCCTTAAATTATTAAATTGATCTCAAAGCCCCTAAAAAGAAAAAAGTATTTAGTTTTCTTTGTAGCTTTTTCCCCCTTTGTGATTAAATAACCGAGTTCTGTTCGATTTTTCCATGTCCAATTTGAAACTAAAATAATTATTTGCCATTTTTTTATTATTACATATGAGCATAAAATTAATTGATTTATGGAAATAAGAGCAAAATACTTGTTAATTGACTTAGTAAAAAATAATTTCTAAGCGAGAATTAAGCTACAGTTTACTATCTGCATAGGCATAGCTATTACGATTATTATTTTCAAACTCAATACTTACCTTGACAGTTACATTTCCGCCAGACCAACCCTGAGATTCCTCGAAGTTTTGCAAGACGATGAATTATGAATGCTTTCAATTATGGGAGCTAATTTGTTCCAGACCCTAGTTCTACACTTGTTGTGGATGACTCTTCCGGGTTATGTGATGATAGCTTCTCGGCAAAATTTCATCTCAAAAGCTTTAAACCTGAACCTGTGATTTGGGATTTTTAAAGACACACAAGAGGCATAGTCCTGAGGGGGTTTTAAATGAGCCCGGGTAAATTTTGTGGCTGGTTATTTTGTTTTATCAGGGGAATAAGGGTTAGAACCGAGGCCATTATATTAGGATTCTTAACAAGGAATGCTCGGGTTTTATTAATTTTTAGACCTACTCGAAATTGTGTATTTCGTTTTTGGCTTGATTGAATTTAATTACGTGTACAATAATAGTCTAACGATTATATGTACGATTACTTTCTCTATACTTTGGAAGTGTATTAGTCTTTTGTCGGCAAAAGCTTATCTTGTATGTTTTTATTATATAAAGTTTTTGTTAAAAAAACTTTCATATGATTTTTTAAAAATCTTTATCCATAATAATTCTAGTCTTCATAAATATATATTCAAATGCATGTATAGCGAAAATTTCCGAAATATAAGAAATTCTAGTTCTTCTACCTTCGAAGACAGTGAATGAAATATGCTATTTTTCATTTTCTAAAATAAAATATACTTATAAAATATTCTGTCAGAGGATATAACATTTTTAGCATATTGAAACGTAAAAAGAAAAGAATAGTCGAAAGTCATCTTTGTTTGCAACCGCCCCCAGAAATGCCGTGTATAAAAGTAACTTTGCAAACTATGATAAGATTTTTAAAATAAGTACTCAAAAACTATTTTTATATTTTTGCTAGTTAAAATTAAACTTGTAAAATTGGGGTAAAAAAACCCTAAGTGACGCAAAAGCTTGCAAGCTTGTACTTACTTTTTTTTTTTGTGAGCCAGAACTTGTTTTACATTGAAACAGCAAAAGGGAAAGAAAACATAAACCGATTATTTAAATTATATTTTTCCTGGTAATTATCGAATGTTAGACTTCCTTAGATAGTTTTTTACTGTTTTCATCTATATTGCATTTGCACAAAAGTCATTATAACTCTTAAATCAATTCAACAATGGCTAATTTTCCAACTTTGCTTTTAATTCTTATAATTTCTGTTCTTGTAAAAACAAATTATCTTCAAAAATACAATTTCGAAGTCTTTTGCGAATTTGCATCTCTTTAATTAATGTGCTGACTACATTCCAATTTATTTAGGGTGAATTTTTAATACGTTGTTTCTTGAAAGTTTAAATTTGGTTTAAGATTTAACTTAATAACGACATTCCATTTTATGTTCTAGATTCCGCATTAACTAACGAGTTTAGTCTGCATATAATGCGGTAAGTTTATATGGTAATGTCCTTTTTCCAAATGAGCTTATTCGTCAGTCTTTAAAATAATGTGATTATAATTTCCTTTACGACCGCTACTTCATTTTGTAAAATTAATCGCAAGCTTTTCTCTTGTCTTGCGCCAATGGATTCTTTTGTATTTTTGATCCTTTTTTTATGTTAATTTTATTTGTGAAGTTTTTAGTCATTTGAGTACATATTTTGGTAACTAACTTCTTAAGTATTTTGTTCGATTTTAATTTCGATATCATTTTTCTATAACGTTCCTTTTTTAATTTTTCTCTTGTTTATGGTCATAATCCTATCCTATAAATGAAGTAATCCTATAAATTCTTAATTTTTAACAAATGGTTTTAAACTTTATTAACAACATCAAGATGTTTTATTCAATGTATTTAAATTCACTTTTTATTCACTTATTTTTTTTAAATCCAATACTTTTTGTTTCAGTATGTTTTAACATAAATTTAACTAAGTATTTAAATGTATGGGTTAGAATTCTTCTTCTAGCATTGATAGCATATTCCTTTCGAATCTTCCTTAAGCTGTGGGTCTTGGCCTTATTAGCAAAATGTAGTAACATACTCCAGGGCCTTGAAATAAAATAAAAATTAAACCCTTTATATTGATATATATTGCCGCTAATAAAATACCCGGGAGTGAAAGCCAAGGAATGCATGTATATCTGCATAAACACAAAGAATGTCTCCAGATTGACGTTTACTATACGATCTATACTTATCTATACTACACTGCTCAAAACAATTAGGGGAACGCATGGTTTAAACACTTTCACACCCAATGATTCCATTTGGAATCATCTGCTTACCATTTTTTTCTCACTATGTTGAGCTCACACTTATTTATCGTTAGATGAAAGAATCATGTCTTTTGAAGAATTAAATAATGTTTGTTTTAGTTAAATGAAAGTATGAAAAACATGGGAAAATAAAATTCACTCCCAAAAAGTTTTATGACATAAATAGACCCTAAATTCTTCACGCTTGCATTCTTAGATGTTTAAAAATTGATTTTAACTTTTTTTTTTACAAATAAAGTTTTGAAAAAATTATTGTTATAATTTATTCAAAAGTTATGATTCAAATTTTTCCCCTTTAAATTTTAGTTAAAAAATTAAGATTTTTTTGTCCTGTTTTTACCATTTCTTTCTGGATGCAACATGAATCTATTTCACAAATTTTAGATATTTATAATAAAAAATAAGAAGTTGGAACTGAAAGGGTAAACAAAAGTATGCAAAATGCTCCCCTAATTGTTTTGATCAGTGTATATGATCTATACGCTTACTATACTATCCACTTTACTATACAATCAATTTACCAGCAAGGGTATATTATATAAAAATCTTCCACCAAAGATTGGTTCTTATTTTATTGTGTACAACAAAAGTTGTTAACAAACCAAAGCCCAACAAGCGAGCAACCGAGACATTATATATTGATGATGTTATTTTTATTTACGAAAAACTTATTTTCTATCTTTAACATCATTCACAACATACGTTTCATTAAAATAAGAGAAAAAGCATGGTCATTAAAATAAAGACAAAAAGCATGGAAGCATAAAGAAATAGGATAAATACCACGAAGAAGTGCAACTCATCACGGAATCGAATTGCAATAGTTGCTTCTATTTTTGATCGTTGGAAGTTTTTTCCTTGCATCATAAGTAGGCTAGCAGTGAAACAACATTTACAGAACCTTAGCTCGGCACAGAAGCGCTATAAAAAGTAGCATTCCTTTTTGAGTTTAAAAAAAAAATTATCGGATAACTTATTATAATTTATGTTACTTAAAATTATTTTCGGAATTATTTTAAGTAATACAATGCTAGCTGTACATTATATTTTAATTGCATTTTATGATTAATTCTTAAAACCAAAGGTTAGAGAAAATTTAGTTAAAATGCTAATGTTATGTTGTTTAGTTGATCACAAAATGCCAGCTATTTTGAAAATTTCTTGGTTATTTATCTAAGGATTTAAAATATTTATATATATAATTATTATGATACATGTGTTTGAATAAAATTTTAGTATACCGGCTGTAAAATTAACTTTAGATCCAGTTTTTTTTTGTAATTTCTTTCAAATGTATCCACTACTACCCTTTAAGAGAAGGCAAAATTAAAATTTAACTACAAGATACATGCTAATCGTACGGTCAAACGCAAGCATGAATATAAAATATTGGTTTGAATAACGAATCGGTACTTTTCTTTCGGATATGCTTTCTGACATGGTTAATGCAAATCAAAACAAATGTAGTCAACGTTAATATTAATCGGGGAACCTAACAGATTACTCGGAAGTATTTTTCTACTAAAGCTGATTAAACAACGGAGCTTTTAAAATCAGCTTAGAAAAACACGTAGGATTACAGCGGGGAAAATTTAACTGGTTTGGCAAGAAAGGGTTAAGATGGTTTAATAAATTTTTACTTCCATCTTAATGAATGTATTCATGCGATTTCCAAATAAAGACCTTGATAAATAAATATTATGTATCTGATTGTAGCGTAAAAGTTTTTATAAATTTTTATTTTTGTAAATGTCATAAGCCATCATATTGCTCTTAGTCAATAAAAAATGTGCCAACCAACTTTTAACACCAAATGGGCTACTTTTAAGTCTTGTGTGGCAACAGTTCCACAACGAATGAAAATTAGGAGAGTCAATGCAGTGGATGGAGAGACTACCGTGTCATACCACCAATCACTGAAACCAGGAATGAAAGCGGGAAAGATTTTACGTTAGGTGAAACAAGCCAATTTCAAATAAAAATATCATATTTAATGGGGGGTTTTTTTGAAAAAAATAACCAAACAGCCCACGTTTTATACATTGCACTCGAACAAAAAGTTGTTGCGACAACTTTTGTTATGTTTCGGTTGACGAGCTAAAGCCCTTTTTCAGGAAATCAAATTTCTCTTTTCTGCCCCCCCCCCCCCCCCATTCGTTCCCGTCGTCTTTTTCACCCATGATATTTTCTGTCACCTGTCACTTGAAAAACCATTCGACGGCCAATAAAAAAAAGCGGTGTCGCCTTCTTGCCCCAAAAAATGACGAGTTAAGGGCGACTTTCTGGGGTGGAAAAAGTGAAAAAAGACGATTTCTGAGTAAGTAAATATATCCTCGATGTTTTTGTAAACAGAAGTAAGTCCGAAAATTGTAAATTAATAGTAAATATTAGATCAGTGGAGTAAGTTTTTTTGTGTTTAGTGGTAATTCGTTTTTTGTTTGAGGAAATAACTGTGTCACTACGCTTATGTGACTTGAGCGAATTAAAAGTATGAAATTTCCAATTCTTTCGGTTCCTTAAAATTGAAATATATATTGGTCTAAAGAGAAGACTTAACTCCTTTTTCCAAAACTCCAAATATATATTTTTGCTCACACCCTAGATATTTTTGCGATCAATTTCTTCTAACGTAAAGAAAACATTCCAAAAAAGAACTAGGTCGTGGCATGAAGATTGCAGACCAAAAAAAGGAAAACTTAATATTAGTGAACAGGGAGTAATGACATATGAGAGCGTGTTTTGTTGTTCTAACAAGATATGTCCCTTTAATATTATATAAGGGTATTATATAGTATAATTTTATTTATTTATTTTTTATTTATCTGAGTAGTCCACGCTCGCTTATTCCGTCCATTGAATGCAAAAAAACACCTTCGGAATGCCAAAAGAACTGGATAAATGAATGTGGCTAGTTGGATTAAAAATATGTCGCACTACAGCTTAATTTGTCCATGTCCGTGGCTTTTCTGTCATTGAGGCTATAGTAGCGAGGACGTGGTGTTGAGAATTGATGACGATTACTGTTTTCACTTATACATATAATATCTATCTTGTCAATTTTGTTAACTGCCGAATGGCAACAATTTCCTTTTTTACTGTTTTGAGTTATTACGTGTTTTAGTCAGTAATAAAAAATACCTTGCTGAAATACGTTGTGTCTTCTCTTAGCTTATCTGAGTTGATGCCTTGAGGAATATATTTTTGTTATTCATTTAACTTGGGATTATTTTAAATTCCTAATTATACCTATTCTTTGTCGATTATTCACGACTATTCATATCAAATCCCCGATTGATTATCCAAAATAAATACGACTTCAACTTTTTAAGACTTAATTTGAAATTCCAAAACCAAGAACATTTTATTCTGATTCGCCATTTATAGCATTCTTGGTACTTAACTTGTTTTTCAAGATACTCTTATTTGGTGACTGCTTTGATGGCGTAAATATGTCAATCTACTCGTATTTGTATTTACTCAAACCAAGGAGTTAAATATTTTTTCAAAAATATGCAGATACATCCCTATAAATGGGCATGCTCAAACCAAACTTCAATCGAAAAACTGACCTTTTCGGATTTTTTTTCTCTATTTTGCGTGCTATTTCCCATTCAGCATTTCTTTAAACCGCTTCAATAGATCAAATATTAAAGTTTATTTTGCGAAACGGAGCTAAACCATATTACGATAACTTCCACGCACACACATAAATTCAAGCGTATTCGATTTTCCGTTTTGCTACTAACCTTTTATACTTTGAAAAGTATTTTTCTTTGAAATGATAAAAAAAAACACCAGTTAAAGTAAGAAATCGAAGAAAATAATTGTCAAAAGAGAAGTTTTGTAAAAGCACATTTTTCCCCGTTCGCTGGGGACGTACCCCAACTGTTTTGGGGGGCGAGGCACGTTCGCAGAAAAGGGACATAATGCATCTCTGCCCAAATACAATTTCGGTTGGCTGCATAAGAGTACCGTTTTCTTATCTTAATCTCTCGTTATTCGTTGTATTTATTTTTTTATATGTAAATAGCCTTGGTGGTTTGTCTGAGCTGTATCTGATGTTAGTGTCAACAATATCAGTTACAAAAGTTTTTTTTTTACATCAGATCAACTCTATTAAAGACCCGTCTTACAAGTAACGGTTCCGGTAATTTTCGTTGTATTTACGGTGTAGGATGATCGTAGTAGCAATGTTAAGTCAATTTTCCTGACTCATTAAAAATTATCATTACTATTTATTTTACAGCCTTTTAGAAAAGGATTTTTACTTAAAAAAACTAGGAGACTCCGCCCCCTGCTCGCTATCGCTCGCCAACCCCCGGATTCCCATAAGCCGCTTCGCGGCCGACTCGCTGGTGAACGTAACTTTTCCAACTCGCTGGTAAACGTAACTTTTCCAACCCAACTTTGCACAGGCCTATATTTTGCAATCCAGGTCTGTATCTATGACAAAATTATGTCGAGCCTTGGTAATATAGTTATATATTCAGCCGCAAGCTCGCACCCTTGGATATTGCTGCGCAATCTCACTGGCTCGCAAGTTTGCATTCTTGGATTCTTCTTCTCCGCCCCCTGCTCGGTATCGCTCACCAACCACCGGGAATTGCTGCGCAATTCCATTTTTTATAATCTATAATGACGTCCTAGTTTGAGTTGTGAGTGCGTATTTAGGTGTCGGCTCGTCACTTGACTGTGGTTCGAAATTATCACAGCCGTTGCCAATAGCCCTCATGTGCGAAGATGATTAAAACCTAACCTATCATCCAAAATATTTAAACTAAAAAAAATCTGTAAACCTTCTATCTTCCTATAATATATTTTTAATATATTTAAGGCAAAATCATTTTTATAATAACAAAAATCTGTAAACCTTTTTAATATATAAACACAAAACATAAAAAAAACCTTGTTTATTTTAATGAAGATATATTTATATTTGCCTGAATTCTTCCACGTGTAAAGCAACTTTCGTAAAAAGAACAAGTTAAAAAGTTCTTTTTTAAAAGAACAGAGCAGAGAGAAACTGTTCTTTAAAAAGGACGTAACAAAATCACGCATTTCTGATCTTTTCAGCCTGGGAGTTATATAAAAAGGAACCACGATTTCGATTTCGTCAAACTTATTATTATTTTTAATTAAAAAACTAATTGGAAATTTGAAAAAAAAAAGCCATCGATGCATAAGGGAGACACACCTTCCAAAAAGATTTTGGACTTGTAACATCAATATTTCATCATGTTATGGCTGCTGACACTTTAAAAGAGCTTACTTAATTTTTTTAATGTAGAGAGATATCAGAATCGAACATTTTTACATAGAAAAATTAAAATGTATGATTTTGCGAGAATCACATTTCTTTCGTGATTAACTCAAGCATCAGATTTGGAGTAAACAAATTTATTTTCTCTCTCATTTTACTCAAATCCAGATAAAACGTTCCCAAACCAACAAATTGAAATGACAACATGTTTAAGGGTGCGCGCTCTGGCCATAGTGAGAACGTGAGCTGTTTTCTGAAATTATCCTTTTTATTTTTTGAATACGTGGTTTTCTTAATGCTTTTTGAGTCGCTATCCACTTTATACGTGTTTATCGAAAATTTAATATGGGAATGAAATTTATTTGCGAAAGAGTGAATCATATGTAATTGTGCCTTTGGGGTTTTTATAAATGTTAACGTTTTATTTGGTTGTTTTATCTGGGTGCATTTTATATAAATGTAATTTAATCTTAGGCTTCATCCTTTTAACACATTTATAAGGAACTGTTTTTATTCCTCATTTCTTGTGCCATTTATTTAAGAAAAATTTGATAAACAATGTAGAAGTCCCAAAAGTATTATTTTCGGTAGAGTTCAGAGGCATTAAAGTTAAAGAAACATTGTTCTAACTATTCTTTCCCAAAATTTTAAAGAAAACCTTAATTTATACAACTAGTATAACTATCACAAGTTAACGCTTTTCGGCTACTGAAGCTAGAATAACCAAACACGTAATAAATTCCAAACTTTTTTTTTATTTTCGGTGAAGGCGTTTACAGTGTTTTGCTTATTTTTCTGGTCCCAGCGTAACTATTTATTGCCCATAAAATAGATAACTTAAATTGTTCTTTGTTTCTAAGGCGCGGAATCATAAAAAAGTAAAAATAAATACTTTATTAGATATGAAGTGGCCATTTACCTACTTTTGTTTAATAATTGTATTACAATCACATGCAGCACATTAATGTGGAATACGTATGGGCTTATTTGAGTTATGTGGTTACTACACAAATGGGGCCCAGAAAGAAACGTACTTTGTTTTTGTTTACCCTTTATTTTTTATCGTCTGGGCTACCACAACTGGTCCCACTTACAGTTATCTCTAAGAAAACTCTTCAAAATAAAAGATTAGTTTTCTTTCAGTATGTTTTAAATTAACAATTGAACATAACTTTTTATATTTAAATTGCTTTCCCCAAAAAGTAATTAACGCTTTGTCCTAGATGACTTCTTTCGATAAAACTGGCTTCAGATGGGTAGCCCATAATTTATATGGTTTACCCATCACCAACCCATATGAATCGCATTTACGAATCGTACATCAACGAACGTATTTTTCGTACGTATTTTTCGAACGTACATCAACCTGAGGCAGTGTGGGTACACTATACAGATTACCATAGGCTACCCATATAAAGCTCATGTTATCCAAAGGAGTATTCGAGGAAAAGGATTAGTTTATTATGTATGTGGATAAATCAATTAATTTAACTGCAAAATTATGTCGTTGTTAGTTTGATATCATTCTGACACAAAAGTTTAACTGTTTACTTATTTTGAATGATTTCTCTAGATATGCAAGTTAAAAGAATTGTACTTACGTGGAGTATCTCTGGTGGGGCCCACGTGGGTTGCAAAAATATAGGGGATTGTTTCTTTCTATGCCTCTTATGGGCATTATCCAAGTGGGCCCATATAGATCCCATACTTCATTGAAATCGATCAATATTTACTATATAATTAAACATATTAAGTATTAATCTTTTAAATTTCAATAATATATAAAAATTACATTTTTACTTAATCATTTTTTCTGGATTACAGGCCATGATTAAACCGAAGTACTTGTTTCTTTTTGATTTAATAAAACAAAACTTCATTCCCATTTTATTTTTTGATTAAAATATAATACGAGCGTTTTATTTTTCTGATTAAAATATAATACGAGCGTTTGATTTTGTTTTAAAATGGATTTAAAGTAAAAAAAAATAGGGATTTAAATAAATTGCGAAAATAATTATTTTCTGTTGTTATAATAACAAAAAATAATTATTTTTGCATTTTATTTTAATCCTTAAACTTTTGTATATTATGTTTCAAACATAATATTGAAACATAGGTATAATTTAGACCGTATTTATAAAAAACAACAAAAATGTATAAATTTAATCTATAGCTTTCTAAGTGCATTGTAATTAGATAATTTTCTTATGATGATAATATTCATTTTTTAAGCTCATTCTTTCTTTTAGGAATTTCATATTTTGAAAATTGTATTTTTAATCTTCTAATTACCTGGTACTCAACACTAAAGGCCTATCCCAAAACATATCATCTAGCATTTTCAAAATATCAACTCTGAAAGCCTTCGGCAGTCTGAAGAATCCTTTTTATATGAAAACGATATTCAATCGCTTTGAATATCTGAAGTTATATTTAGAAGAAAAAAAATCGGCAACGTTGGACGGAATCAATATAAGCTACCGTTTTATTTTGTTAGCTTGCTTCTGTTTAGATGCTCTTATGCATTTTGCGATATCTTATCTAAGGCCGTCTACCTTTTTGTTTTTCAACGTGCAGTAATGCTTTAAAAGAAAATAACTTTTCGAAAAACGTTATTGGCAAAACCAAATAGAATACAAAATAAGCTCTTTTGCCCATCGTTGGCATTTATCTTACAAGGCCTTTAAGCTTCCCTGAAAAAATCTCAATCTATCATCAGTGTATAAAATGCAATGGATTGGTGTACATAAACTTCATTTCCATCTTGTAATCTTGCTTTAGGCGAATTGGTCTCAAGGATAAATATATATTGGTGAAAGATGAACATTACTTTCGTATGATCACAGTATTTGTCATGTTTTAATCCTAAAACCAATTTTATGTTGTGCCTTAAGATATTGTGTAGCTATACAAAGTTTCCCAATTCTTATTTTTGTTCGCTTCACAACCTGGTTGAATGAAGAGATTTCTACTGGAATATTTAGTAATATTATTTAAATTTTGCCAAGAGCGAAGCTGATTTTTATTATTATTAGTCAAGACAAAATTGATGTTACAGTTATTATTAAATGTACACAAAATCGTTTCCAATTGAAATAATATTGCAACCCCTTTTTTTTGCATATGTATAATTCTTTTGCATATGTTTTCGAGAGTTTAAATATTTATTGCAAAAACAAAGATAAATTTTGTGTAAAACTGTTAGCAATTTTAATATTTATTTTAAATTAAAAGAAAATTAAGAATTTTTATCAAGTCTAATATTTATATATTAAATTTTATCACAATTTAAATTCTAAGAATTACTACAAAAAAACCTGGTATGCTGGTATAAAGAAACAATTTATTTTTAAAACATACATTTTCAGTTGTCCATTTATTTATTATGATTTTTAATTATTTTAAAAGTACTGGGGTTGTCTTAACTGCCTGTTGGCTGCTTTTTTTATTGAAAAAACTCTTAATTGCCTCCTACTAGCTTTTGTTATTTTTATTGTAGATTAAGATTTTTTCAATTAATCTAACTTCATTTCTAATTCAAATTCTGTTGGAGAAAGAATGCAAATGTTTTTCATTTAGAATTCTTTGTTATTATTTTTTCAAAAGTTACTATTATGTTGTGTCTCAAAATGGATTAATAAAGAAAATATTTTTATAATATTTGATTATCATTATATTCTCGTTTAGTTTTATGTAAAATACTTTCGATTTATGTTAGTTAAGTCCTATTTATTTGGGAAATGTCGTATTTAATTTTGTAAAAAAATATATTGTTTTTTATTTCCTTCAAAGACGAATGAATTGCATTTTATTTTCTAAGGAAACTTTTTTTAATTGTTCATTTTTTAACTATCTTATATTTCTTTTTGAATTTCTATTAGCTTTCAGTGAAAAGAAATGTTCATATTTCTTACTATATTTTATTTTAAACTTAAATGAGTTGAACGATTTATTTTTTACAAATATTGTGTAAAAATTGGCATAACATTTTTTAGTGCCATTTTAGCATGTCGCAGCATCCCAAAATGCTTGAATTTGTGGAGGCAAAAATTTTAAGTTTTCACATTGTGATTTAAATGATTTCGACACATTACATTTCTGTCCATCAGCAAAATTCTTAATTTATTTTCAATATTCTGTTACTTTAACCTATTAATGCTCACGTAATCTTTAGGTTATAATCATAAAGTTAATGCAATAAACCTATACCTATAAACTTATTCTATGCAAAAAAATTAATAATTGTTTATAACATATTTAATAGTTAAAATAAACCTATAACCTATATTTTGTTATACCTTTCGCAAACTGTTCAGCATTTTATTTGAAGTGTTGCCATCCGTTATTAGGGGATTGGGGTTGTCCAAATATTAAAATACTATATAAAAACATATTTAATAATAATAGTTCATAACATACTAGTTGAATAAACCTTTACATCGTTTTAACTCTCGTATACTTTTCAGCCTTTTATTTGAAGTGCTACTGTCTTCTCTATGTGATTTGAGATTTTCAAAACCAAAAATATGCAACTAAAATTTATTTATCTATTAAGCTCTGCTTATTATACACAAAGCCACCCCTTCCCCCCAAACCGTATTAACTTGATATTTTTAACTTGAGCTTCAAGAAATTAACTCAATTCTTCTCATTTTTAAAATGTCCAAAATCAAGGCAAGGTGTGTGAGCCTGCCAAGCGGATATGCAAAGTAACACGTGTCCGAGACGAGGGTTTGATGTAGTGAATAATGACTTTGTCGTCGAGGGACGTGCTCTTCATTGATTTACCAGCACCTCCTAGACGTAGAGACTGGATGTGATGGGAGATAACCCGTGTCATTTAGTCCGCCAGCTGGCGAGATGCTGTCGATATCTCTTGAAGAAAAAGGGTTAACTGCTTAGTGTGCTGTTTCTTTAATCTGTGACGTGAGTTTTTATTGTTTGGTTCATGTGTACGTAGTAAGTAATAAAGTTTGTCATTTATTATTATTTTTGTAGGGGTGGGGGTTGCGTATGGAGTGTTATGGATACATACGTTCTTGAACATTTTCCGAAAAGTGTTGGATATGTGCTTAAACTGTAGACATAAAGGGTTTTAAAAAGCAAAAAAATTATTAATAAGCATGTGTATCGTCTTAAGTGCTTACAGTTCCACATGAATGGAAATAAGGTTATGATTAATAAATGTAGTGGGTGGGTCTTACCGTGTCATACCACCAATCACCGAATCCACCAATGAAATCCATGAATAAAAGTAGGAATTAATTACGTCACCCACGTTAAACAAGCCAACTCTGATCGTTTTAATGTAATAGCATTAATTCAAAAAAAAATAAAAAATAATAAATGCACTTGATCAGTGGCAATTCCTATTTTCACTTCCTAATGGGACTTTTAAGATTGTTATACTAATTTGTATTGTAAGAATTGTTATTAAACGTAACTAATTATTAATTGTAAATATGATTGGAAAATTTAATTAAAAATGTTTTCTGTTGTTGAAAATAGAAAATGTAAATTTAATTTTGCAATAATAATAATAATAATATTTTTATTTATAAAGATAATACAAACATCTTGTTTTTGAATGAAAATAATTATTATATGTATACGAAGACTTAGTGTATTGATGATCCTACCAGTTAGAAATAGCTTTATTTCCATAATTATTTATATTTCAGTATTTTTACCAAATTTCTTATTCCTGATTATTTTTTTGTTTTGTTTAACAATTACAATTTCGAAGTGTGCAAGATTTATTCTCTCACATTTGTGTTTTCATTTATAAACATGCATTGTTTTGCTTCTGTAATTTTGTGTTTCCTGGGCTCAATAGGCGAAAATTATTTGAGGAATGGAATAGAAAAGGACATTAAAAAAATGTAATAAAATTATTTGAATAACGACTTTGAGTTTATTTTATTGAATTCTATTCAGGTACCTTGCTAGCGATTGCATTAATGGCACGCTTTTGCAGTAGTTTTTTTATTTTAAATTTCTGTGGTTTAAAAAAAACCCCAACTCCGCAATGCTTAACGAATTTATACTCTATATGCAGTTGTTAATGTCCCGTAACTAAACGAGAAAATAAATTTTCATATTTATTCGCGGGCCTACCTCAAATAGCCCAATAAATCAATTTTGATTCATTTTTAAAGTAGTTGCCAGTGAAAGCGAGCGGGTGTAAGACTATTAACTAATATTAAGGGGATAATTTATGTATCGGATTTTAATGCGCATATTTATAGCCGTGGTTTTGTAAATAACATTTCACTTTTTGGCAGGGGTGTTTTTTTAAAGTTCCGGTAATTTTTCTAAGGGATATTTCTGCGGTTTACGTTTTATTGGTATGAATTAAAGTAAAAAAATTGAATAGCCGTTTCTAATAGCACTATTTTAAACATTTTATTGCTTCCGCATAAATTTGTTAAATTTTAAACTTAATTGTACTTAACGTGATAAATGGTTATATTTAGTTATGCTCTTTTTTTAGAACACGTGGGAAAAAAATACACATTTTTCTTCTTGGCTGTTTGTTTTTGTCTATTTAACTTGCTTTCTCTTAAATTGTATGCGTATTAATCATTCAAGTTAGACCCGATAACGCAAATGAGTTACACAATTTAGTAAAATAAAGAGAATGCATGAAGCTTATTTTAATTGGGACTTTAAAAAGTGAAAATTTAAGGGGTTTTTTTTTAAACACAGAACATTATAAAATATATAAGTTACTGACTTACTCTTTTAACAACACATAAAAATGTATTTTTAATAAATCAGTTATATATTTATTATTGACAGTTATTTAAAATTTCCTTTTCTTTGTAACTCAACTTTATCACATCTGCCACCTCATCCTTATTACTTTATCCACAATAGCTGTAACTCATTTGTAAGTGCACAAACTAAATCGTTACATTCTAATACAATTAGAACAAGCAAAACAAAATGGCATTCAATGGTAGGACGACCCTGTCGTAGCACCCTGTTAATTATGCATTCCACTCCTGGAATAATTGAAGAGCTTTGCTTCTAAAACACGTCAGCTGTAAAGCTGGTGTAATATATGTTGGCGGATTTCTGAAATGAACTGATGTACAAAAATATTCCACATTCCTCAGAAAGATTCCAATCTTTTGAAGGTGAAACCCACTATGGTATTACATGGAATTTTATGTTCTTGTCGTTGGAAATAATGGGCTTGTTTTGCTAATTGTATTGTTTCGAATTTGCCATGTTGTTCAATTATTTTTTTCCCTTTATGATTGAAAAACGATTTTAAATTTAGTCTTTTTTTAATCTTATCTTAAAATAAACTGTTAATCGTACTAGTTAAATTTGTTATTTAATTATCATAGCTTGCAAAACAAGTACACTTAAAGACAAGGAGAATTGTTTTCTCAGGAACATGCCATCTAAAGTTCATTCTTCATTTTAAAACAACGCTAATAAATAACTTTTAAGATCGAATTCTTATCAACTAAATTGATTTATGAACTGTATTACTAATAGAAGACAAGACAAGAAAAAAAATTCAAGTGCTGTATACAGTGTTTATACTTCGCTTAGATACGTAGAAAAATTCTAAATTCCTTAAATTCAATGTTAGATGAATTCGGTAAGGAAATTATTGAGAAAAATCCCTTTGAAAAATAAAAAGAACTTCTCAACTCGCTGTTTTAATGACGTATTATTTCTAGTGGATTTATCAAGTGCATCGTTAAGTCTCTCAAACTTCATCATTATAAACAAAAAGAATAGTTGCTTTGAAAATATTTCATTTGATTAACATGGGAAAACTAGTGGAGCATTTCTAAAACTCCATCCAGGCCCCTTTTTAACACCAGTCAATGGGCATATTTCAGGTCTTGAGTGGCAACAAGAATTCTGAATGAACATAAATTCGTTTCCTAGTCTCGATTGGAGCATATATGCCACGTGAGAACAGACCACCAATCGCAGCACCGATCGGAAGAAGCCATGAATGAAAGCTGGGAGGAAATACGTCACCTGAAGCAAACCAATTGATATTGCTGTAGGATTGTCCTGCAAGCCTCCCGGAAACCTTCTTTTGTTAGTTACCAAATGCCATTCATATTCATTCTATGGCGCGTCACATCTCGTTTTGTGCTTGTTCGCCGAGGATTGCTTTCTTTCGTTTGGTTTTCCCGATTGCTACATGGTAATTTTTCACACAGATCGGATCCCATTATTCGGGAACCTTCGTTGTTTTCGTGAAGGAGCGGCAATAATGGGCTTTGTCGTCTTCGTTTTTTGAATTGTTCAATATAAAGGAGATAGTTTCAGAAGTGATGTAGAATTGATTTGTGTCGTTTATAATTTTTGTTTGAAATTTTATGAGCATATTTCGGTAGCTTTTTAACTACTAAAACTGATTTCAGGTGGTATAAGCAAGATTTTAGGGGTCGTATGGAGGAAAATGCCATGCTACTAAACTAGTCTTAACGCAACTAACCTAACAGTCATGTTTCAGGTCTTGAGTGGCAACAGAAATGCTGAACTAAAATCAGTTCTTTATAGAGCCTGGATTGGTGATCACATGAAAACAGAGCAACAATCGGAACACAGATCGAAGGATGAATAGGATTGAAAGCTGGAAAGAACTACGTCACTTCAACCAGGCCAATTGTATGTTCTAGTGGGACGTATTTCTAAACATTTAATCTTAAAGGGCTAACATAAGTTAATTTTTTTCATCATTTGGTATTTTTTGAATTTCTGTATTTGGTTTGCATACTTTTTTTTCCCTCAAATCTGGACACCGATTTTTTTTTGTATGTTTTATGAACAGCATGCTGGTATAACAAAAAAAATCTTAACTATATAAATTTATATTTTTCGATTATTTTTTTAGATAAATATTCATCATGCATTTGAAGAATACATTTAAAAACAGAAATATATTAGGAAAATTCCTATCTTACATTGAGGGGCAAGAAAATATTTTGCTTTTCTAAAATCTGAATAGCAAAACTTATTTTAGCTCTACGATTTCTACAACAAACCTTCCCCTCTTAAAAAAAAATAAGAATAAATAATGTGAAATAGAAATTATTCTTTTGTTCATTGAAATTATTCTGTACACATCGTATCAAAAAAGAAAAAAAAAGTAGATAAACTTTCGGTGGTTCATGGAATTAATTTATTTTTAAGAATTCCTTAGAAACCTTAGAGATTGCCATCAAGATGTAGTTTTTTTATTATTTCATTTTCTTTTTTTTTAGTAGATCGAGAATAACGTACGATAATAAATGCGTCACCTTTAAAAATTAATGGTTAGGTTCTCTTTTATTATTTACTTTTCGATTTGAAATCGATATTCTTGCACACACTATATCGTTGTTAAAAGTTTTCGAGTTTGTGATATTGATCAATGATATCTGTTCTTTGTTAAATTAACTTTTTTTTTCTCAATGTCTCTTCACTCAGCGGTAGTATTGAATTTTCTTATTTCTAAAGTGTTATTTGAAATTGGATTTTACGAAGTAGAAGTTTATTTTTTTAGTTGATTTTCACAATGGCTGGCTAGGTTTCTTTAGCTAATGAATTTTTTTTAACGAAACACTTGAAATGTAGAGGCATTGAACTTTTGTGAACATTCGACTTCAGTTGGGTTTTGTTATTTTTAAATAAAAAAAATGCTTAGTAGATTTTTCAAATTCAATTTTTTTAAAGATTAGATTTTACTATGGTTGGTGAAAAATTCTTTATTACTGTTAAAAAAAGTATCATTGAAATATTTTTCTTTTAAAATATAATGTCTTTTTTGAAATTCTGTTTTCATGATAACATTTTATTTTTACTTAACATGCAACTTGGTTAGTAAATTTATATGCCATATCACAAATTGAATTTTTATGCAATGCAATTTATTTCTTAAACTTGGTTATTTTTTTCAGTATTGTAATAAGCATACTTTAAAGGGTTTTATATAATGGTAGATTTAGCTACGCGTAGTAAGTTTATTTGTTTTATATTTATTATTGTTGATTTACAGTTGAAATAAAATAAAACATTTTCTTACTGCTCATATTAAATACGTCTTTTAATGTTTTGGTTCCGATATTTGCAGGAGTATGTCGTGTAATGTCGTCATCCAAATGTGATTTCTGATTTCCCAATCTTTCATGGGTGTAGATCTCATTTTACCCTAAACCCAAAACCACGAAAAATCATTTGCCTATTGTACTAATTTTTAAATTCATTCATCCGAAACAGCAAACATTGCGAAGCATCCTGCACGAGATTCTTTAAACAATGGCTTTTTCATTTACCTCAAAATTGTTGTTGATTTGCTTAAAATATGACCTTATTTTAAGCACTTGTTCATGGACCGTACAAGTTAACTTTTCAACTTTGTTTTGAAGTCCCTAACTACAGAGAGAAAAGGTATCTAATCGCTTCTAATGATAATATAATCACAATGTATTTCTGACCCACATAGTATTTTTATTTATGAATGGCGGGGCATTTAGAATTATCTTATTATCAGACACCGAGTATCATAGGAGTAGTGATGAGTTTGATTGAATTACCGTCACACTAGAGCTTCACGAGAGTGCTTTTGTCGACGAGCGTCATAATTTTAAACCACAGAGAGTAGTGATAGGATATGTTGGAAAAAATATTTTTTTTCTAAAACAAAAAAAGCTAACTTGAGAAATTTTAATCACAGAAATATGTTTTCATTGGTATAGGGTTTTTGGAATTTTTAAATGAAAAAAGGCAGAATAAATCACACAATGCAAATTAAACTTTCAATTGACGTTTATTATCTCTATTTCCGCTTCGTTAAACATTTTCAACAGAACTGCCAAAACCTCAAACCTTTCACTAAATAAGCGATTTGACAAAAATGTATCTAATATTTCCAACTGAAAGAAATTAATCTTATTTTTGTAACTATACTTCTGAAATTCTTTTAAAAAAGAATGTGAAATTAAAACCATCGAGTTGGTAAAAAGTCCCTTTTCGTAGATCCGTATACCGTAATATATCTAAAGGCTAAAAATCCAAGGCGCTTATGGAAATAGGCTGACACTGTTGGTTATGCACCAGAATGCTGTCAAATTATGCTGTCAAATTTTTCGTTTCTGTATTTTCAGTGGCATTTAGCGCTCTCGTTCTTGCTTTGATCGTGTAATCAAAGGCAGATTACTTTGGAGGTTGTCATGTAACAATACGAATTTCCATTGCTGGTATTCTAAAGTTATTCTTCTTCCGCATAGTTAATTTTATTCTTAAAATAATTGAACCAGAAGTAGCAATAGTTTTTAAATTCTCAATTATCACTGCTGGGTTAGAAAATGATTAGCATAATAAAAAAAGTAAAACTGTTTTAAAATACAAATGAAAATTTCTAACGCTTACAAAGTGAGTCTTCTTCGTTTTTGTTTATGATATAAGCTATAATAACAACTAAATTCGTGAAAAAGCTTTCGTATGACATTGGAAATGAGCATTTGTTTTCTTAAGACTACCTATATACAGATATTTTATAAGTAATGAAATATGTATGTAGAATTTATAAAATGTGCAGCATGCAAATTAAGTTTTATTTCAAAGAGTCGTGATGGTATTGTCCGAAAGGAATGTTTTCCAACAAAAACTAACTTCAGAAATATGAATCACAGAAATATGTTTTTAGCTGTATAGGTGTTTCAATTTTTAAACGAAAAAAGGCACAGTAAATCACATGATACAAATTAAACTTTTAATCGACGTTTATTATCTCTATTTCCGCTTCGTTAGACTTATTCAACAAAACTGCCCAAACTTCAAATTCTTTTACTAAATCTGGAATTTGACACAAATGTATCTAATATTTCCGACTGAAATTAGTTTAATTCTTGTAACTATCTGGGGGAAATTCTTTTTAAAAATCGAATGTGTAATTAAAACCATTGAGTTAGTAAAAACTCATTTTTCGTAGTGTTCCATATGCTTCCATTACATTTATTTTCTTTTTTTAATGTTTAAAAAAAACTGAATTAGGCAAGTTTTGTCGAAAGCTGGCTAAGTTGTTCAAGTGCTGGCCGGAAATTTTAAATTCTGTTGATTCAAATACAGATCATAGCTCAGATATTCGTGGCCCTTTTGGAATCGTTTTAACCAGTCTCGTAGACAAGCAATATTTTTGAAATCATACGATCGGTTAAAGAATTGGATTTGCTTATATCATCTGGTTATTAAATTTTAAGTTTCTGAAGTTTTTAAATGACAATAAATTATTGACAGATGGCGACACTACTTTAAACTTTTTATTAATTAATAATTAAATAAATGTATGTTGTTATTGCTGTTTTCATATCTGATGGGAAAAGATCCTAATAAGCCCTAAACGAAAACAATACTCAAATGGAAACTACACTAAATGAGTCGTCCGCTTGTTACAACTACTTCGAACCGAAGCAACGATGCATACAAATATCTTCTAAAACTCCCGTTTCTTTATTCCGTGGACCTGATAAATATGTATCGATGATAAGTCCCGTCAGATTCTCTTTTTCACCTGCCTTTTTCGCAGACGAGCGGGTCTTAGTTCATCCATAAAATTATTGCCAGAGTGGAACTTGTCAAAGCAGCTTAAAGGATGTCAAAGGTTTTCGATTCTTTGCCTTCTAACACTCATTTTGATAGAAAAAAAGATTTTAAAATCACCTCAGTACTTTTTCGACACGTGTGAAAGAATCGGAAGCTTATTCAGAGGTGTTTCTATTTTGGTAATGCGTCGTATGGTACGTGGAGAAATATGAATGTGATTTAGTGCTTTACGTTCCACTTAAGAAGGCATTAAGGACAATATAAGATTGTTTCGTTGACGATTCATTTGAGAGTGTCGCTTTGTTATATTTCAATAAAGGGTTTATTGTATTTTATTTTTATAAAATTATTGGTATGTTTTTATAGAATGCAATAATAAAATAATAGCATTTTTATGCTCTCCGGTTGAGCAAATAATGTATACATTTTCTTCAGTTGTTACTTGTTTTGTTTAAAGTTGAAGAACTTTAACAGATCACTAAAAGGTGGAATTGATCGCTAAATTCTGCATAGCAAAACACTTTATTTTGTTAACTTAATGTGATTTTAAGATTACTTTTTTTCGCTATATTATATCTCGAATATATGTACTACTCTTTTAATATCGTGTAATTGCCTAGTGTGTCTCAAAAGTTTTTTTAACTCTCATGTAACACGAAACTTTTAAAATTCTGCTTTATTGTAAATTTCAAAATATAATAGAAGTGATTATATCCTTTAAAAAACGAAACCATCTAAACTTAAAAATATAACAATGTTTTCTTATGAAAATCCCCGTTAACTTTCACACTTTGCACAAGATCAGAAATTTAAAATTAAAGTACGCCTTTGAAATTTAACTAAAATATACTTTACATAGGGTGCGTCGCGTTAATGCATCGTTAAATAGTTCCCTGCTACAGAAAACTTGATGCCTGATCTCGAAATTTTTCAACTGAAGACTCCTTAGAAATAAAATTCCTTAATCTTATTTACTCGGGTGACACTGGGCTCTGGTTTTGCATAATTAACTAATTTCTCGTCCTCGTTTTACGTTATTTTTCTTTCTATCTCTGTCGAATAGGATTAAAGAGTTTATACATGTTTAGGTCTTTTGTTTCGGTACGTATTAACCATTCGATTCATTGATGCGAAAAACTTTTTTTTTTTACAGATTTTTCAACGCTGAGGCATTTGGTTTAAGGTTTGAAAATATTCTTAGAGTATCTTTTCATCACTGGGTTGTTGTTAAGTTGGTGGCTAAATTTTGAATAAACTTAATAACTTTCATTTGCAAAAGTTAAATAGGTTGAGGAATTTTAATAACATGAAAAACGAGAAGGAAGAATGCATGAATGAAGTTAAGAGCATCGTTAAATCAACGAAATTTCCGTTGTATTTTAATTGTATGTTTCTGCATGAAAACTGATAATTGTATTGTCTAATATATAAAAAAGGTGGTAAAAATAAAATAAAGATTTTAATATTTCTTTTTTATATTTAACTTTTCTATTAAATACTCTAAACTGTGTGATGCGAACGCTTTAATCAATTAGTGGAATCATGGTCCCAAACGCTTTTATTTCGTTGATATTCTAATTACTTTTATACTCAATTAATTTTCTTTTTGATAAAGTAAACTTATACAAGTTTTATTAAATTATATAACTTAACTGTACCATACAAGAATTGAATTATTTTAGTTATCTAAATCCTTACATATTCAATGTTCCAGAGAAATAAGATGTTCTCATATTTTAAGAACCTACCCACCTCCCACGCATAAATAAAAAAAAACTAGCTTATTTTTATCAATTTACTGTTGCAAAATTTATTATTCATCGTATTTATTCTTTTGTTTTATTATAACAATAATTACAACATAAAAAATACACTCGGCTAACATTATGCATTCCACGTTTTTGATTTGTGTCTCTTTTCCCAGTCAAGATGCCAAGTTTTGGCGAAATAAGTAAAATCTTTTTGGTAAAAGGAATGTGCCTCATTTTTTACGAAAGGCTGGCAGTTAGTTAAAACTCCGTAACCGCGTCATTTGTCTTCTGATCGAACGAGAAAGGGGTCGGGGAGACAGGAAGAAAAAAAGTTGGCATTCCTGGAGAGTTTTTCCCTTTTCCCCGATTTTTTTTCCTATTGATAGAGCCTGTTTTTTAGAGTTAGGCATTTAATCTCCTGCATGTCCCGCATTGTTGGGTCGAAGTCTTCATTTTATTTAGGCGTCCAAAGTTTTAATACTTCGATTCCTGTGTCTGTTATTTTGGCATCGAAAACATTTATTTTATCAGCGTTTATCCTTGTTCTTATTTCTATTGATTGAGTTTATTCGACTGCGATACATTTAATTTATATTTGAAATGTTTCTAAAAAGATGCATAGAAATTGTTTATATGATATAACTATAATAATAAAAGAAAGAGTCTGTGTGTGTGTCTGTGTGTTTGTCTTCGGATCGTAAAAGACCTACTTATACTGCCCTCAGAAATTCGAAATTTTTAAGATAGATTCCCTTTAATACCAACGTGTGCACCTGAGGCTTAGTTTTTTCATATTTGTTCCATTTTTAGAGAAAATTCGAATTTTCTGAAAAAAATACACCACTTTCGCTCAAATCCGATCATTTTTTCTCTTTCCTGGTGCCATCGGCTGAAAAAATTAAATAAAACTTTTAACGAAAACATTTAAAATTCAAAATTTTAAATTTATTCTTTTGCCATTACTTTCAGAAACTAAATTCATTATTTGAAAAATAATTGACATGTTTCAAGTGACGTAATTCCGGCAGTCTTTATTCCCGGATTTTATTGTGGGTTTATTTGATGATTTTTTCATTGACTTTTCTGTTGACTGCATGTATGCATATTTAAGCAATAAATGTATAGTTAAGCTATTACTGAACTATGATGGTTAATAAAGGTCATCGCACTAGAGCTATTAGTGTTTTATGTCTTTATTTTTCGCCAAATTATTAACTAAAATTCGCCAAATAGGCAATTTCTTTTATAAATAATTTATAAGCTGGTCGGCTGTTCGAAGGTCATTGTGTTATAGCTACCCACACCCATTATACAGCTCTATCTATTTTCTCGCCAAATTATTTCCCAAAACGCTCCAAATGAGCTAAAAAAATTTATGTATTTATGAGGGAATTGTGATGACATTAATGAGTGCATTTTATAGCGTATTTTTCATTTTGGAATTTTAAGGCAATGAAACGGGATTTTATAATTTATAACGAGCGGAAACAATAATAAGTTTATGATCCTATAACAGGGTATATGGTACACATATTTGGAATCTATTTTATTTATTTTTTTATTCCGTGCGAAGAACGGGTATAAATTTGCTAGTAAATATATATGTGATCATACAACAACAACTAAAAAAATATTTTTATGAACCATTTTTTAAGCTGATTATTTCTTTTATTGTTACTATATCTGGCAAATTCTATTAAGATATAAATTTCAGTGAACTTTATTTTTCTTATTTAACTTCAAACATTTTTGATTTAAAAAAAAGCTTTCGGCGTTTTGCATTTGATAATCAGATTTAGCGCAGTTATAATTTTCTATGTTTTTAATAAACGTACTTAACCGGTTATAAAAATAAAGCACGTAACTAAAACTATGTGCATTTTAATGAACCAAATATAGTTAGTTACCTTAGGGATTCTTCTCATACTTTAAATTTCAGTTAAAGTAGCCTGATCAAAGCAAAAAATGCTTTTTTAATAATATTGTTTATTCTCTTAAAGTTGCAATTGTTAATTTCTTTTAGTTTAGGTTTTGCTGCATTTAATGATTGAATTATGAATTGTTGTTATTCTATAAAATAAGGATTTTTCCTTAACATAATTGCTTTCGTTACCAAACCAAGTGATATGTTTCATTTTTAAACAGATTTTTCAAATGTTTTAATTATTTTTGCAAAGCTTTTTTAATAAGTTCTTAATTCCTTGTTTAATTTAAAATTTGATTGGTGTATTCAGTGCAACTTAAAACAATTTTTGCAAGTGTTTGAAGCTTAAATAAAGCTAAAAGAGAAGCCAAATATTGATATATTTCTTTACCAAAATATTTAATTTTTTATTTAAATATTATAAGATAAAATTATTACAATGTACAAAATGACATTGTCAAACTGTCGAAAGGGTCGTGTTATATACGAATGTACATACTTTTATTTCGCTATTAAAGGTTTATTTGCTCTAAATTGTAAAGAAAACATTGTTTACCACTTTGTTGCTTTTAAGCCTTTATATAAAGAATTCTTCATTTTATAGAAATAATCCTTCATTCTGTAGACCCCTATATACGCCCACTATTGTATATCAAACCCAATTTGCGGAAACTTATTTGTAAAGAAACTACCGAGGTTTCTACTTAAGAAAATAAATCTACCTTACGATGTTTGATTGCCACTCACTTGCATTTGTTTGCTTCTTAAAAGTTCTTGTTAGTCACATGTGGGTTTGAAAAGACCCTCATATACTGATTGAGAAAAAGGCTTCTTTCCTATTACAGCGCGTCCCAAAAGTTTATGGACTGCTGTGTTTTTTTGAATTTTATAATAGGAAAACGTTTCGCAAGATTTTTTTTTTTATTTTTAATTATCAAAAATATCAATACAATATTAGTACTGTACACAAATAACATAACAACATCACAGATTTAGTGAAAAATGAAAAAAATTAAAATTTGGTTGTCCCAAAAGTTTATAGACAAGTCCATTTTTCCATTTAATTTTGCACTATTGTTCAAATTTTTAAACCGTTCTTTATTATCACTTGAAAAACTCGATCAGGCATACTTAAAACAAGAGTTTGGAGAATTTCGGGCTTCAAATTAAACCAACTTTGTTCAATTTGCATCGTTAGATCTTGAACTGTTGCAAATTGGCGCCCATTTGCCTAAACGTCCCTCGAAAGTAATCCCAGAGGTTCTCTATAGGGTTCAGGTCAGGACTTAAAGCTGGCCACTCCATAACTTTAACATTGTGGCGTCTAAACCACTGCATAGTGGAGTTAGACACATGAATGGAGCAGTTGTCTTGTTGATATTCCCATTTATTTCCCCCTAGCAACTCCCCAAATGGAAGTAAGTGAGCTTCAAGTGTTCCTTGATAATCATCAGAATATTGCCGACCTTTCAAAAAAGCAATATCAGTTGTTCCGTTTGAAGGAGAAGGCTCCCCACACCATTACTGAACCCCCTCCTTGTTGCCTGCTTAAAAAGGACCTTGGTTCCTTCCGAAGATCGTGCCAATAGTACTTCCATCCATCGGGGCCATCTAAATTAAACTTTTTTTCGTCACTGAAAACCACACTTAGCCATTCGTCTTTGTAATGCATGTAATTTCTTGCCCACTTAACTCGAGCATCCTTATGGCGTTTTGTAAGCTTTGGCGTGCGTCGCATTTTATGATATTTTAAAAACTTACTTGCTTTTAGCCTTCGGTGAACTGTAGATTTTGATACTGAAGCTGTAATTTCTTTGGCTGTAGATCGTACAGACAAATTTTCGGTCGAAACAAGTCTCACAATTTCTCGGTCTTGCCTCTTTGTTGTCTTTTTAGGCCTTCCAGGACGAGATTTTGGTTCGAAAATGTCACCTTTCGCTAGGATTTGATAAATTCCAGCTTTGCTACGCTTAATTCTTTTAGCAATATCTACAACTCTCATCCCACGAGCTTTTAAACGATGAATTTGTAAAATTTCATTTTTCGTAAATTGCACGTTGGCAGGCATCTTTGCAATGAATCAAAAAAGGAACAACCCACTAGTTTTTATCTCAGGAAGCTATTACGTCACGTGTACAAATAATAGAATATGCAAATTATATTTTCATTAATAAAAACAGCTCTTAACACCTTTTGTCCATAAACTTTTGGGACAGCATTTTTTCGTTTTATTTTTTAAAAATAAATTTATGATCTCTCACAGTTGTTTGAGCGTTTTATTATTTGAAATACTCTCTTAGATATTTGCATAAATTATTTCGTCATTCACACTCGCTTATTCTTCTCTTTAACTTGAAAAAACAGCTGTCTATAAACTTTGGGACGCGCTGTAGTATTTGGAAAACAATCTAAGGCTTTAAACCGCAGTATGTTAAAGTTTGAATTTATTTTAGGATTGAAATTTCAAAGTTGGTTTTGAACACAACTCTGCATTTTTATAGTTTACTTTTATAAAATAAACTTCGCATTACTTTTATATTTTCAAGCTTTAGAGTTAACGGTTGTTATTTAAGAATGATGGTATTGTAAAAGGTTTTACTTTGAAGTTTCTGAGATTTGCATGAATTCTTTATTTTTCGACTTAAGATGAAATCCCACAGCTTCCAAGAAAGTAGTTTCTTATCTAGGTTTTAAGAGGACATGACAGCTTAGAAACAAAGTGGTCTAACTTTCTCTGTGGGATTTTGTTTGTTAATTATTAAAATGATTCCTGCTGATTCCAAGAAAGATGACCTGCATGGCAGGACATATTCTATTACTTTGAATTTCATAAAAATACATTAAATTAACCTTCGAGCTATTATCAATTACTTTAAATCACCCCATTACTTACCAATCCCATTTTCGCCATACCATTAACTTATGCAATCTGTTAAAGTGACTTCTTTTTTTAAACTCCAACAACAACACAAATTTCTAGCCATCTCTAAGTGCATCTCCTGATACTTCAACATAAAGAACTAAAACCACGGGCCCCCACTGGAGTCCCATAACTAAGTCCGCGTGAGTCATATACTTCCCGTTGCCTGATGCGCAACTTGCGCCCTATTAGCCAGATTGAAATCTTCGCATGAAGCACATGAGAGGGTCTCGTCTCATTTTATGACCGTTTTATGTCTCTTTATGTATTTGTATTTCTCGTTCAGATCTCGGTATCTCCAGGGTTTGAACTATATTGTTTTTTATAAAGATATTGTACTATAACTTGACTAAATTTGTGTTTTATAAGGTTGATAAAATTTTTATTAGAAAGCAAATGTAATGAGAAGATTTATTATGTAGGACATTTCGACTGCGGGATGAAGTCTCATTTAAATACTCATTTTCATTAATAACGCATGTGTTTATGTAAATAGTTTTCATTTAAACATGTTCTACTGCATTTGGTGTGTTAAAAAAATCAGTTTCAGATACTTTGTCTTCTTAATACCTTTTAAAATACTTAAAAGTATTCCACGAAATTATAATTCCTCCATGCTTTTTTCATAAACAAAGTTTTTGTAAGGTATTTATAAAAAATTACATCTTAATTATTAAAATAGTACTAATACCATCCTTATCTTTTTAATTTTATTTAAATGTTCTCTTTCCTATTGATATCTCCCCAACTTTGTTTTTCAGGCTTGTTTCAAAGTTTTAGTTTATATTTAGAATTCCCATTGCTTAGGCACTTGCTATTAATGTCAAATAAAATGTTCAAAAATGTCTCAACGCCGTTATGATGTTCATTTCTTGAGTTTATGATGGACCCTAGTCATTAACATCAATTTTAGATTAAACAAAACAAAAACTTGTATATAAATTTGGCAAGATTCACAACTCCTCCCAACATCAGTGTATCCCGCTGGTCTTAGTAGGAGACTTAAACCAGTCAACTCATATTGACAAAAGACACGGCTCGCCTTGTCTTATGTCCCAATATTCAGTCATCCATCATCTCTTAAACTTAATTACCAGCTGTTGTCGTTGGCTGCATAGATCTCTGAAGTTTGGCGACGCTGTAAGAATTTGGCTTCGGATCCTTCTTACATTTGGATTATTTTTGGGTGAACTTGCAAATGAGTGGAAATCATTATCCATCAACGATGGTTTTGAAATGGGTTTGTTTTGTTTGTTCTGGAATGAGGTATATTTTGCGTCAAATATTGCGGTTTTTAAATTAATGTTTTGTAACATCTTCTATAAAGTCTTAGGGAAAATGTAAATATATTTAAATTGCGTTTGAAGGAGTGGGCGAATGTTATGTCATCGATCAAGATTTAGTTAATTTTCATTTTTCAATTAAGTTTTTTGGTGTTTGTTAGATGGTTGGGTTGTGTCAGGAATTGCAAAACTCGTTATCAAATCGATTGTTATATTGTTTCTCTTAATGAACCAAAATTAATGTGTGTGTTTTTCGTGTAGGCCGAAAAAACTTGAATCAGCATGTCTTGGAGTGAAGTTTTTATGGAATATTTTTTAAAAAGTAGCGTACTGCTTTATAAATTAAGGGAGTAGTTGCCAAAGTCACATTCTCCAAAGTATAACTAAGATGTACAGGATCCGTCTTGCTCATTGGCGACTTTTGACGATTGTTAATTCAATTGGACGAAGTCGCAAATAAAGAGACCGGGCTCTATATCTTATTTATGCTTTGGAGAATGAGTTTTGCAATTACACCTTTCAAATAATATATTGGCCGGTATTAAAGCTAACATATGGTTTCGATTAAGTTACTTAAAAATGTAATACGAGTCTGAAATGTGCATGTTAAAATTGTATATTCATAGGTTAGAAATAATTGGAAAACAAAACACTATATTTCGAGTTTTATACATAGAATTTGTATGTTTATTGTTACTTGGTGTTTAATAAAAACGTTCAAATATGATAAACTTTACTCAAATTTTATTCTTTTGTTTATTTTCAGAAATGCTGTCCTGACTTAAAGCATTTAAATGGCTAAACACCGCTATCTACCTTGGGGCCTGGCCTTCATCATTCTGTTTCTGATACTCCATTCAGTTTTGGCGGCGACTGAGGAACCCGAATTCACGAGGCCTCAGTACAATGTCACCATTCCGGAAAACTCGATCCCAAAGACCCAGGCCATTTCTTCGGAAAAGATGGGGATCTTCGTCTCGGATCCTACTCTGCTGATCAAGTACAAGATTGTCGCTGGCGACACAGACCGGTTCTTTAAGGCGGAGACACGACTTGTCGGAGATTTCTGGTTCCTCATCATCAGAGTAAGGACTGGAAACCGGGCTGTTCTGAATCGCGAGTACCAGGATACATATCGACTGCAGGTTCGTGCCACGATAACTTCAGACCTGAGGAGAGCCCTAAAAATGAAAGCACAAACGGAAGTCATAGTTAAAGTGACCGATACGAACGACTTGCCGCCTCAGTTTTATCCACCTACTTATGAAGTTAGCGTTCCAGAAGATCAACCTTTGCACACCAGCATTCTACAAATAAGCGCTCATGACCCGGATTTCGGCATAAACGGAGAAATCTATTACAATTTGGAGGAGCCTAGTCTTCAGTTTGCTGTTCATCCAACTCGAGGCATACTAACGCTGACACGATTCTTGGATTACCAAAAGCAACCTGTTCATAAGTTTGTAATTCTGGCCAGGGACAGAGGAGTCAAATTTCGAGCAGCTGAACTGGCAACTCGTCCAACCACAGTTACAGTCAAAGTGACACCTGTAAATCTGAATACTCCGGAAATATTTGTTAGGCAATTTTCATCTCTCTTGTCCCCTACAGATCCTAATATATATGCTGTCGCCAGCGTTGTTGACAAAGATGTCGGAATTCATGGAGAATTAGATGCGTTGGAAATCGTCGATGGTGATCCAACGGGCATGTTTCAAGTCACTGCTGGAACAAAACAAAATGAATACAATATCGAGCTTGTTCATCCCATGACTCGTGATAACAGCATATCGCAAGATTACACAATTACATTACGAGCAAAAGACAAAGGTACTCCACCAAGATCAACAACTCAAGTCGTTAATGTTCGTTTAGCTGAAAACACCAACACCACTCCGACATTTAATCAGGCAGATTACGATGTTGAAATAGAAGAAATTTCTCCTCCTGGCTCTAGAGTACTTCATCTACAAGCTTCTTCATCAGGCAACAAACCAATTGTATACAAAATAGAAAGCGGAAATTCAAATGGTACGTTTTCCATTCATGTAAAATCTGGCTTGTTGACTTTAGCATCTTCGCTGGATAAGGAAATCAAGCCATATTACTCCTTAACAGTAAGTGCTTATGATCCATCTTCAAGGGGCCCCAAAAGAAAAGCTACTGCTATCGTCAATGTACGAGTTCTTGACAACAATGATAATGATCCTGTCTTCAATAAAACCATTGACTCAGTTGTTTTCGATGAAAATAAGCCTTCTGGTAGTGTTGTTTATACAGCTTATGCAACTGACAAAGATGAAGATGATAATGGATACATAACTTATAGTTTAGCCAATTTAAATCCTGTACCATTTACGATGGATCCTTTTACCGGTGAAATTCGGGCCACAGAAGTTTTGGATTATGAGACGATGCGAAGAGAGTATAATTTAAAAGTTCGAGCCTCCGATTGGGGTGCACCATTCAGGAGACAAGCCGAGATGACAGTCAAAGTTCGTCTAAGAGATGTCAACGATCACCGACCTCTATTCGAAAAAGTTGGATGTAAAGGATATGTTTCTCAATCAGCACCAATCAACACGGAAATAATTACTTTATCTGCAATAGATTTTGATTATGGGAGTTCTGTGAAGTATAGAATGGTACCCTCGAATGATGATTCTTGTTTCAGATTGGAACCCATATCAGGAGTATTGAAAATCATATGTGATTTAGCTAAATTGAATATACGAGAAAGAACTATCAACGTGTCAGCCACTGATGGTACTCATTTTGCTGATGTTATGTCCATTCATTTAAAAGTGATCAGTAGTGGAAACAATCAAAGGCTGGCTGATAGAGGTGCTTTGATGGAATGTCGAGATGTTGGTGTTACTGATCGCTATAAAAAGCAATTGAACCTCGCCCAAGCAAACAACCGAAATAATGATATCACAGAACCTACCCCTACTAGTTTCTTCGGTAATAAATATTCACCAGAATTTCCGTTAGGCTTGCCCACTGAAGTTTGGGTTAACGAAAGTTTACCTGTGGGATCAGAAGTAACATCAATGAAAGCTCGTGATAAAGACAAAGGTTACAGCGGTCTTCTAGTATATGTAATAACATCTGGAGACGAGTTTAATTTCTTCCGAATTGATTTACAAACAGGCCAACTGTTTGTTGATGCACCTTTAGACAGGGAATTCATATCTGAATACAGTTTAAACATATCGGCTTTCGACCTTGGTAACCCACAAAGAAGCGCTTCCAGGACTCTCGTTGTGCATGTCTACGATGTGAACGATAATAAGCCAGTTTTCGAAAAGACCTCTTACAACTTCGTGATCACAGAGAGCGCAAAGAACGGCACAAGTATCGTTAGACTTCGAGCAACGGACATTGACGAAGGTGTTAACTCTGCCCTGACATTCCATCTTGAGACCGACGTCGACGAATTTCACATTGACCCTCAAACAGGCCTACTGACTGTCTTTGGAAACTTGGATCGTGAACGTACCGACACCTATCATCTTAAATCTCGTGTTACAGATGGGTCACTTGATAACCCCTTATCTTCTACGACTGTGGTCAACATAAGGGTATTGGACGTAAACGACAATGCTCCCTATTTCACCTTGAAACAATACTGGGTGAAGGTCCGTGAAGACCTACCCTTAGGAGTGGTTGTCATCGTGATGGCAGCCAATGATCCCGACTTGGACGAAGGTGGTCAAGTCACCTATTCATTGACTGGCAGCGATACGTTTACCATTGACCCTTTAATGGGAGTAGTTCGGCTGTCTAAAGCTTTGGACTTCGAGACGGTTCAGCTGTACAATGTGACCATCACAGCGAGGGATGGTGGTGACCCTTCCTTAGAAACTCAAGCCGCTCTAGTTGTCGAAGTTGAAGATGTGAATGAAAATATGTACCCGCCGACATTTGAAGACGTGGTGGTGATGGGACAAGTTATGGAAAACCAACCCAAAGGAACTCTTGTGACTAAAGTGACTGCTCACGATGCTGATCCACCAGGGTTAAATAGCCAGTTTTCATATTCGATACTAGATGGAGATGGAATGGGATTCTTTTCAATCGACAATCAAGGTAAGTCCACTTTTTTAAAATTCAAATTTTAACGAAGGAGCACATAAAAAAATATTAACTACTAAAAATATTCGAATAAAGAATTGGTCATGTGCATAATTTTTTTTTTATATTTCGCCCAGCGTTGTAATACATATTGAAAACAATTTAAATATGAGAACATCTGTTATTCCGACAAAACAAGAGAAAAAAATAAATTGTACCATTTTCGAGTTTTAATTTCCTACGAACGAAGATACTAGAAACTACATGGCATTGTTTCTAGTTATCAAATGATCTCCACACCGTACTAATTACTTTCCTATTCATTTCAAAGTAGAGAGCATGGAACATAACGACCCGTCATTGTGATCTATGAACAGCCATTACATTTCTAAAGGAAGGATAAAGGACATTTCCCTTTTTCAAAATCCCTCTGGATTTCATTTATGTTCAAAGTGATTCACGTTCTCTAAATTTATAATAGATCGAAGTCGGAACACAAAATGTGCTTAAACAGCGATACTCTTCTCATCAGGAAATTAAAGCAATACGAGGCAAATATCCCTAATTGGCCTTCTTATCTGTTTGAGGGGATCGAACTGCAATGTCAGAGCAGGATTGATCCACATGCCTCTTTGGACGTTCGGAAGAACGCGTTTCTTTTCGAACACGGAGCCATCGCTTTACGAACAATGAAAAGGAACCGTCCTACAGGGAATAAACCCTCTTTAGTGCAGCAAAAGGGTTGAAATGGGATTCCCGCCAAACTCCCCTTTTGTTGATTGAGCCGGAGCTCTGTCTCTGCTTTTGCAGCCAAGTGGCTAGCGTCTGATTGTGGCCGCTTATGGAAATGAAGATGGTTGGCTTTAATGACGGTCGTTCCGGTATTGGGATTGGCTTGTTTTTCCAAAAGGAACGAATGACATTTGTTTAAAATATTTTATCAAGGTCAGCTGCTATTAAAACACTTTTACGAGTCGCATCTTTTTTTATTTTTACGGACAATTACCTTGAAAATTTTACATTGTACAACAATTTTGTTAGAAACGTATAACTATTTTAAAACACGTTGCAAATAATAACTAAACAACACAATTAGTTCTTAAAAGATATCTTTAAACAAAATATAGTTTAAAGCTGGTGAAAAACTTATCTCTTTGGAAAGCTAGCCCCGGTCTCCGTTACTGATACTTGGTCGTTACATTGCGTTCACTGCTGCAAATAATGTTGTATTGGGTGCCGTTCAGGTGTATTTTCGAAACTTTTACTCCAGTTCAAAACTACCGAGACCACTTTCCGAGGGAGCTTTAGTGACGATAATCCATCTTTAATCTTTAAAATAAACTGTAACTCGGTGTTGGGCCGAAGGCCCCATACCGATTCGTCGTGAGGAATGCCAGTGGCACCTGAGATTAAAAGTCTGACATAGCTGTTAGGCAGCTTTCTATCTCCAGGTTAAGGCCTGGTCCAGGGAGGGGCCCAAGGGCATCTGACAACAATTAGGTTAATTGGCTTAAGGCTAGCATTGCATCAGAAGTTGCAAATGCAGCGTAGGGGCGAATGTGGGCATCTTCCTTTAAGACTTCATATTGGATAGAATGGATAAAGTCATTGTTCCTTTTAATGGCTCTGTCGTAGAATTTGATACTAAGCTTGGCCATATGTGATTCAAGCTTCTCGATCTTAAGGTCTTTGTGTATGAGGTTGTTTCTCACGTATCTGTGAGCGTCCACCATCTCCCTGAGGATCTTGTTTTGGCACACTTGTAGTTTGTGGAGTTCATTGGGGGAGATACATGCAATGGCTGGCGATGCATAGGTGAGGATGGGGCGTATAGTGGTGAGATAGAGTAGCCTTTTAAGGTTTAGTGGCAGCTTGGATTTACGTCCGAGAAGGGGCCTGAGTTTAGCCATGGCACCCTTAGCCTTGTTGGTGGTCTGCTTGATGTGGTCCTTCCAGGTAAGGTTGTCATTAATGACGAGGCCCAGATAGCTGGCCTTTCTGACAACTGGGACAGCATCTCCGAAGATGTGTACCGTGGTTGTAATGGGCTTATTTCTCTTAGTTTTGCGAATTATCAAAACATTAGATTTTTGAGCATTAATAGCAATTTTCCAATTTTTGCACCAGGACTCAATCCCTGGCACCTTGTCCGCAATCTTTTCTACCGCATGGTTAGGATTTGCCGATTTGCAAGCGATCGCTGTGTCATCAGCGTAGAAAGCTGTTAAGCAGTGCGTGTCGTTATTGAAGGTAGGAAAATCATGCGTATAAAACAGATACAAAATGGGTCCCAGAATTGAGCCCTGGGGGACACCAGCCATTATAGGTCGAAGTGTAGAAGAGGCGCAGCCATGTTTGATGGTGAAGGTGCGTGCCGTAAGGTAGGAGTGGATGCATTTAACCAACCCTGGTGGGATACCACAGTCTAACAGTTTTTTAATAAGTCCAGAGTGCCAAACTCTGTCAAAGGCTTTGGCTATGTCGAGCATGAGGAGTGCAGTAGTCAGCTTGTTATGGGTTGCGGCTCCTACAAATTCGAGGATTCTAACAAGCTGGTGCGTTGTTGATTTTCCCTTAAGAAAGCCATATTGCTCTGTCGGGATAGAAGTGAGGTGTGGTTTTATTCTGTCATTGATAACTCTTTCAAACACTTTGGCCATTGAAGGAAGCAAGCTGATAGGTCTATAGCTGCTAGGTTGACTTGGGCTTTTCCCTGGTTTTTGGAACATGATGACAGAGGCTACCTTCCATGGTTGAGGGAAATAGGCTAGCTTAAGGCAGGCATTAAAGATGTCGAGAATTCGTTGAATAGACGAGATAGGGAGGTTTTTAAGCATGCTGTTATTGATATTATCAAGTCCAGATGCTTTTGTCGTTTAAGTTTACCAATAATGTACATGATTTCTTCAAGATCAGTAGGGTCGTTTTCGAGATTCAGGGCTTGGTTTCTAAGAAAGGCATTGACTTCCTTCTGTACACTTTCTTCGAAGGCAGTGTTAGTTGGGGAAGTATTGACTTGGAATTGCTTTTCCATCTCGTCGGCAAAGGCCTCTGCCTTTTCCTCGTCAGTATAAGCCAGGCCGTTAGTGCCTTGTAGTGGTCTGTTAATGGTAGGATTTTGTTTGAGACTCCTAGACATTCTCCAAATTGATTTATCTTCTCTACAAAGAGAAAGAACTTTTTCCTCCCATAGTTCTTGTTTGTGCTTTTGACATTTTTCCCTAATCTCCCTGTTAAGTCTATTGATCTCAGTTTTAAGGTTGGGGTGTAGAGTTCTTTGGTGACGTTTTCTGACCCAGTTCCTATATTTAATCAGCTTTTTAATATAGCTGGGAAGGATAAGGTAATTGGGGGGGTTATCAATTTTGACTGTGGCTTCTAAATGTGCACTTTGTAAATCTGAAGTGAGCGTTTGAACAGCAGTGTCTATGTTGCTAGGGCTGTCAATAGGGTGATCTGTGTGGCCTCTTGCCAGTAGAATATTGTAGTAAAGTTTCCAGTCAGTTTTAAATTTGAAGTTATTATCTTGTGGTTTGTCCATACCAACAGTAGCAATAACGGGGAGATGGTCCGAAGATAATTCATTGAGTGCGTGGGCGCTCATATGAATGTCAAAGTTAGTAAGGAAGATGTCTAAGATGTCCGGTCTATGATTAGCGAAGTTAGGGATGTATGTCGGTTCAATTGGTGCAACAATTTTCAGTGAAAATTTGCTTAGGTGTTTATGGAGTTCGAGGCCGTTGTTATTGGCAGCTCTGCAGCCCCATATAGTGTTTTTGGCGTTTAGGTCTCCTCCAAGTATGATGTTGTTGTTTGGGGATAATTGAGGGTTGTATTGAGATAAATATTGAGACGATAATCCAAATAAACAACGTGTAGCTTATAAGCTAATTGCAGCATGTGTGTGCCTCGAAATGAAATTTTGCCGTTCACTGGTTGTTTAGTTCCTTTCGGTTTAACACCATAAATTTGTGTACGTTGTTAGGACAAAGGGCTTAAGATATTGAGACTATTTGCTGTGAAAATGACATCAGCTTATTTTTCTGCAGAAATAATGGCATTTTGTTTTCCACAAAAAAAGTTATTTCTGTACGTTGACGTTATTTAACATTTCGGTTGTTGATTTGTAGTGCCAGCATAGTCAAATATGATTTGGGAGTTGTATTTTATTCTTCATCGTAATTCCTAAGCAAAATATGAAATATTTTACTTGAATGCAAACTGCAAACAAAGTAAATATAATTTTAGCGACCACAAAGTAAGAATGGGGACTAATGTGTACTGTTCCTCATTTGCCTCATTAATCGATTACCATTAATAAAATAACAGAAACTTTATAGGTTCGTAACGATTCCGAATTCTTTTGCCGTAGTACATCTCTGTATCGTAGGCTTTCATGCAGAATGTAAAAAAAAATCCGATCTTAACCTTTTAATAATTTTAAAGAATAATATTATGGGTGGTTAGGAGTTGATTCTATTATAGAAAACAAAATTCAATGTATACTCCAAGCATTGGATTTTTCAACCTTTGCAAATAGTTTTATCACCCATTAAAAAGAATTGTTGTTCCTTCATTCATATTTTTTGTTGATTCATTTTGAATTGTTTTGCCCTTTTTATGTAGTTATCTCAGAATTCACATCTCAAAATTCTTTTACGAAAATTTCCTGTAGTTTTTATGCAAAGGTTTGAATAGATAAATATTGAGCATTTGCGGTAAAATTAATATAATTGCGTTGCATGTAAATTTTATTGAAATGAAACTTTTTTGTTATTATGTATATACTATACTTTATAATGTACTATTCTTCTTACGAAAGTCATATATCTTATTTTGTGGGTATTGAAATGTCCATTGAATTTTATATCCTCATAAATCATTTAATCAGTTTTACTTTCAAATCGAATTTAAAATAACCCAACTTCTCTGCAAACGGAATAGATACAATAAAAGAAGCGGTAAATTAAATAATGCATGAAAAAAAACTACTAGATCGCTTTACATAAAATGGATATATTCGTTTAAGAGAACATGCTTCTTAACGTGCTTAGAAATATCTAGCACCACTCGAAAAATAATGCATTTTATTATTTTGTATCACTTCCCCCCAGCCCCCCATAGTTGGAATATTTTATTTTAATTCCGAAAGCCCTATCTTTAGCCGAACTTCAAAAAATTTCGTTCTATTCCGAAGGAGTCAGGACAAAAAATAATACTAACTGGAATATTATTAGAACGACACTTGGCATCGGTCCCAGTAAGGGAAAATATCCGGAAAGAAGTTCAAAAAAGGAGAAAAACTAAAATTCATGAGCACAAGCACAGAAATATCGATTTTGTTTTTAAAGCATGGGGCCCCAGATGCAAGGGTTTTCTTTGCTATGGTTATGAACGGTCTGTCATTTTCTTGTAGCTTTTTCGCTTTCATAGCGGTAACTTGGGATTTAATTTTCTTTTTTCTTCTTCGATGCTTAAAATGGGATAAAAATCCCGAAGGACTTTTAATGTGGTTTTATTATTGTCCTCACTCTTTTTTTTTCACTTAGCGCAAGTGTGATTCTTTTGGTATTGATTTAATTATTCTTCTTTCATAGCTTGGCTCGATAGAATAAGTTACATTGCATTATAATTGCGTTTAAATTATGTTAGCGAGCATAATCACTTCTGATGTTTAATAATTATTCTTTTTAAAAAGACACCATTGGCATAATTTGTTGGTTTTATTATACAGAATTATCCAAAACTTGTTTGCCATATTAATATAGTAATTTTATCTATATTAATGTTAAAAGTATATCGCATATTTTCCGTTGAATTTATTTATATCAAAATATTTTGTATCAAAGTTTTCATATTTCTGGAAAGTTAAAGATATTGCTACTATTTCAAGAACTTAAAGTTACCAAGGATACTTCCGAAAAAGTTTGTTTCAATTATTTATGCAGCTATTTATTATCTCTCATAATTTGTTTTCTTTCTATTCATATTTAAAAAGTATCGCTTATTCCGGATCAATACATTTTTTAACAATGTTTATTTTATAGCAGGTATACTCTTTTTTTTAGCAAATAAACGATACTCATTAATTTAGTCTTTCTTCTCTTGGTGACTTGTGACATGAAATCAATTACTGTTCCCTGCACGCTATAAATATTTTTTTATTAGAAAGAAAGCAGTATTTTTAAAAAATACTTTTTATAACCTCAAATATATCTGTTTTACTTTGAAGAAAGTTAGTTTCGCAGCTTGACTCTTCAAATGTATGGCAACTATTTAAAAGTGAATTTTCTTTAAAACAAATATTTTTTTAGTCATTGCATTTCAATTTATTACTAAAGCCCCCCAAAAAAACTTCATTGAAATAAGCTTTAAAAATAATTTGTCATTTTAACTTATCCTTTTAAAATAATTGTTTAAGTTGTACAAAGTAAAGTGAACAGCTTTTTTTAAACACTTAATTCATTTGGTTAAAAAGTTTAATTAAATACCTGCCTAAATGTAAAAGTACTTTTTCCTACGTTAGGTATTCTTTTCCATTGAAATAACTAACTTATGCTACGAAAACGTTTTATAATATAAGAGTCGAAAAAACTTAATATCTTTATTCTCTCTGTCAGAATGATTTGATTAAATGTTTAATTTTGAATCTCTCTTTCTTTTAGTTGGTTATGAGTTTTCTATAAAAATTATTTCAAAACTTCCACTTGTGATACGTTAAATTATATTCTAACATAATATATTTTATTGAGTTATATATTTTTTTATTGAAATTCAATAATGTTTAATTTGACCTTCAGTCGTTTATTACATCTTTATTTTTAATATATTTCTATGCTAAATTTTACTGCCATTTTCAATTAAGAAACTTCAATAAATAAATTCTTACACCCAATAAATAGACAAACAACATAATCTACTATTTAAAACCTTTACATAAATATTTAACTTGGATCAATTTGTGTTTCCTCTCAAACAGGAATGTCTACTGAAACATGCCTTTGAAAGGAATATTATGTTTAAAAGCTCTTCCTTGCTAAATAACAACACTCTTAATAGAAAATTGACATATGCGCATTTTAGGTAAATGCAAACCTTATTGTATACATTTCCTTATTGAAAGTCAATATTCTACTAAATTTAATTCGTAACTATTCTAATAACACTTACACGTGTGTGTGCGTGTATCTGCCGTCGCTGATCACGATCTTAGTTTTAAGTGAGTAAATATTATCATGTTTAAGCCTATGTTTGTTTAACTACTGTCTGGATTTTGTGTTAGTAAAGAGAGAAGAATTTACAGTTGCTAGTGTTTATCGATCAGTTTGCAGTATTTACAACGCTTAATGACTTTTCTTGTATGTCAGTAAGGGAGAAAAACTATTTAAATAGGATTCTATCTCGTATTGTTTTATTCACATCTTACATTTATTTATGTATTGAAAGCTTTTTTACCTATTTTATTATACAAAAAGATCAATTTCGAAGTTGCAGCAACAATAATCTAATTTTTAAGAAAACTGCTAATTTCTGCAAAATCTGTATGAAATTTTGTATGAGAATGTTTTTTTTTATATCAATGCAAACATTTTCTATTAAACCTCTATTTATATTGGCGAACACTTTGACACAATTCTTCCAGCTATGCCATTAAACGATGATGGTTTTATTTAGATCTAAAATTATTATGGCTCAATCAACATACCTCCCAAAATACATTTTTCTTCACAAGGGAAAATAAACCTAATTAGGTTTCCATCCCAATTTAAAATACCCCGACAAATTAAAATCTTATTTATATTCATTTACTTTTTCTATGTCTTTTTGCGAATGTCACATCTTTGCACCTGCTTAGGAAATCCTTCTGCGTAATAACTCAATTTCATTTGTTGGATTTGGTGCTTGCTACATGTTGTTTTAATCGTTGACTTTTAATAAAGTTAATGCTAACCAGTTATTATTTTAAATAAAACAATACTTATGGTTCAGAAATACGACTTATTGAGATTTTGTAAACTTGAAATCTTTAATAGAAACTGAATAAAAAAAATTCTTCTAAAAGCTTGCAGAGTGGCGCTATTACCACGGTACCTGGGGTTATGCCGCCACACCACAAAAGACAGCAAATATTCTATGAATAATGGAAAAGGATGTAATAAAGCACAACATATAGCACTAAAAAAGGTTTCATTAAATGAAGAAGTTAAACAAAAATCACACGGGTAGTAAATGGCTATTACTTGTCTCTGCTATGGTCTCTGCCATAGTCTTACTATTCTTAACATAGTAACATGTGCAATACATGACTATTAGGTAGTCTATGCCATAATATTCTTTAAATAAAAGTTGTGTGCCTAGTAAATGGCTATTAAGTCTCTGTAGTTCTAATCTGAGCAAAAATCTGAAAGAAAAGGATGGCGGCATAACCCCGGAGTGATGTGGCGGCATAACCCCGGTAAGACAAAATGGCGTAGACGGCTTGTTTAGGGGAAGGTAGATAGCCTAGCGTCCAAACGATTAACGTGATAACATGGTCAAATTATTGCTCTTTTCAATGATATCTAACTAATCTATCTAACTTAAGGATAAGATAACAGTCCCTTATCTCTTAGTTTCAGAAGACTCAAAATTAGACGATCTCAATAAAAACGTATTTTTATAACGTTACACCAACACACCATGGCCATCAGCCTCTCTATTTCCGTATTTCCTGCTACAGGTCAGTGCTTAAGGACCCCCTCCACTCACACCGCTGGCGAGATACAGGGGGTGGCGGCATTGCCCAGTGTGGCGCGATTGCCCCGGTCTACCCTAAAAAAAACCACATTAAATTGTACATTTCGATTTCCTTTATCCATCACTCAGAAAAAGTAAATATAACATAATGTTTCTCTCTCCACCAGACCGCTGGACAAAGCGAATTGATTAACGGATATTATTTTTGTTCTATCGAATCTGTTTTTCTCCAACACTCGTCTTCGTTCTGATGGTAAAACAAAGCTGTAATTCTATTAAATAATTCTATTGATTTTTAGTAAAATGCGTTTGAATATTTGAATGATGAGTGTGATAGAGGACTATGGAGTTTGGAATATTTAATTTTTTACTCTAACTCGCGTTACAGTCTTTGACTACCCAGGTGTCATTTTATTTATTTAACCAGAGCGTGTTTAATAACATTGTCTACACTAACATAAAACTAATCTTATACGAAATTACAATTGCAGCTTTATCATACTGAATCAGCGTACTATCAAGATAAATATTGCCGTCCTCACAAGGGCCACTGAATAAGACACAGAGCAACAAAGGACAATCATGTCCTCTCAGGCAGACATATCTGCCTTGTTCATCTCAGTTTTCTTTTGTGTCTCGAAATTGAAACGAGTCAAGAAAACTTGATGACAACGCGAATTGTGGTCACGTGTTCATCATTGAGATCCTTTTACCACTCGCCCCTGGGCGCAGTTTTGGTGTTGATTTTAAAAAAAAACTTTTTTTCTTGGGTCCTTTCGCATATTTTTCTTTCGCGACCCCCGCTACTACTGTACTTTCTTTTTCTATTATGGACTCACGTTTCCCAATAGAACGTGATGTCTTGGTCTGTTCTTTTGTTTCCTTCAGGCAAGTGATGTTTTTCTTTCTATTTTATTTTATCTCCTTCTATATAAAGTTTTCGTTTTATAGAAGTATACTTTATATGTTATAGAAAAGAAACCGATTTTTTTCGAAGCGAGGATTATTTGTGTGATATTTTTCTGTAATTTCCGTCTTTTATTCTTTATTCCCTGCTGAAGAATCAGTTTTTGTTCTACCCCATAAACTTTTGTTTTTTCTTCCTTTTTTTTTACTTACACGGAAGATTATTCGGAGTAAAAAAAACGAGAATTTTTTTAAACGTATTTTTTCTTGACACTCTACAGTCTACTTGGATCGTTAGCAATGAATCCAATTACGGTAAACCGATTGTTCATGCAGATAATATATTGCAAATAACTTTAAAAAAATAACAGAAATTGGCAAAAATTTAATGAAATTTTTCATATTAAAAATTATTTTCATTAAGTTTATTTTTCTACAAACTTATAGTTCCAGTTAAGCCATTTGTCTATTTGCTTTAATTTTTTCGTTTACTTCCCGACTGTGTCGATTTTGCATTGATTTTTGTTAATTTCAAAAATTGGCCCAAAATTCGCATAATTAGTTGATTTCTGTTCAGTTTAAGGCTAATTGAGACGTGATTGAATTTTTTTCCCATATATTTCTCATCAAACTCAGCGTCAACAACTGCACAGGAATTAGTCATCATAACGTTTCATCTGTTCAGTTCACAAAACCATCGCAGGCTAGTGTACATAGTTCAGTATTTAAACTAACCCTACACTAGAAAAAAATCTGTAATTATGTTAGTTAATAATTAAATTTCGGCAACATGTTTCTTAAAAATGTCCAGGAAATAGGAAGTATCTTGTCTTATTCGCGCGAACAGTCTCCCGTATTAACATGCTTTCAAATGTACTGTTGCAAATAACTGTGCTAAAGTTCATAGTGCTTGCTTTAATCTCGTTAATTCCCTTTGTGATGACCGAAACTGTTCCTAAATTTGCCTTTCAAAGGGCGAACCGCTCGCCATTGTGAAATGTTCCAATCTCGGAAACTTGTACCGAATTTCTGCGTGGAATCTGCACTAATGTCGCAACCTATTGTTAACCATTTTCCGCATCCCAAAAACGAAAATTGCGCTCCACACTTCGAACTCTGCGTGGAAAAGTGCCGAAATGGTAAACCGACTATTTTTTTAGTAAAATTGTATTAAATTGCGTGTTTCTGTTAATTACTCCAGAGCAAAATATGCAGGTATGTTAATAGAATCAAATCCCCCGTACTCATGGACTTAAATAGTTTAAGAATTGTTAGTTATTGACTTTTCAAGTATTTTAGTTATTTTATTCGAAAGAGTAATTTTGGTCGGTCTTGGACGTCACTTTTAAGCTTACAGTGCAGTATAATCTGAAGAATTTCAGCTGGTTTTAGGATATACTACTTCGAAAAATAGAAATAACTTGAAAGTTTTGTTGAAAGTAGCCGTAGTATAGATTGTAGTGTTATGGGACCATTAGCTGGTGGAACGCGTCATAGTTTGCGTTATGTTTGAAGTTGATAATGTATTAATAGGATTTGGTAAGATGTTTGTTTATTTTGCTGTTCCTGAAAGCAGTGCATTAAGGCATTGATCAAGACAGGTTTTTTCTTGTTTCTCTTTTATCCGATAGCTTCTAGCTAACGTTGATTTTGCGAGAAAAGTTTTAATGGCAAAAGTATCTTTATAAGAATGACATAAGTTTTGTATACAATTGTATAGACTTTACCTTGTGTAACCTTTCAAAGAATAAGTTCTTGAAAATGTTCCCTCAAGCATCGCAGCCTTATGTACTATTTATCTCGAAATATAATATTTCAAAGAAAACTATAGTTTATTGTTCCTTTTTTTTTATCGTTACATTGTACACTGCCAACAAAAAATAATTCGTCTACAGGATGCTGATGAGCATTAAATCTTTCGTGGTCCTATGTCCTAACGTGTTGGTAGAGGTTGCGTTGGGTTTCAACGCTCATTTGTTGAGATTTTTAACATCGTTTAAACGAGCCCATTTTGCTCCGTCTGCATTGTTAAAATGAAACTATAAAAAACGAAACTGGAAGAAAAGTTTTAAATCCGGTTTTTTTTCAAGTTTTCGTTATAAATAAGGCATAACGCTACTCAAATAAATATTCTTTAAAATAATGGAACATAAATAAGTAAAATTTGTTAAATAAATGTAAACTTTTAATGTTTCCGTAACCAAAATAAGTATATACATTCTCAAATTTGAAAGCAATGTATTCGGTGATATTAAGAATAAAGAATGTTCTCAAAGAAGAGAAATTCTTTTCTCAAATTTTTCAGAACTCATTGTTAAAAGTGTGCTGCTCTAAACTGCTGCATTATTCTAACCAAAACCAAAAAAATATTGTTCTTGACTAAATACTTTCAATTTGCTTACACTTCAATTTCACTTCAAACACCGCATTATTTTCTCAACTTTTTTCCCCATACTTATATATTCCATCTTCAAATCTTAAGAGCAACAAGATTCATCCTTCTTCTGGTATTACCCAAGACCCGGTCGAAATGGACGGATTCACAAGTTTGCTTTTCATAAAAAAAAGGAAACAACAAACATATTCTGTCATTCTCATCTCTTCACAGAAACCTATGAAATCTCCGTATTTTTTGCATTAGCCTGACAAGGTGGTAACAAACATTCGACTGGTTGTGGGTAAAATAGGTGTGAAAGTCCCTCCAATCGGTAAAAGATAGGCCTAATAGATCGTCCCGACTTATCAAAAAGAGTCTTGTTGTAGAGAGCTGGTGCATGTTAATCTTCGGGTCCAACGATAACGACATGCAATATATCTATATTAGGTGGCGTTGAATCTCTTTCATTTGTATCATCATTAAATAATGACCGTTCGGAACTACAAAACAGTTGCTAAAAGCCGCAGTTAGCTCTTGTATGACGTTAATCTCACGCAAACAAATGAGCCGCGAAACTGGTTAGATAAAATTATATATATTCAGTAGTTGAGTGGAGATATTATGATGGCGGAGGAAATTGTATGTAAGGAGACAGTTTGACTCGCAACGAAGAAATAGGGAGAGGGAAAGAAAGTACAGTCTTATGTGCTTTTGGACTCTAAAAGTGATAAAATTCTAAGACAGTAAAAATAATTCTTATCTTCAAGAGCTTTTTCAATAGTTTAGTTGCCAATCGCAATTGTGAAAGTAATGTCGTCTACAACTATTCCCAACCGGCTCATCGCGATTTCCTCCGCATTGTTCTGTAACATTTCAAAACTCCACTCTTTCCGCAAGAACAATTTCACCCAACGGGAAAGCAATTTCCCATGGAAACAATATTTTCGGCCTCTTGCTCCGTGTGCCCGCCTTCCGATTCGAATCTATTTGTGTTTTTTGGACCTCCAGAATTCGGTTTTTATTCCTCTGGTGTGTTTTCCTTTTGTGTCGCAGGTCGCTTTGATGGAGCGGGTCCGATTTCTGGAACGGAGACCCTAGTCATTGTTTTCTATACTAAAGGCGATATAAAGTTTATGCAGCAAAATTGGTTTGCGATAAAGCAATGGGAGTTATGTTTTTGTAACTTTTGCATCTCTATAGGTACTTCATAGACAGATGGGTATATGTTTTTGTCTTAAAACGGTTATAGGGTTTTCAATTTCTGCGTTAAAATAAATGCACCTGGGCCCAAAAGTACTTTTATTTTAAAAAAAAGTTATACTAGGAATTTTGGTGAGTATTTAAAATAGAGAATTTCATATTTATGAAACAAGATCAAGTACAGTTTTATGGTATTCCAACACAGATAATTTATTAGTTAAAACTTAAGACATTATTTGTTCGAAAATTTATCTTTCCATATACTGCTATGCTATTACTGTCTTAATCTCTTTACCAGTAGTTTGCAAAACTAATTAATGTTAACTATTTGAAAACTGGATTTTTGAAAAATTTACTTTGACCGCCGATCAATTACAATTACGAATAAAGTTAAGTTTCTTAGAGTACAATACATTCTCACCCACAGCAAATTCCACACTGACTATAATTAAAAACTATACTATCTTCACCCACAAAACTTCATTCTATAGCTCATTTGTCATGCCTCCTCAAGTCTCGAAGCTTTTTAACTGCCACATCCAGTATCGCTCATCAATCACTTAAAATACTCATAATGGATCGCCCCTTTGAAATGAAATTTCAGGGAACCGATAAAAAATCACCTGAAAGGAAGACTCATTTACACTGCAAGAGCTGAGCTGAGGTTTTGTAGCAGAGTGAATTAAATCACAAGGTAAATTAATATTACTTTGCTTCTAAGCAGTCTTGTCTGAATCCTAAAAAGAAATGAGCACCGTGGTCAACAAGTGAAGTAAAATTTTGAATTAGTTATGTTGTGTTGGAACTATAACTGATAGATGACTGAGCTGATAAGCTTAGAAGTTAAATGGAGTAATTCATATGCCAGGATTACACCACTTTGTTTTTAATCTATGTTAACCGAATAATAAAATTCAATAAGCCCCTTGAAAGAAAATTGACGTAACTTCATTGAGGCTCAGTCCGTTCTTATTCTGAGTACTTCAGCTCATCATGGGAGGGACAAGGAAGGTATTAGTCCTTTCGATTTCGAAGGTTTAACCCTTTTTTTTGGGGGGGGGGGTTCTTTGTTCTTTTTGCGGAAACTTCTATAACTCATATCGTCTCTGCATATTCATAAATTCGCTTTTCGTCGCTGGTATTGGCATTTCTGGGTCTGCACCTTTGGTGATGGATCGTTCGGGTTTTTGATTATGGTTTCCTGTTCAGTGTTTCATGGGGGTCTAGAGTTTTGGTGATTGATTTTGTTCAACGAATGTTCTTTTGAACTGTCTTTGTTTGGAGCCGTCTTTCATTGTTGAGTTTAAATGGATGTTTTGTGCATGATTATTGGTTCAGTATGAGAAGGAAGTTTGTTATGAAAAACTATAGTATGGTGCGAGTCTCGTTATGTTTTAGAAAACTTAACTATAAATTGCTTTAGAGTTTGGGATTATATTTTATTGGTGATTATAGTTATAAATTTCAAAAATGCAATAATTGATTTTTAAATTTGTCCTTAGGATTGGTTACGAAAGTGTAAAATGCGTGTTTTAATGCTTGTCATTCCAATGAAATAGTATCGGATTTTCAATTATGGTTTAAATCTTTCATATTAATTTCTTTGTTTTGATAAATGTACAACTTTAATTTTTTATTTTATGATTATGTAACTTAAATATACCTTTAAAAATATAATAAATATTCGATATATAATACTTTATACCTTGGAGACAAATAACATATATTTTAGTAACAAAACAACAATTCCATTTTGAAATACATTTTTTAATGTTTCTTGAATTCACCTTAACCAAAAGAAATATTACTTTTACCGTTATTAAATAAAAATGATTTAATGCTTCTCTTTTTGTGGGAATTTTTATCACTGAAACATCCATCCCTTAAGACTATCATTCAGAAACAATTTGTAAGGCATTAAGGTTCTTTATCTTAAACAGTCGTGATGGGGGTTTCTTTTCATTTTTCCACCATTCATCATTTTTCTAAATTACAGACGCGTCATAAAGCCATCTGTAAGATCGATTAGTTTACGGGTATGCCCAGGTGTACGAGCATATGTGATTTATATGAGACTTATACACATTTTCTTGTTTTTAAGAAAAATAAAATGTTTCTTCTTGAGAAAAATGAAGGTAATTTTTTTTAAAAAACTTTATAAATATATTGCTTTCTGTCATGTTTTTTATTAACCATTGTAAATGATTGAAAGCGTATAAAAAGGGAATTTTCATTGATGTAGTGGGAAAATAATTTTTAAAAAAAATCTGTTTTTGGTTTGACGGGATCTGTTATATTTTCTTTTTACAAAGTTTAGCTTTATTTTCGTCCGCGCCGTTTTTTGACATTTAACTTCGAACGAAAAATTAAATGCCTAAAAAAAATATTCATTGAACATAAAAGTTAGCTAACTATGTATGTATAATTTTGTTGTTGTGCGTTGTTTTAAGTTGATATATGTTATAACCTTCAAGGCGTCAACATTCATTAATAAGTTTTCTATATTTTTCTTACCATGCGCAGACTTTACTTTTTCAACTTTAAGTACCTAAAATAATTTTCTTTTAAAAGATCATCGTTTTAAGACAAATTCTAAAAGATGTGCGTTCTAGAAAGATCTTTAAACTCTTTTTTTAAAGGTTTTTTTTTATAGGGAGAGCTGTTGCATTGAAAGAAATACATAAAACACATAGAAAAACGTGTTGCTATACTTTGGATAGTGTAGACTAAGCTACACTACCAAAGTAGCGCAAAAAAATAGCACTTGTTTTAAGCAGCTTTTCAAATAAATAAAAACCTTAAGTCGGTATGCTACAAACATAGTTTGTTTTATTTTAAAAAAAATCTTTTCCTGTTGTTTAGCTAACACTCCGAAGTTTTGTAAAGCTTTGCCTCAGTTTCTTTGAGCTGTTAGTAAATAGTCGGCCTTTTCTGAGGAAATTATTATAATAGTTATCAAACTCATGATTATAAAGGCTTAGAAAAGAGGGATTTGTTTTTAAAAAATGCAAATTAAAATGTTAAAAAGACTCTAATATAGTTGAAATCACTAAAGTATTATTCTTACGTTAACTTTGCCAACTCTAAACGTATTTAAACTATACAAAGTTTCTTTCAAATTAAAATGTTTGTTACATTTTATATATTTTGAAGTTGTTATAAATATAATCCAAAACGTATAAATACGTTTTAATTTATCTTCATCTTGTGTTTCCAGTAATTGCATTTTTTATATATATTTAATTTTTTGCTACCGGTACATTAGTTACATAGGTGTAAGACCGCTATACTCCCTTATTCACTTCACATTTAAGTTTGTATTAGTATTTTTGTATAACTTAAATATATTAACAATTACTTGTATATTAGCATCCCAAATTCTCGGTACAAAATTAGTTCCTTCGCGAACCTTCTGCATAATTGATCAAAGAAGTGGTATGCCCCTTATTAATGGATATCCTAATTTTGAACTTCGAGACATACCCAAGACGCCGCTACGGCTTCGGAAAATTATAAGCAAATCATTATAACCCCACTTTCTCAATGTTGGTGTATGGGGCGCATCAAAATGTTGCATTTTCTGCCTCAGCTGGTATTTTAACGGTCTTTAGATCGTTTTAAGCATAATTGGAGAATGCAGTTAATTTGGAAATTACTTAATCATCGCTAATTAACGCACTCGAAAGAGTATTAATTGATAGTTTAAGTGAATGCTGCGTATTAATGATGTTGGAGGTATAGTTAAAACGTGGAAGTGTTTACTGTAAGCTCTTGCACACCTGTTTAACAGTTGATGGAAAAGTTTTATTGTCTTTGGGTGATAATAAGGTTCGAGGCATTACAAACTAGGTTAATGTGTTTCATATTCTACTTGGCATGTCTCTGTTTAAACATTAAAATGCAGCTTATATTTGTGCAGATGGATGTAAATTTTGTTTAACTATTTAAATATTTTAGGTTAATTACAACGTGGTTTAAACTTATTAAATAAATTCTCATTTATTATGGGCGTAAACTGAAAACTACTAGAAGTATGTACAATATAACATAGCCATTTTTCAGACGAGACACTTTTGCTTAGTACTAATCAATTACTTATACTTAAAACAAAGTTTTAAATTTATAAATACGAAGTAGTTGTGGAGAAGCTCTTGTATATGTTCATATTAGACATTTCTCGCCTACCAGGATTAAAAAAGGCTGTATGTCTAAATGAGCGAACTTTTAATTTTGTATTTACCTCTCATTTCGCAAAAAAAGACGTATTAATTATACAACAGTAGGTGTTGATTTTTTTTAGTGACAAAAATATTTCAAATAAAATTTAAGTCGGTAGAAATCCTTAACAAATACACGTGTCCATCAAAGATCATAAACATGTGCATCCACTCTTATTTTCCTGATATGAGTTAAGACTGCAGTGTCCAAAATCCGCTAAGAGACGTGGAGATATTTTATTCTCTATAAAAATCTACCTAACCAAAAAATGTTAGCAATTATTTTAAACTCTTATATTCACTATAGGTAATTATGGATTCGACAAAGAAAACTCCGGACCAAATTTTGATTTTTCTATGTTCTTAAATCCACCCACATGGTAGACATTTGCTTTTTGTTATTACAACCATTTTTATTTATAAAAATAGCGTTAATATTCCATGGTTATTTTATAAAATCGAACAAAGCAAAACTTTCTTCCTGGAATTATATAGTTTAAAAGAATACCTTTTGCAATTATTTATTTAAAAACCTATTGCATTTATAAAAATAATTTCTGCTTCCCTTCCTAATTTCATCTTTCTCGTGTCGAATTTTATTCTCTTTATTTTAATAAAAAAGGGTTTGAAGCGGATTTTAATTATTTCACCCTCGCTTCTTTCTCACATAAGCATTTTAAAAATAACTTTGTAAAAGAAAACTCAATTTCATGTAAGAGAAGAAAGCAGATCGTAGATTATTACTGCAATAAGGAATTCGAAAGTTCACTTTTTATATCGGAAAAAAAACGTCTAATTAAATGGACCTTTTTTGTGAAATATTTTTTCATTCATATAAAAAACGTTATAAAACTAATGTCTCATAAAAAAATATGTAAAGACATTTTGATATTTTTATACAGAAGCTCTAGTATTTCATTAATGAATTCCGTAACTATTTTAAATGCAATTCATTAAATCAATTCATAGTTTATAAAAAATAAGGTTGCTTTATATTATTCGTACAAAATATATGTTTTTGATAAAATTTCTTTGTTTTGCTTATAGTTAATTACTCATGAATAGGTTCCAGCCATTTTACAAAAAAGTTAATGCGTATGTCACAGACCCTATTCATTATTTTTACAAACTTGAAAGTTACATTTATTTAAAATATTTATTAAAAGTTACATTTTTGAGGAAACATAAAAGCTTCTTTTGAATCCTGCTATAAATTAAATTTTAAAATAACTGTCTGGAAATGTAAATTAAACCTGCTGTACGTTTAAATATTTGAATTTTTTCCCCTTATAAACAACGAATATAAACGACAGAATAAAATTTGTCAAATTCTTAGTTTAAGAGCTTTATCTAATTTTTTTTTGTATTAATTCATTCTAGAATAATATATTGGTTTGACTCTTCTGACTTGATTCAAATGGTTACTTACTAAGCTGTCCTAGTGAGTTTATAAAATATAATAGTTCTGTTATCCTTAGAATTTTCCAGAATTTAACTAGTAAAATTTTTTTCTTCTCTTTCATACATTAAATGGTTTACAAAACTGCTGGAGATAAAAATGTTTTTATTGAAAAAAAAACATGCTTCATGCACTTCAGTCATTAATATTCTCTATCAAAGCTCTCGGAAACTTTCTCGTCTAGCCTAGCAGCACATCACGCCAACCATATTCAATAATGAACACAACTTATTGCACCAAGCTTCTTATTAACACGATCAATGGAGGAAGATTATCCATCGAGGCTTCAGTAATTACGAGATCTTTCATCCCGAAAAATATGCCAAGACACGCCATTTTCAGCAGCCTTTAGGGGCGAGTCAAAAAGCAGATCCAGAAAATGTGGTGGTTACCGCTCTAATTAACCCCCGGTATTCAACTATGACGTGTTGAGTTGTCTTTCCCGCCATTAATAACGACCTTTCCGCATTGGTTAATTTAAAATCCCGTTAGGCGGCTCGATCATTAGGAAGGAGTTGCGAACTTTCTCAATTTGGGACGGTTCCGGTCTTAATTTCCATTTTAGACTCCCGTCGCCAAGTTTCGTATTTCATTAGAATGGCCCCGGGTCCATTGTCTTGCGATATTTGGCAGGGTTTTAAAGCTCGATATTGGCATGTATCTTAAGTTTATCCAGTATTACATTCCTCCAGTTTTGTATGCATCACGAAACATATATTTAATTTTGAATGGATTTACTTTATTATACTCGTGCCACATATCTGTTTGATACTTTATTTTAATATCTACAGCAAATAGCTTTTAGAAACAAATCTCATTTCAAAGAGACTTATTGTTGAGTTCTTGTTAAATTGATGCCTCGAAAGGATTTCTGAATTTTCGCTGATATCAGCTGGATTACGTTACACAGTTCATTATCAATATGTTGTACTCATTTTCACTGTTGCAAATTATGTTTCGAATGAAGCATTCGCAATACTTTTATTGATTTAAAATGAGCTCGTACTAAAATATAACTTACAGTATAATGTCTATATAGGATTATCTGTATTTGGCCCTTTATAGCTTATCAATTTTTTTTAATTACAAAATTGAATAATTGACATTTTACCTATAATTTAATATATTTAGCAAAATATAGTTTTATGTGTTGTACTGATGGAAGTCGATTAAGTAACTTTCCCCATTAAATTTTTTTTTTCAAATATCAAGCATGCTAAACAGACTTACATACTCTTATTATAAAGAAACAATTCTTTTTCGTAATACATAACAATATGTTCACGTTAAACACACCTTTTTCTTATAAACTATGCGATGCAATTCCATTCGACTTACCCCTTTGGAAATATCGATCACCAAGTTGATGCAATCTTTATTCACTTGCCAGATCATGCTGACTTATCGCTCAGGGGACCCACAGCAATAATTTGGGAAATAAAAAAAAAGCTGATAGTTCACACTTGGGGAATATATTAAGACTTTGGATGAATTCTCTTCACGTCCTTTGCGAAGAAGTTGGAAGAATAAGAAGTCTAACTCTGCCAACATTGTGAAGGGAATATATTGAGCTCTTCTCCGGGAGCACGTGTTTTCCCTAACAGAATTCATTTCCTTCAAGAATTTCTAGTTTCAAAAATGTTTGGTTCTGTTATGACTACACTGTAAAAATTAAGCACATCTGCCACATATTCAAAGGGTTTTCTATTGTTTTTGATTTCAGCTGTAAACACAGTTCACAGCACACTTACTATATTTTATCATTTAAATATTTATTAGGTATCAAGTTTGGAAAGAATTAAGTTTTATGACTTAGTACCATTTTAGAATCTTAGTATCCACTGCTGTATTAAATTAAAGTATTCATTTATTATTTTTTTGTCTTGTTTGAGAAACAAATTCTTCTCAAATTCAAAATTTCAAAATTCTTGCAAAATTTCATCGTGTGCAATAAAACTTTTTTGAATTAACCCTACCTCTGGCATATTACATATACATCAATAGTAAACGGACCGCTGTAATCCAAGAAGTTGGATCCAAGTAAGAAGTAATCCAAGAAGTTGGAAAAACTCTTGTCACACTTTGTCAAAGGCAAAATTTCATCGTGTCCAATAAAACGTTTTTGAATTAACTCTTCCTCCGGTATCTTACATATACAGCAATAGTAAAAGGTCCGCAATAATCCAATAAATTGATGAGTAATCAGCATTAATATAAGAAATAGTTCATTAAATGACTCTAAATTCACTATAATACGTGGTTCTAACCATTGCTTATAACAAGTTTAAAAGACCAAATCGTTGTTTACCCACCATCCGCCACTTTTAGTATTCCTAGACGCTTCTGGATGCATCTTTCTTCTCTCGTGTTAAGTGTGTCCAAGTGGGTATCATCGCTCCTTGGGTGACTGATGACGCCACCCTGGCAGTCGGAATGCCCGTTTAGAGGCGTTAAAGATTGCCCTCTTTGGCAAGGCATCCATCCATGCAATAGAGGTTATTCCTTCTTTCTAAGAAGATTGGGGTTTTTTTTGGAGGGCTTGTTTATAGAAAAGAATGGGTAATTTGGTTTTAGAAAAAAATGTCAGCTTAATTGCGGTGAATGGTCGTGTGAGCTTTTAATTTGACAAAAGATTCATGGTTGTGCCCCTGGAAATAAAGTCTTTAATAGATAGCTAAGTTCCCATTCAGATGACATTGATTTTTCGTAAGTAAATTTATCTGAGAATTTTAAACATAGACGAATCTTAAGGCATAAGATTAATTGGAAACATACATTTCGAAATGTTTTTCTTATATAATGTGAGTTCTTATTGCACTCTGTTTATTTCCCTGAAATTTTTTCTTTTGCTAGACAGTATTTGGCAACTTTTTTTACTTTTTCCGGCGCTCAGATTCAACAGCACACTTTTCTCCTCAGCTTCTGTCTCTTTCTACGTACTGCAATTTATACACCAAAAACTTCTCCTTCTGTCCTCATAAACCGAATTCACCACGCGATTTTTCCACCTATAAAATTCCATCCCACCAAACCAACCTCGAATTTATTAAAAGGATAAAAACGAAACGAGTGAGTTGATTAAGTATTAAAATATCTCGCAGCGCCAATAAAAATGGCATAAAACCCAACTCTTTGTGTGAACTGGAGTGCTAAAAAGTGGGGCTTTAAACGGCACCGCAGTGACTATCAAAAAGTCAACAATATCTGAAAGCGATGACATCGTTAAACACGGAAGTATCGTGCGACATCCATAAAATTCAGGCTAACAAGGCGAGGCTTTGAAAATAATGTACCTATGCTTTGGAGCAACGTTCTTGTATTTCTATTTTTTTCAGTGCACACGTTGTGTGGATTATTTGTTTGTTAAGATGAAGTTTTGAAAAGATTTTGCGATTGTTTTTGATATGAAGTTTCACTACATAGATTATAACGAACGTTCTTATCGAAATGGTTGTTTTATTTGAACATTAAAAGGAATAAAGATATCATGCCTCAAACAAATAATAATTCATCGTCAATTTAATGTTGAATTAGGCCATATACGTTAAAATGGTCGTTTTTATAAGTTTAATAAATTAGTAGAATTACTTAAAGTTTCCTTATGAAAAAAAATAAATCATAAACCGTTTCTTTTAGAAGTATTTTTATTGTTTAATAATTATGCAAACAACGAAGATATCAAATTTACTAAAGAATAAGCTGATAAGTTATGTTTTATTTTATGTGTTTTAATTCCACCAAGTATTTGTAAACGTTCGCTTTTGCGTCGCTTGCCGAAACTTAAAATCCATATTTTCTCATATCTTATTTAAAAATCAGTTTTTATTGCAAGATAAACAAACTTCAATTTTACCCATTCGCTAAGTTTAACTTTAACTAAAAATTAAAAGTTTTAATTATTCAAGAAAATACATGTGTATTAATGACCTTAGAGCCAACTTAATGCATTTTGGGTATAAACTCATTTTCATCGATTAAGATGAGTAATGACCTCTCCATCTTTATTGCATCAGGCTTTTTCATTAATGATGCGAACCGTTTCTTAACGCATCAGAAAGTTGTAAAAATTTACCTCATCTCTGTGTTCATTTTTCAAAATTCCCCAAACCTTCTTTTAATGTAAATGAAGTAAATGATCGACCACATTAAGTAGATATGAGAAGCTTATAAGTCAAAAATAGTGTTTCATTCTTCTATTATTGATTTTCTTTTATATGTTTTTATTAATGTTACAAAACTAAATAATATTTTAATAATATTGTAAGAGTTTTTCAAATTCTTAGCGGATTTTTAGGAATGTTATTTGTTTTTAAAAAATTATGATCATGAGATTAGTAAATAAAGAGCATTTTTTCTCTTTATGCCATGTAATCGCAATTTCTTGTCTCACATCTTGATAGTCTATACATAACGGTTACACGAAGCGTGTTGTGGCTTTGTTTTTATAATGATGTATCATGTTCAATCTAACTCAAATGCATTTTGAAAAGTTTGTCAACAAACAAATAACTTTTCCCTACTAGAGTTTCTTATGTTAGAAATCAAATCCTTTTCAACTAAGGCGAAGAAATATTTGCCTATAGTTTTATTATTTAGTATATTTGTGTATTGTTTACTCGTAAAAGTTTGAGCCTCCGTCTATAACAATGAGCTAACAATATTTATTCCAACAAAACACCCAATTTAGTTGAAACAGTATTCAGCTGATACCACTTGCCTTTTCCCTTAGACCCTCGCTTTCGTTTTATCAGCCGAACAGCATGGAGGTCCCTGGAGATTCAAACAAGACAGAAAATCCGAGAATCTCGAAAAATAAACCAGCTGTTTGGTGTGAAAACGGCATTGTTTTGTTTTCAAAGATAAACTGATATGATTTTCTCGCGAAAATCGGTCTTGTTACTAGTGTTTCTGTTGTGTTGGTCCAAAATAATATGAATTATATTTCTTGTTCAAATCATATAAAAATGTAATGTACATCAGGGGGAGGAATTCAGTTTTCATATCTTTCACATATTGTGTTATTTAAAGGCTGGATCTCCATATTTCAATTCATGTTTGATGTATATATGGCACATATTAAGGCTGAAAACCGACGGGCACTTTAAAAATATGCCTGTCTGGGGTATTTGCCTAATCTGGCAGGATAAAAGTCGATTTTAAAATAGCCAAAATTTTTGGAAAAGTTGTTAGTAGTTCTAGTCGAGTATCCTATAGAATGTCATACAGTATCTCTATTCATTTCCTTTGTCACTTTAGCACTCGTACGACTAGTGAAAACATACGTAATGTTTACCGTACATTCGAATCGTTCAATTTATTATATGTTTCAATATCATGGCCAAACAATTGCAATTAACTATTAATCAAATAAATGATACGTGGGTAAAAATACAGTATAGCATGCATGTGTCTATTTTAAATTGAAATAAACTTTTCCTGCATTTCTAAACATTATTACTTGCATTTCCCAATGCCTAAAGTATACCAGGTTGCAAGTTTAAGTTGTTGTTATAAGAAAAGTGTCATTATTAGAATTACATTCCATATTTAAAAATTGCCTAATCTCATGTAATGTATATATTTTTATTCGATCTATGCAGTCATGTTACAACCAGAATACCTCACAGTATATAAAAAACAGAAACCCAAAAGTACATTTCTCTTATCCAACGTCCCATCTATAAAACCCTTTTATTTTTTACTCGCCAAAAACGCAAGAGCACTTTCCGCGATATAGATTGCTCTCGACATACTCAATCAAACCCCGAAATCTTTATATTGCTCCCACATCTGAAGAAAATCGAACACTTACTTTCCCAATCCCTTCCATAACCAAGTTTCCTCTCCAGTCAAAACTTTTAACAGTTCACAATGACTCCATCTTATTTATCCCTTCGAAATGTATCGAAGTTCCCCCGACCCACCAAACCCATCAAAACTGTTCGGTTTATGACTCTACTCGTAACTTGGGGAGTCGAGCTTTAATGTGAATGCTGCATCGTTCAGATTCGGTATCAACCGCTAATATCTTCCTATAGGGAAAGGGTGACTTGTCACCATGATTTCTGAAGTTATCCGAACTCAATATTTCTAATTTTTTGAGAGAACATGTGTTTCTAGAATATTTCGTGTTCATTAGCATGTTTTATTGGTTAAGTCCATTTTTGACAAGAATGGAAGTTTTGGTAAAGGATTTTTTATTAAGTACATGTTCAATTTTGTAAAAAAATTGGCTGATGTATGTTTTTTCATTGTCTTTTCGACTGCAAGAAATAAAGAGCGGGAAGCAAAACCACTTTAAATAGGATTTCAATTTAGTAAAGGCGTTCACAAAAAATAATTGATTATTTGAGAAATTATCAGAAATTATTCCACCTGCAAAGTTTTAATTACTGCCAGATATATCCTTGAGACGAATCTACCATATATATTTTTTAATTTGCCGGTTAATTAATTTAATTGGTAAGCTTTCAGAAGTACGTCAAAATAAACCATAGACATCGATCCTTTTACGGTAATGATATATCTAGGTGACATAGAAGAGAATAATTTTAGTGTGTTAGTGAAGAAGATACAAGCGGCAGATTCATAATGGGCTCTAATGGGCTGTTTCAATTGCTTGAGCATGTTTTAATAACATGCCAACAACTTCAAAGAACCCATGCAAATAACAGAATGCTATTAACGTCATCCTTTAGCATCCCTTTCCACTCCCTAGACGGCTACCCTTTTTTGTTATGAAGAAAAGAACAAGGGTATTGAGAATTTTAGGGGGACATTTTATTTTGTTTTTTGTTCAAAAATTCCTCCGGGAATAAAGAAATCGAAAATGCAAAGAAAAAAAGTTATTTCTATGGGTTGCTGATATCGATATGTCGCGATTTGTCAAGATGGTGCCCTCCACTGAAGAAGCTATTGGAATTTCTAGTAGCGATTCAGATAAGAGATTTTTTATTGTTTCGTATTTGGCTATAAAGGGTTCTTAGATAGAATTGATCGTGTAAGGAATAAAAAAATCATACATTTCAAACTAAGTTTTTTTTAACGATTGTCAGTAAATTATATAAAGATATTTAAAAAAAGAAAAGTAGTGAAATCTGTATATCGTTGAAACAGCTTCGTTTACTGAAGTAAGAGAAGATTTTACAAAAATAAAATTAAAATAAATAAAAAAAATAACCAAAAACTTTGATTCTTGAATACACTACTTTTAGTATGCCAAAAGCATCATTTTCTTAAAAGTATCTTATTTAAGATTTTAAAACCGTCAAACACATTCTTTACTTTTCAAAAAAGTAACACATTCCAAAAATGATCCTTCTTAAGACCTTTAAACCCGAATTACTTCTCATCTCGTATGACCGCAAAAACCATTAGCTTACCTCAAATAATATCCCAAAACCGAATATCTTTTTTTATTTTATTTTGTAAGCCTAATGTTTCGATCGATCAAATCTGATGATCACTCAAAAGAAACCAAATTGAAGAAGATTCTACCATTCCTAAAGCATTTTGTGCGCTTCTTATTTTATATCATATCAGGGATCTTCAAACTATGATGCACGGATCATTGACGCCTTTGGTTATACTAAATTTTCTAAAACAACAAGTTTTGAACGTCGAGACTTTATTACGGTTGTAGAAAAAATTCCAGAAGACGCAACATAATTTTAAAATCTGAATTTGGGTTTTTATTTGTCCGAATGATGAATATAGGCTAAATACGACGTGGTTTTGTTTTATTCAACTATAAGGTTATTTAGATTTTTTTAAAAATCTTAATAGTTTATTTATTGATAGATGTCTTTTAGACAATACTATAATCAAAAAAACATAGTGATGACTAAGTTGGGATCTTTTAATCTTTGGGAATTAACCTTAATGACACTCTTCCGTGAATTTACAGACCTCTCTCTAGGGGAAAGTCTGGAGACCCCAGCTCCACACCACTCTATTTCTTTATTTTATGTCCTACTTTTTTTTCAAACAAAAAAAAGGACCGCAGCTATCTTAAATGACGGAAAAGACAAATTGCTACAAAGCCTGGGTGACATGTTACCAGGCAGAGCTTAATGCAGGGGGTAGATTTTTTCCGGTTGATACTTTTTTTTAAAGTTGGTTGGGGGTGGGGGGCTAGAGTAAGGAAATCAAATGTTCTCTCTCTAATATATCTATAATTTTTTCGCCGTCCCAGTGGCGACACAGTGGCGTGTCATGTTACCGGAAATGTCTTGATTGTGTCGCTACGGGGTGATGGGAAGAAAATGGATGTTACGAGGGGACTTTGAGATTTTTAGAGACACTCATTTTGATAGACCCCCCTCTCTCGTATCTATTGAGAATAGTTTAAGATATTCTCTGACTTCGAGAGTTATTGGGGATGGAGAGTGAGTATGTTGATGCTTTTCTCTTTGTTATATGTTTTGCATGCTTGTCAAGTGGCGTCTGGAAGTGAACAATTTTGCTGATTGCAGTTCACGTTGATGTCAATTTGGAAGTTATTTCGATGGAATGTTCTGTGTATCTTGTCTCGCGTGTAAGTGTCGTCTTCTCCGTCGTATATGCATACATTTTGTACGACGTGATTTGGATTCGTAAAGATTTTGTTGTAAACATGTTGGAAGTTCATTTAATTTAAATAATGTCTGTAATATGCTTTAGATTTTTTTTAAATTTCATACGAGTTATATAAAAGTGTATACTATGTTTATATCTAATAAAAAAAGTGTTATTCATTTATGTTATTATTTGAGTCACTCTTGTGTAAGAGCATTAAGCAATATAAGCCTTTATCCCTTAATCTTGACGAATTATTAAATTTTCCTCTAAAACTAAGCATAAGCAATGAAAAGTAAAACCAAAATGATTTGTTGCTGTTGAATATTTGAATATTAGATGCTTCACATATGAGTCATCTCATATGAAGGGTGTAGTTGGAAAACTCACATCCTCCAAACTATATTAAAGAGTCCGGCTCCTTCATTGGCGACTTTTATAGCGATAAATTCAATAGGATGAAATCGCCAATGAAGAAACTGGACTTATAACTTAGTTTTATTTGGGATAATGAAAGTTTTAAAACTACCAACTTCATAAGTCATCTGAAAAGCGATATGAAACTGATTTGTGTTTAGTTTTATGAAATTAAATGATAATAATTCGTCATAATTCTTAACTTTTTATTTTAAGTCATTTTAGCAACTACATTCACCAACACTGCATCATTTTCAAAGAAACAAATTTATTCACTTGAAAATCTTCGAAGCACGAATCTAACCAAAAGTAACGATCACGAAATTCTACAAGCCAAATCTCCCCATAATATCAATTCCCTTCTCTGGAGACATTGGATATGATTCAACTCAGCGTGAAACCCCTTTAGGAGGTTTCCTCTTAATAAACATCACCATGACCAATAGCCCCCAATCCTCCTTTAAAACAACCCATGCTTCGAATTAAGTCCCGTGTTCAATAAATTGCAATTTGAAGAGCCTTAACGTTCGCAATGGCTACATCTTAGGCTGTGAAGCGTAAAATAGATGTTTGAATGCTGGCAGCAAACACACCAGGACACGGCATTCCAGTGTTGTGACAAAAATGTAACTGGTAGTTTCAATAAAAGAGGGAATTTATATTAAAATAGACCACTATTAAATATATTCTTGAAAATTTACTTATGTAGTTCTAGAGAAAAATACTGAGCTATCAATAATATTTCATTTTATATCTCCATCCTTCATTTTATCTCCTTAGGCCTTCTTTGACTTCTTGGGAAACTTGGAGCTGAAAATGGCTTGGTTTAAGCGTTGTCCTCATAAAGTTATGTTGTCCTAAAGATTAAAGCTACCTAGGGGAAGACCCAAGTTTGATTTCGTTCGTTTGCTCTGTCATCCTATAAATAGATTGGTTAGTAAAAAAACCCAACCAAGAATATATCGCCCGTACGCGGAAAAGTAACCTATCGGCCAAACTTGACTTTTTGAGTTAACGCTACTATGTCGATGTTAATGCTGGTTTTTAATTAATTTAAGATTTCTCTCGTTTTAAGTACAGTGTTTTCATTACTTATTTGATGGGGCCAGTCCCTGAGCGGAAATGTTATTGTTTCGGTCTTTTTATGTTGCCGCTTTATTAAATTGTTGATACTATGTGGGAAATGGAAATAATGTTTTCCGCGTTCTTTTGATTTAGAATTTTTATCCCTTTGGATGAGAGGATCATTTGTTGCTCTTTGAAAAATTGGAATTTTGTATCAACGGATTAATTAGGCTTCTTTGTTATTCATCGCTCTTTTGAAAAAAAAATCTGAAGTATAATTAATTTTTGAGTGTTTTGATAGCGTTTTTATAGTTTGGGGATCTGTCTCAAAATGCAATTTGTCGGTTAATGTTGAAAAAGACTAATTTTTTAAAAATAGTACATGTTTTCTAAATTAAAATTAAAAATATATGTAACGTTTTGAAATATACTGTAATATTTTATAAATTTATTGCATACTTATTATTTTTAAATAATATATATATAGTAATGGTTTAATTACTAATGATATTGACTGTTTTTCCATGGCAATTCTAAAGGCAGATTTTCACGACTAGAATTCCACAAAATATGTTAAAATATTTCAAGCAATTTTTACAATATATTTGCCTGTAATGTTGTTATTTAACCTATTTTCAATATAATTTCAAGAAATTGAAAGATTCAGCTTTCCAATATCTTTTTAGCGAATAAAACTTTCGATTTCAAACACTTTTGTCCTAAAAGTGTAGCATTATTATTACTCAGCTGTTAGAAAAATAAAATATTGCCGCCAATTCCTACTCATTTTAAGCCCAGAAAATTTTCCAATTTCTACATCTCCATAGCAACTTTCCTACTAAGCCTTCTTAAGCTGTATTTATTCTCTTGTGTATAATTGCTCTCATTTGTCTTTCAAAGTACTCGCCAAACTTTAGCCCCTTTTATCCCAGATTAATGCCTCACGGCCGTCGTAAAATGCACTCTTGTTCATGATGAAAGTTCGTATTTACCTGGAACAGAAATTGCCCACACCAACTTTGACGTTACCCTCGATAATTGCCGCTAATCTCGAGCCATAAACCGAAACATGAACTGCAGTTTCAACCGTACGTTAAACGATCATGGTGTGCTTACACGTTACCTGGTAAATATATTATTGGAATTTTTGTTTATTTATTGGTCGTTTCGAACAAAGTGACGTTACGCAGAAAATGCTGGTTCTATTGATGCCTGATGGACAAGAACATTCATACGAGTTATATAAAAGTGTATACTATGTTTATATCTAATAAAAAAGTGTTATTCATTTATGTTATTATTTGAGTCACTCTTGTGCAAGAGCATTAAGCAATATAAGCCTTTATCCCTTAATCTTGACGAATTATTAAATTTTCCTCTAAAACTAAGCATAAGCAATGAAAAGTAAAACCAAAATTATTTGTTGCTGTTGAATATTTGAATATTAAATGCTTCACATATGAGCCATCTCATATGAAGGGTGTAGTTGGAAAACTGGCATCCTCCAAACTATATTAAAGAGTCCGGCTCCTTCATTGGCGACTTTTATAGCGATAAATTCAATAGGATGAAATCGCCAATGAAGAAACCGGTCTTATAACTTAGTTTTATTTGGGATAATGAAAGTTTTATCTGAAAAGCGATATGAAACTGATTTGTGTTTAGTTTTATGAAATTAAATGATAATAATTCGTCATAATTCTTAACTTTTTATTTTAAATCATTTTAGCAACTACATTCACCAACACTGCATCATTTTCAAAGAAATAAATTTATTCACTTGAAAATCTTCGAAGCACGAATCTAACCAAAAGTAACGATCACGAAATTCTACAAGCCAAATCTCCCCATAATATCAATTCCCTTCTCCACATTGGATATGATTCAACTCAGCGTGAAACCCCTTTAGGAGGTTTCCTCTTAATAAACATCACCATGACCAATAGCCCCCAATCCTCCTTTAAAACAACCCATGCTTCGAATTAAGTCCCGTGTTCAATAAATTGCAATTTGAAGAGCCTTAACGTTCGCAATGGCTACATCTTAGGCTGTGAAGCGTAAAATAGATGTTTGAATGCTGGCAGCAAACACACCAGGACACGGCATTCCAGTGTTGTGACAAAAATGTAACTGGTAGTTTCAATAAAAGAGGGAATTTATATTAAAATAGACCACTATTAAATATATTCTTGAAAATTTACTTATGTAGTTCTAGAGAAAAATACTGAGCAATCAATAATATTTCTTTTTATATCTCCATCCTTCATTTTATCTCCTTAGGCCTTCTTTGACTTCTTGGGAAACTTGGAGCTGAAAATGGCTTGGTTTAAGCGTTGTCCTCATAAAGTTATGTTGTCCTAAAGATTAAAGCTACCTAGGGGAAGACCCAAGTTTGATTTCGTTCGTTTGCTCTGTCATCCTATAAATAGATTGGTTAGTAAAAAAACCCAACCAAGAATATATCGCCCGTACGCGGAAAAGTAACCTATCGGTCAAAATTGACTTTTTGAGTTAACGCTACTATAGGATGCAAAATTTCGATATCTATCGATTGGTACAGTCGACATAGCGATCCGAGCCTTAGTTCGTTTACAATTAATAGATGTATTTTTTCCGCGTTCGTTTTTGGATGAAAATGAGCGGGAAAGAAAGACCTATCGCACCTGGCGATTTTTCGCTATGTGTTTGCAGCTGCTACGTCAATGAAGTTAAGTTTGAAGTGCTTAAATTGGAAAGGTTGAAGTCCGTAATTAATTTGTTTATTTGTTTCTTTATTTGAAATACTCATTAAAAAAAACGCATTTCAAAAGCTCTGTTTTGTGGTATTTAGCACAATAAATATATACAAAAAAATTCATGTAATATGTATAGATTGCAAAATGATGTCAATCTATATATATTTTTTAATTAATATTTTAGCAAACGATAAATAGTTTTAAATCGTTTTCAACGTCGGTATTTTACTATAAATCTAAACTCGATTGCTACAACTTGACAGTTTGCATTGTAAAGTCAATGAATTCAACTTCATACTTAAGGTATGAGGTATCCCTACAACTTAATTTTAAACACTATATATAGTAAAAATTTAGATTGAAATGTTTTTGTAGAAATATGCGGATATCATTTCTTATATCTTGTAAGTTCTAAAAGTAAGTTCCTATTTTTTATATAGACAAATTATTATGATTTCAATCATTGAATATATTAAATTATAAAAATAAACATGACTTTAAAATAATATCGTAATTACATGATAAGAGATAAGCCTTTTACATAAACTTCATGAAATTGGTTAAACAAGCTTTTTTGTTAAATTTAATTTTAAAAATAAATTTTTATTGTTTATCAATATATTATTAGATTATAAAAATGCATAAGTAAATGAGGATTCTTCATAAGTATGTGTCCTTAATATTTAGAATGAATTTAGCAGCAATTTTTTTAGGACTGGTCTTCAGAAGAGCCGTTTAAAATTTTGGTAAAAATTCAAATTATCATAAAATCGTTCCAAATGAACCTACATCAAAAATATTTGGAATGGATATCCGTTTTATGAGTATCAAAAGGTATGCATAGTCATTTTTTACTTTAAATTTTCCTTTGATGAGATATTTTCAGGCAGGTCTTTCTTTCGCGAACGAAATCGTTCAAATTTGTACGCGAAAGAAAGACCTATCTGAAAATATCCCAGCAATGGCAAATTTAAAGTAAAAAATGACTATGCCTACCTTTTGATACTCATAAAAAGGATATCCATGCCAAATATTTTTGATCTAGGTTCATTTGGAACGATTGTGATATTGAATTTTTAAACTTAACGGTCCTGAGTGTCTTTCGGATAGGTCTCTTTTCGCACGGTGGATTTCCTCCAGGTATAGTTAATTCATCGTGGTCCTTTGACCAGATGAGGCTGATTTTACTGTACGTTCGTTTTGGGTGCTTTCTCATGTGTTAGGCTCGATACTTGTCCACGGTTCGAGAAATCTTTGAGAGGAATCGTTTAAAGTCCTTGTTAGATCTAGTGCAAATTAAACAAATCTTTTATTTCCAAAACCCACATTTTACCTAAAATCAATTACAATTTTGTCACATCTCTTCAGTAATAAGGAGGGGGAAGACTCCTGGCGCCGGACTTTGAGGTGCCGTATTCCAGCTCCCGTTTCTATGGAAACCGGGGGCGATATTTTTTCCGGAAAATGTCTCTGTCCCCCTTTTGAGGATGTCTACTCTGTTTTTGTTGTTGTTGGTCTTCTTTTCCTGTTCCGCTCATGGCGCCAGCATTTCTGAATAGGGACCGGAAATTTGAGTTCTATTTGTTGAACGGTTACTCTCTTTCAGTATTTATAAAATATAAGTTATACGATAAACTGGTATTTGTAGAAGCTGTACTATTTGCTTAATAAGCACAACATGTGAGTTTTCAACTGCAAAATTAAAATGCATTGAATAAAAAAATGAAAATAAGTAATTTTTATATTTTAACATAAGGAACTTCCAGATAGATTGTGTTATTAACAGAAAAACTGCAACGCATAATAATGAAGATTTCAAGACTTGCACGCTATACCACGAAATGGGAAAAAGTGTATCACTATAAAAAATAAATTCTAAACATATTTTTCGTACTTTAACACTTATCTAGTTGCAATTGACATTAGTTTATAAAATACTAAATTTAACTAAAAATAAGATTTGTTAATCAAATTATCAAATAAGTTTCTAACGACTAGGCCTTTTTCAAAATCCGACCCTTTTACATTCCTCACAAAAACTCTAGGTAAGAAGCATTTACTTTATGTCTTTAACATCTAGACGTTCTGAACTCGCTGTCTCGAGGGATATTGTGTGTGGCCAAAGATTTCTGTGTCGTCCTGTATCGTGTTTGAGTCAGCTTCTTGTGCGTTTTCCTTAACTTTTTCCTCTTTTTTTGTTTGTGTTTTGTGCCGTATTTACCATTCTGGTTCTTAGGGATGTTTCGGGCATTAAAGGGTTAAGCGGGTAAATGGGGTGATGTGTTTTCCTTTATGGATCCCCTTCGTGAGTGATGGTATCCCGGTAGGTTTATCTGTTTGATGTTTTTGACCTTTGAAAAAACTTTCCTATGGATAGTTTTCTTTTAGTTTTATTCAATAAATCTTTGTGTAACTTGTAGTTTTTCAAAGTATGGATGTCAAAAGAGATATATGGGGTTGTTACAAATGTTTTAGTTTAATCGCCCGAATTGGAATTTTTTTTTTTAACTTTTCACTGGTAAAATCGAACATGTATGTCATATAGTATAGTTTTTCTTGAAAGGTTTATAGAACTTTGCTACGGATATGTTTTTATTCAATAAATCTTTGTGTATTTATTAGTTAAAACTAGTAAGTTTCATAGACTTTTGGCTGCGTTTTGCTGAATCAATATTTTTCTATGGTTATCCGCAAGGCAAAAGTAATTTCAGCCAAAATGTTTATTTTTTTGGTTATAAAGTTTAAAAATGTGATATCTCGTAGTACTAAGCGAATAAACGCCTCCATCAGTATATATAGATATGAGTTTACTAACTCTTAACTTATTCTTAACTTTTATTTTCAAAATTTATTGCAAATAATCTTACTGTACTTTATAAATATTTATATGCATAACATGTATTGTGCGGTTCTCAGAAATACTAAATTTAATTTTCTTAGAAATAACTCTAATAGTAATATTTAGTTTTTTCCAGTACACAGAAATGTTTGCGAATTTAGATGAAATTCTTTATGGTATATGCAAAACTTAGCTTGCGTTTTACAAAACCTCTCGGCATTTGATCAAACCTGAAGATTTTTACCGCGGATGTTTTCCATTTCATTTCTTTTATATATTTGCACTTCTTCTTAAAACATTTACTTTAATGCAGAACCATTACAGCCCACAAAAAAATATTACAACGTTAACAAAAAAAAAAATCATGCATCTTCAGTTTACCCAGTTACCGAAATAACGTCGACAATGTCAAAAAACAAAATGCATAATACGCATTTTTACCTAGTAGAGTATGCTTAGCAGCCAGCCCTGCGGCAACAGATGCAGAATATTCTTCGAGGAAAGGTACTTTTAGTATATTTATTAAGATATATTTTGAAGTTTTTCCTCCTATTTGTCTTTATTGTGGTCGGGTGCTGCTACATGAATCATCTCCAATTACTAAATTTCGGTATTATTCTGCGTTGAAGCGAAAAATGCGTGTTTTCGCTACGTTAAGGACTTTGCTTTTTCCACACTTAATATTAAGATTTTTCTTTTCCGCTCTTGAAATCCTTTTATTTTTGTTGGTAAATTTCGAAGCTGCCGGTTCTTGTGGTCCACGAATTACATTGAAGATTACTCGAGTATTTTATTTGTGGTTTTTTATTCAAAGAAACGTATTTTATGTAGTAATTCTTTATGGCTGTTGTGAAAGATTCAAAAAGGAAAAGGGAGAATGTTTCAACTTGCAAAAGTTTTTTTTAAACAGCTTATCAAAAGACGATAAATATAGTTTGCCTGTAGGACTTTTCTATTCGTTAAAATATATATGCAGTAAAGCTTTCGTCTAACATTTACTTCTTAAGCATTTTTAATAGAGGCATGTGTATTCAGGTCAAGTGCAATTTTTTTAAAAAAAAGTACTTTCATTTTTAAATAAAATAGATATTTGATACACATCAACTGTCAAACATATTTTTAAAAATTATAACTTTAAGTGGGTTCGTTTATTTAAATTTTTATATAACGAACCTTTGATTTGAATAAAATATAAGTGTAAGGAATTTTATTTAAAAACACATTGTCTACAACCTTCATTAAATTTTTCTGGCTTAGACTCCATCTCCCAGTTATTATAATGCCACAACCAAATATCTAGAATGAAATAGCCGCGCCAACTCAAATCCATCAAAATAGATTTATTTATTACTCTCCATATTACAAAAAATCATTTCCTTCCACATAATCAAACCCACTCGACTGCTATAAACTCTTTTGAAAATCAGATTGCCAGTCCTCTCCATGTGTTTATTATTTTAAACATTAGATTTTTTTCCCTCGACTCTTTTTAAAACAACCGCAAAAATTCATTACCCTTAACGTTGATGGACACTTTAATTGCCAGTGTGACAGTCTGTCTTTTAGGATGCGACATACTTACTTCAGATTTTTCCGTTTTTGTTTCCGGTTTGATTGTCACGACGCAGACTCGATGTTAATGCTGGTTTTTAATTAATTTAAGATTTCTCTCGTTTTAAGTACAGTGTTTTCATTACTTATTTGATGGGGCCAGTCCCTGAGAGGAAATGTTATCGTTTCGGTCTTTTTATGTTGCCGCTTTATTAAATTGTTGATACTTTGTGGGAAATGGAAATAATGTTTTCCGCGTTCTTTTGATTTAGAATTTTTATCTCTTTGGATGAGGGGATCATTTGTTGCTCTTTGAAAAATTGGAATTTTGTATCAACGGATTAATTAGGCTTCTTTGTTATTCATCGCTCTTTTGAGAAAAAAAATCTGAAGTATAATTAATTTTTGAGTGTTTTGATAGCGTTTTTATAGTTTGGGGATCTGTCTCAAAATGCAATTTGTCGGTTAATGTTGAAAAAGACTAATTTTTTAAAAATAGTACATGTTTTCTAAATTAAAATTAAAAATATATGTAACGTTTTGAAATATACTGTTAATATTTTATAAATTTATTGCATACTTATTATTTTTAAATAATATATATAGTAATGGTTTAATTATTAATGATATTGACTGTTTTTCCATGGCAATTCTAAAGGCAGATTTTCACGACTAGAATTCCACAAAATATGTTAAAATATTTCAAGCAATTTTTACAATATATTTGCCTGTAATGTTGTTATTTAACCTATTTTCAATATAATTTCAAGAAATTGAAAGATTCAGCTTTCCAATATCTTTTTAGCGAATAAAACTTTCGATTTCAAACACTTTTTGTCCTAAAAGTGTAGCATTATTATTACTCAGCTGTTAGAAAAATAAAATATTGCCGCCAATTCCTACTCATTTTAAGCCCAGAAAATTTTCCAATTTCTACATCTCCATAGCAACTTTCCTACTAAGCCTTCTTAAGCTGTATTTATTCTCTTGTGTATAATTGCTCTCATTTGTCTTTCAAAGTACTCGCCAAACTTTAGCCCCTTTTATCCCAGATTAATGCCTCACGGCCGTCGTAAAATGCACTCTTGTTCATGATGAAAGTTCGTATTTACCTGGAACAGAAATTGCCCACACCAACTTTGACGTTACCCTCGATAATTGCCGCTAATCTCGAGCCATAAACCGAAACATGAACTGCAGTTTCAACCGTACGTTAAACGATCATGGTGTGCTTACACGTTACCTGGTAAATATATTATTGGAATTTTTGTTTATTTATTGGTCGTTTCGAACAAAGTGACGTTACGCAGAAAATGCTGGTTCTATTGATGCCTGATGGACAAGAACAATTCTTCGGCATAAGGCCTAATATAAAACAAAATTATATGGATCAAGTTTGGTTTTTAAGTTCTGTAAGAGTTATTCGAATATCTTTTGTAGGATTAAACATTCGATAACTTGTTTGATACTAATTTTATCGAAGAGCGTTAATCTGTTAAGTTCAAATTCTATTATACCACATTTTTTTCTAATGGACAGCAAAATTAATACTTTTCTTGGGTCATTGCTATAGCGTTTTTACTCTATAAAGTATCTGACAATATGCACCGTTTCCTAAAATGCTTTTATTTAAATGTATTGATAGGATCCCGGACATCGCAATGAACCTACAAACTACAAATATGCAAGTAACAATTTAAAACTGTTTTCGAGTTTCTTTGAACAACCCATTATGTATTTCTTTCGATGCTATTCTGATAAATTGCACAAAACTAGTTTTCGCAGTGGAGCGGAGCAAGCATAGAATTCGGCAGGTAAATGTGATTTTGATGCTCCAAAGTTGTTTGTTTGCAAATCGGAGAGAACCAACGAAGCCAGTGAAAGGGAAAACAAATCGGAAATAAAAATATTGACTGTTTCTGTCTTTTGTTTGGAACAGTTTTTATATTCTTTTGAAATTGTTATGTTGTACTACCGTCGAATATGGTAACTTTGGAGCAAGTATAAGACCCTAGTTCTAACATTCTTCTCGAATATTTTGTTACTTATAGATGAAGGCAGAGTTGCCTCGAATTGAAAAGGGCTAGCACATTTCTAAAGAGTGTATTTAATGAGGAGTTAGATAGCTTGACCAAAGTTACCCCTATTTGACGGTTCTTCTTCAAAGACGACAATGGCTGAAGAAGCTGTCTTAATTGGATGAAGATCAAATTTAATTGGACTCTTAAGATATTTTACCGTCACCGTGTTTAGTTTTTTTAGCGCTACAGGAGACGCTTTTAAAAAAATTATAATTAAGAAAATAGAAAATCATCGATAATTTTGCCATACAAATATGCTAGTTTCTTCGAACCAGAACAACTCGCTAGATAAAGACCACGAAACAAAAATATGAGGTTCAAAATAAAAAAAAGGAACGAAGCCTTCTAAAAACTAATAGAACATATAAAACAGAACAAATATTTGCATCTACAACATCACGAATTGTATCAGCAACAAAACAGTGCAATTTCCGTTTTCATCTACGAGTAAATGCATTAGTTTACCAAAGCTGTAACATCCGAATGATTTTTAGTAAAATAAGCTGAAATCCAAAATATGAGTAAAGGTTCTTGGGAGATAAAAGAAAAAGTTTAATTCATGCTGTTTTCCTGCGTATGACATCCAAATTATGGCGATTAATAAAATGTTTTTATTGAAAATACGAACACTTAATTTTACTTGTAATGAACATAAATAAGGTCAGAGTACCCCAGTTAATGAGGGGTTGACCTACACACCTAGTGATACCAGAAAGCTGGGACCGAATATATAACACTTCCATCCTTATAAACAATATATACCTTAATTCTGTCTGATCCAATGCCCCCTTATAAACAGAGCCATCACCATGTATATAGCTCTTATTCGACCTTTACTCAATTACAAATATCGGTTACATCTTTTTCACAGCAAATGGACTGTCTAGCGAGAATTTTCTTACATTATTTCTCGCCGTTTAGAGCAAAGCATCCTCTTCCCCTGAGTGTAAACTCCGTGCATGACGCAACGTACTAATGGTCGGAAGCGAAGGGGATCAATTTTCTTCGAATGCACGTCTTTCTCGTCTTCCGAAGTCTTTACTGGAGAAAACAGAAATGTAAAATCGCCTTTTTATGTATTTGGACACGATCGTAGTCCGTCCGGAAAGCTTTGTTTTTTGCTATGCATTTTGTTTGTTGATACTGATGTTGTCGGTATGAAATCTATCAAAAGAATTTTTTTGCCCGTTATGTCACACTTTATGTGGAAACGTGACGTATCGACAAGGAAACGATTTTCTAGGAGAATTGTCCAAATTTTGTGTCGTTGCTATTGTATTTCTTTTGCGAAAAATGGTGGATCTGTTTATGTTAGACCAAGTATTGTACTTATTGCTTACAGAATTGTGCCGATCTTGAAATTTTGGATTTCGGAGTTAAAGTAACCAAAATGTACAATTTTTTAAGGTGTGCTCTATGTTTGGTTAATTAAGTTATTCAATGAGTTTGTGTGCTCTGTTTATTTTAGCATTATATCTTTCTAATTTTGTTACATAACAGCATATTCGAAAAAAAAACTTTTTTTCCATTTTATATTCCAAATAAAAGAAATCCGTAAAAGTATTCAAGAAAAATACTTCATCGATATGAACTGGCAAACTTGCCTTTCTGTTTCGCTTTACCCTAAATGTTGTTTTTCCAACCAAGCAGACGGAACGTAAGCGTAGAAACGTGGTCTGTAAATGTGGCTTTACAATATAAATGTCTCTGCGTAGCAAAACAACATGTACAGGGTTCGAAAAAGTTCTCATTGAAAAGATCCTACTGCATAACTTTTTTGATTTTTTTAAAACTTTTTTTTAGGTAGGTGTTTCCATGTTTACTTTCAATTACCCAATATGAAATATATACAGTAATATAAAGTATGAGGTAATGAAACTATTGCGATGAGATTGAAAATCCAAAACGGGGATATTGTATTTTTTTTTACATGTTTTGGAGGGTTTTGGTGCTGATTGTAAAAAAAAGCGTTCTTGAACAGTAATCGGTCGGTCTGAAGCCATTCTAAAGTTTGAACTAAAAGACCTACGGACTTCAGATTTGGTACACGAGTTTCTAGTGGCTGTCTGATGTCGTAATAAGGGTTTCGCGAAAATCGCGAATGCGTAATGCGTAGCTGCCATAAATTGGTTTTAAAGGTATTGTTGGAAAACGAAACCGCTTGACTTCAAATTTGGTTTACGAGTTCCTAGTACCAGCCGTAAAGGGTGACCATATAATTTTTTAGGGTATAAAGCTAGTGACATTACCTTTTAGGGTATATACTTTCCTTTAAATGTATTGTTTTATTAAGTGATAATTGAAAGCCGCGTTATGTTGGAACTCCCTAGTTTTGTGGCAGATATACTTTTATACTGAATAATTTGTTTTGAATCCAATTTCAAAATTGTTATGTTTATTATTTTTTTAATTTTAATTAAACGTCATTTAATAACTGATTAAGTTAATTTTTAGTTATGTTGTAACTAGTAACCAATAGACCTCGTGTAGCTCTAATGAGATGTTAATTAAACCAAAACGAATCAAAAACCCAATTAACTTTTTATAAATTATCCACCGAGAACTACGGTTGATAATTGAATGTTCAGTTAATTACAAATGAAAATGCTGAAACAATAGTATCTATACGACAGCACCAATTACTCTATTCGACATTCTTTCCCACACTAAGTCCTTTACAAACCCCCTTCACTTTAATCCTTGATTAAACTACCGCGTCGTGGGTAGTTTCGATCCCTGTGATAAAGCCCCGTGGCTCTCTATGTTGGTTTGACAAAATTACCGTTTAAATTTGTATTTAAACTGTTAACTTTAATTTATTTAAACTGGTAATTTCTATTTAAGCTTTTAAATATAGTAATCAAAATGGTAAAATGTGCTTTTGTTAAGTTTGTTTTTCTTGCTTTGCAGCTGTTAGTTTTAAAACAAAAGAAGGTTGCGCGTGGTAAATAAAATAACACAGCGCGTTGTTGCACTTTCAAGGTAGTTAATGATAAAAAAAAATACAACTATAATAATATAAACAGCGTTTGCAATCTCTATCGGAACTTTTCCTGGCCAAAGCAAAATGGCAAAATGAATAGTATTATGATTACTCACGATTGAGTATGCTTGCTCTGCGTTCTGGACATTTTTGAAAACAAATTGTGCTTTTATATAATTTTAGCTGTCCCAACTGCAGTGACTTTTTGATGACACATTAAAGGCTTATTTTGTTTGCTTGAAAATAAGCTTTTTGCTGATAAGTTTGTCTAAATAAACAAATTATAAAACAAATGAAGACCTTCGTACCGAAAAGTTTATGAAAGACCGTCACACGAAAAAAACGAATTTCAAAGTTTGCGTTTTTATTAGGCAAGGAAGTTTTCGTGGAATTCGCAAATGGGTCGGTAATGTGTTAGCTACCAATTCTAAAAGCCTATTCAAAACGACACTAACATCAAAACCACTTAAATACGAGTTACAGCTTTAACGAAACAAATCGATGAACCAGGGCCGGACGCTACATTATGTAAATAAACGTTCATTTCCGATTTCTATCCAGGAGACAAGTCTATGTCCCGATTTATCAAAATGCCTGAAGCAGGATTTGCCGGAATTTTCCCGGACTTGACTTACCGGTTCAGTCGGGATTTTATTCTGATAACGGGACGGGAGAGGAAGATAATTAGTTTAGACTAACAATATGTCCTAAGCGCTTGGAGTAATTGCTTTGTTTCATCCTTCGTCTCCGTAGAGTTTTGTTTACTTTAAGGCGTTTCGTTATTTTATCGTATTTTTTCGTTAACATGGTATGGGAATTTCAGTTCAAAGCAGGTGTGGATTTAAGATGGAAATGTAATTTAAAACGATTTTTAGTTTTAAAATGACGCTATAATTATTAGAAAAACTAATACACAATATTTACCTTGGCTTAGAAAGTGTTGATGATGGGTAAAGAACTTTATATGTTTATGTCATCTAAATGAAATTTGTTTATTCCTAATTTAGTTTAGTTATTGATTATTAGGTCGTATTATTATTACTTTTAATAACTTAACTTAAGAACACCATCGACTGCTTCATCAGTCACATACCCTAATTTAAAATAAATATTTATTTTTGAAATGGGACACATCCATTTAATTGGAAATTTATTCTGTTTTAAAATCCAGTCTTTGAAAGTTAATTGCTTTAAGTTTACATAATTTTTTGCAGACTTAATTCGACGAAAATTTGTTAAGCATAAGCTTTTAAGTCAAAAGATATATAATCATGTGTACACTTATATCAATATTAAAAACAAACAAATCCGTAATTCACTTAATGTAAAATAAATTTACTTATAATAATTATTCTTGTTGACGATGGGAGGAAAACATTTATAGACTGCAATTATCTTGAATACACAATTATATCAAGCATGATCTTTAAAATTCTTCGAGGTTGGAGCAACTAATTGATTTATTTAATATTTGGATAATGGTTATACCAGCTAAGTTTCACAATGCAGCCTTTATATATTATTTAAGGTATTATTTATGTAAAGTTTACAAGTATAAAATTACAGTAAGTCCTCTGCAGATATTACATTTTTAAGTATGTAAATATCACCATAGTGAGTTTCTCCAGAAAATAGATGATGGGGTTTTTCCATCGTGTTTTTTGTCTTAGTTGGGTTTTTTTTTTGTTAGGTTTAATAGGTTATTATTTTTTTAGTTACTTGGACAGGCTTGATACCCTTGACGACAAATATAATTGGCTAAATAAAATGTATTCTCTATTTCTCGTTAAAATGTGATCCTGCATTGCAAATCTCGGAGGCCTATAAGCTTTTATAACATTGAATAAAAAAACTAATACTCACGTGTGAAAGATTTCCAATGTTTATGAGTTAAAATTGAAGACGCGAAATGTGAATTACATAAAAACTATTGTTAGGTATCTCTTAATTTGCATGTTTTTGCGACGAATCTCAGTTAAATAACGTGCAGGGGGAATTCAAATGCAACGATTTTTCTTAACCAATTTGATTAACTATTTCACTTAGCTTAGTTAGCTTTATAAATATTACCTTTGTGACTAAGTGCATGAGCATTGGGAGGTAGAATTATCTTCGTTACTAAAAAAATTTCCTATTTACTTGAAATAAAACTTGTTCTGATTTAGTAGCTGTTGTTTGACATATTTTATTTAATTATGTATGTTTTCCTTGTATTGGAATCCTCAAGGGAGTTGCCGAAAAGCTTGTTAATTTTATTTTACGAATATATTTGATAGTAAGAACGCACTTGACTAGTAATATCAAGGGATATTGCAGCATCAAACAAATCAAAATTAGTTTAATTTGTTTTCTCTTTCTGAGAATCGAAAGTCTTTCTTAGAAAAATTTTGTATTCACTTGTTTTATTTATAATGTTTACCGTTAGTGTTTAAAATGTGATGCTTGTTCGAAAATAGCAGGTTTACACAAATTTCAAACGTTTTAAAAATTCATGTGGGTGCAAGTCGCCCTGCCTGGAAGAAGCAAATTGAGAAATTCTTGGTCTGCACTAGGCTGTAGCGCTTATGAAGAAGTCAAAATATCATTAATTGGTTTGTTAAGTAGTTTCTTGACTCAAATCATACTCTAATCCATATAAGCAGTGCTTACTAACTCTCCCAAGCCCATTTCACATCTACAGACTGTTATAATTATGTAAATGTTTAGTATTAACACCATTAGGGTGACAAACATGCAGTAATTGCATCAACAACGATTAATGCTATCACATTAGGTTCCGATCTTACCCCTATGGTTTCCGGTTGTTCCCTAATAATTCAGCCGGTCTATGATTATAGTACAAATATGCAGTCGCCCATTGTGTCATTAAAGCTGACCTGGCTGCTTGCAAATTCCTGTATGTTCTTCGGTGTAATAAGAGAGGACGCTGGCATAAATTCTTAGCCGTCGCTAATAGAGTATAATAAAGTGCCCGGCTCTACTTAGTATATTCGGGAAATTTTAAAAGATTGTCAAGTAAAGAGTTAATGGATTTATTGAAACTAAGTTTAAGTAGCTTATGCATGCAAATTGGTTCGAATTTAATAAGTTTAAAAATTTCGGGCTTATATAAAATTAACTTACAAAATGAGGATGCCTGTGGAAATGGCTTATTATGAAACAACACATGTATATTTATGACCCAACTAATATAACGTGTAAGCATTATTACTTAGCTTACGTTTCATCTCCTTGTAATTTATTTTTTAAAACGCCAAATTTTTCTATAATACCTAGGAAAGAATTTTATTGGAATTTATAAAAAAAAAATGTATTTCAACCAGAGGGCTTAACAAGTCTGTGATAATACAGTTTATCACCATTGCAGTATGAAGAAATTAACTTTACCGTAATTGATGATTGAATGTTTCGTCTTTAAATACATCTTAAATAATATGCACCCTTTCTGAATTATGGTCCTCGCATTTTCCTGGAACCAGTGGAATGAATGATCTTTTCCCCTCCAAATGTAAATCAACCTTCTAAGCATCGCGCAGTCACAATTTACTCTTACCGATGCTGTAAATACTTTCCTGCTTTATGCCATACTTAAGAGCTTTCCTAATTTACAATCTAACGTCGCGTTTCCCCCCACTTTCTGCGAAACATAACAAATGCTATACCTTATCCTATTGACTGCATTTCTGCATTAAGAGTACTCCTTTAAATCCTCTTCGCGGGAATTCATAATTCTTACTGAGGTTAGAGGGAATTTCTTAAAAAGAACGTACAAATTAAACTGAATTGTATTATAACTTTACTTTGACTTCATTTCGGCACTAAATTTAGCCTTATAAATCCTCTTCCGTGAAAATCCCTTATTCGTTTTGAGGTCATAAATGCATTTCTTAAAAGGTACGTAGAAGTTACGGAGTTGTATTATATTTATGGTATAGGGGTTGGTAGTTGAAGGCTAATTCGGGTTACTTGATTCTAGTCGTATAAAATAATTTAATTCAATCTATTTGAACGCTTTACTAGGTATTTCGTATCACAGCCACAACATTTCAAAAACAGAATAATATGCCAGAAGTTCAATTCCTTTTGTAATATAATTTATTTTTTTATCTTTGTTATGTAAACGAGTCTAAATTAAAACTATTTCAGTGCATTGATTTATAATTTAACAAACAGAGAAGTGTACAAAAGTAATTTAAGTTAATTCCCTAAAAGTTTGTAATGACTTTTAAATATTTTTTTCTGTATTAATTTTTTAATAGTCAGTTTCAGTTTTCTTTACTTTTCCTTGCATTTAACCTTCGACTATAGGTCATTTAAAAACAATATCTGATTTTGACTCGTATAAAGTCACTCCACTGATAAAACCTCTTTAAAACTACGTAATCGAGAGTATCTGTTATATTTTTTCCGATACCTCGACCGTAAACTATAAAACTGCCAAGAGTAACCCTTTATCGGAAATAATTCATCTATTTCTCCTACAGATGAAATTTTTGATTGCAACTCTCTTACTAAATACTTGTAATTCCCCCTCATCAACTTCACGACAACGACACATAAGAAAGGTGTTAAGAGAAACAGCTTTATCGTAATTAATCAAAACTTAACAAACTTCCCCCCTTCTTACACCATGGTGGGGGCCGCTTTCTGCACTCACTTAAGGAGGGCTTAACGGGGAACTAATGAGTTGTGACATCGACTTTGTGGGTCTTAACTCGCTTTGGGGAAATGGAACGCGCGAAGGTGACCCTGGTACCGGAAGTTTTAGGAAATAAGTTTCCCACAACACGTGCCACAAGTAGAAATGTGAAACTATTGTTGTTTTAAAATAACGATTGTTCTCTATTTCAGTTGTATCTTGATCTCTCTTGTATCTTGAAGAACTGGTCCTTAACCCATTCCCTCTCATTTATGCGATGCAATCTGCACGATGTCGGTTATAAGATTGCGTTGGTTGACAGCTTATGTTAGTTTGAATTATCGTCGCACTAGAGCTAAACGAGGTCAATTGGCGACGGGCGTCGTCATTTAGAACCACAATCAAGTGATTTAACAGCTTAGGAGCTGGCCTCGTAACTTGACCATGGCTTAAGGTTATTCTAGGTCTGATGCGTATAGTCTAGTGTAGCGTTAGTGCGATTCTTAATCTAACCAAACAATACGTGCTATTCAAAGAGTAAAATCCCCATTGTATTCTAAATATAGGCAAACGTTGTTCAGAAACAAAATAATCTGAAGAAAAAATTAATAAAACAATTTATATTACGATCTGAAACATATATATGTTGTCCTTTCAATTAAATAAACCTACTTTAAAAAGTTTTTAAAAAATGTAAAGATTTTTAAAAGGGTAAGCCTTAATGACATTTTGACGTTTCCAGTTTCTTTCCCATGCCTTTTTCAGTAGCAGTTAAAACATAACAGGGCGTTCTCATTGATATCTTTTACGAAAAATTAGAAACTATGGTAATTTTTCGGAAGTTATAACTAAATTGCTTCTCGTGGTTTCTGAGAATAACGTCGAGAGAATGGACTTAGGTGGCATATACATATTTAGCTTTATTGTACAAATGTAATGTGAGGCAACTATGTTGTTTAATCTCGTCTTTTTTTATGTTGTTTTATTGTTTGTACTTATAAAACGACCACTTTGTGGCTATATCCAATTATATTATAACGCAACATATTTTGCACGTTTTTATTATCATTTAGTTATGTAAAATATTAGTAGAAGTTTTGTAAAATATTTTTCTCTATATAAATTATGATGCAATATTTTTTACTAAAAGTTTCACTTTGTTTATTTAGAAGAATTGTAAAAGAATACAAACATTAAATGTAATATTACTGCAAAAAAGAGCGAATTTTGCGTTAGATTAAATTTATTTTAAATCTGTTATGAAGAAAAGACTATTTCATCAGCGCAACTTGTAAATCAAGTAATTGCGTAGTTTAAATACTTCCGAAGCAATTGAAGTAATTTCATTTTTAACTAAATATCACTTATTAATCGAAAGTCCGCAGAATACTTATTGTACTTAATATATTTAAAATACTTTCATTGAACTCTAAAACTATTTCAAAACTACCTCGGGTGTTAACTTTAATTGCAGAGTTTCTACGCGGTCATTGAAATTGAACGTATTGAACTTCGGAATCCGTTTTAACCTTAGTCAAAGTGATTATTTCTAAAGGTTTGGATTAATTTTGCGTTTCCTAGATTTTAAGTAAAGTTTATACTTTTATTAAAGCAGATTTGTAGTTTGCGGTACGCGAATAAAGCTTGCTCATGTCCTTTACTTTTCGGTTGAGTAATCTCATATTAAGTATGCATATTCAAAGATAACGATGGAATGTATTTTGTAAATCTTTTGATCATTATTTTGATATGAAAATTTATATCAGTATAGTTTTATCCTATCTATTGATACCAGAATATTTTACTAAAAATAGCATTATTGGTTGCAATAAGAAAATTATTGTTAAAAAATTGTCGAATCACTGCCTATGTATGGTGTTTTTTTACTACCATTGGTTTTATATGCTATTAAATATTATCCTTCATTTTAGCTACAACAGTATACCTGATGAACTATTTTCCTTAGAATGGAAAGTTATAAATTTTAAGATTTTTGGATACCCATACTATTATTAAACAAAGGTTTTTGTATACTATTTTTTATACCTTTTTAAGAAATAAAAAAAGTAGGTTTGTAACAGAATCTGTCACTTAACTCGCTTCCACATATTTGTGTTTAACAGGAAAAAAACGCGCCAAACACAACATTAATTCTATATTTAACATTTACAAGCTAAATTTGGCTAGTTTCATTTATTTTATTTCGAAAATTCAATAATTATTACTTATCGTTTGCAAAAATCAATTTATATTTTAAAGAATAAATATGTCATATTCCTCGCTTTTAAATAGAATGAAAACATTTCATATCAACATACAAGGATTCCGTAGTGAAATATATTTGACGTCATTTCAAACTGATCGATGTCGCAAAAATAAATTTATTTTAATTTATTGTCTAAAAGAATTAAAGTTTCTCGAGCGATTGTTGCGAATGGCAAATGTGATTTAATTCTAATAAAAACAGGGCCTTTAGCTATTTGTAATTCAAAGTTTTAAACGCCAAAATTAACTATTTTCATTAATCTTCTTTCTCAGATTTAATAATTAGACTTTATCGTTTGCTAAATTTGTTTAAAGTTCGAAGAATAATTATGTAATCTTTTTAATAAATATTTTTGTCGCCACAATTTCCCATTTACATTTCTTTCGAAAATTCACTTATTTATAGTTTGTTAAATTAATTAACAGTTCAAAAAATATATAATTTGTACAATTGATGCTTTAAAAATAAAAGCGAAACTTAGCATATTTTTTTTATGCCAAGTTAGAATTCTCTATGCATCTTTCTTCATACATATATAAAGAATCATTAAAAGAACTCTATTGTGATAATACAACAATCCAAACCGAATTATATCACATAAATAAATATTTTTTCAAGTGTGTTTATTTTTATTTTAACAAAAGTTTCTCGTACGTTTAACGAAATGGCAACAGTGAAAATATTGAATAAAAATGGAATTTGCATGTTATTTCAATGTAGATTAAATTTTTAGTTATTTAAATTTTAAATAAGCTTCTAGTTTAAATTTTTTAATGAAATTTGGCATGTAGCCTAATCTGATTTTTTGCTTTAAAATGACGTATCCCACTTGTCTGTGGGACTTGTGGTTCTTTCTGTGAAAGTGGGTGACAGACAGACAGACGGACGGACAGACGGACTGAACGATTATAAAACCTTCCACTTTTTACGTTATAAACGTAGTGTGGAAGCTAATAGATTAAAATTATAAGAAATTTTAAGTGCTCCGTTTGTTTCTAAATGTATCATTCATAAGTAGCAACATAAACATAAAAACACATAATACTTTACCCAGCCCCAAAAGTTATGATCTTAACTACCTAACCACACACCAAATTCCTCGACAAAAGTCTGTCCCTAACCTCAAACTGGTCTAAAAAGAAAAAACAAAACTTCCATGTCTGTCCAACATTTAGAAACTCTTAACTGCTGCTCTTACGAACTTTTACGACATCTGTGCCCAGCCTGCCAACTTTCGTTCCCGTCGTGAAAACTAATATACAGGGACAAAATCAAATATAAAGCTACATGTCACCCTACGATGGCACAAGCAAAACCAACTCGTATAATATTTCCCAAGAGTTGATGATAGCCGTCTTTTTTCTTTTATTGCTGCTTTCGAGAATGTTACTTTTGCGATAGTTTGTCGAGAATAGTTGTTATCTGGTCGCGTTATTCTTAACATGTTTTTATTTTAAAATAAAAAATAATTTTTTTATTCTTGGACAAATTGTGTATTTCTTTAAATTAAAAAAAACACAGCTACCATCTCGAAAGAATTATTTAAACTAAACAACAAATTATTTTAATGCTCACTGATAACTTTAAATCGTTTAAGTTTCATAAACATATGACTTTTTTTTTCATAAAAACACATAATTTTGTTTAAAATTATTAGCATGTTGTTGTCGTTCGCCGAGTGCAACAATTGAAAAAGGAAAAATATATATAATTAGAGAGTGGTGGGATAACACAGTTAAATAGTTCCAAAACCGTGGAGAACTTCACAATTTATTAGCATACATTGCTTATTTGCACTAGCTAGTAAAAATTCATTAATTGGATTTCCTTAACATCCTTACTATGGAGACCTTCCTTAGAATTTCTGTTAGGTCTTTTCCACTCCACGAACCCATTGCAAGTAGTAGTCATAATCAATAATATTACGAGGAAATATTTGGCAGGCTGTGTGTCGCCAAGTGTGTCATTGGGGCCCGTGGTTGTTATGGCCCGATGCATTGATGCCATGGGAATCCGTAATAACTCGAATCAAGTTTGGCTTAATAGAACACAATTTGTTCAAGATTTTGTTTAGAGCTTGGAAAGTTATATATGCATGTCTATAATAATGTTTTACTACATGTTAGGTGTCTGTATTTGAACTATTGTATAATAAAAATCGATACAGAAAATTGCCGAGAAAAGAAAAATTAAAATATGTACTTTTTGTTGCAGAAGTTATATAGATTTAGACATCGTTATTTTTTTTTGTGTGGCATTATTTAAATTATGTTTCAAGTTCCATTGCAATAGACCTCCAAAATAATGCTGGAATGGAATGAACACTAGGTGTCGCTTGTACGGATTTGGCCTTTCAAATAATCTTTTAGAAATTTGAAAATTGTTTTAGTTCAAATAATTGAAATTCTTTATTTCCGTAACTCATTTAGATTTGTTTGATTTGAACTCCAACCTTGGTTTTCTGTTTCTTTTTTATCAACTCCTACATTTGATTTTAATTCGTTATCCACCAAAATTCAGTTGTATGGATAATTTATATGTAAATCATGACTAGCATCTATTCAGAAAAAATAATTTATACCCTATTGATAAAAATAGTTTTCTCCTCTCTTCCCCCATTCAGCATTGTAATGTATTCAAAAATACTTTGTTTAGTTAACACTAGTACAAATAAAACTTTTATTGAACTTTATAACAAAATATGTTCCTTTTGTCTCTTTCAGAAGAAAATTAAGAATAAAAAGTTGACAACTATGCTTTGCTTTTATTATTTTCTTTTCAATTTAAATATGTTCAATTTTACGTATCCACTCGTACTTCAATTTCATTAATTCGCACCCTACAAAAAGTCATTTATGCTCTAAGAAAAGCAATGAATAATTTTTATTTGTGAATACTATGCAGTTTTCATCGTGCCGCATTGTGTTATTCGAATTTCCAACAAAAGAATCATTGAAAAACTATTTTTGGAATTACAAAATGTTTTTCCATCCTTGGAATTATGTTTACTTTAGTTTGTCGAAGTTGTGACACTCAACTAGTTTTCAGAGAAAAATGTTAATAAATCCGAATTACAATGGACACTTATAAATATATCTATTTTTCATAAAGTATATTTTTATGCTTTGTCTTTCAGAGGAGAGAAGGTATACGATTCAAATGTAAACCATGTCCAAAACTAAGCCTAAAAGAGAATAAAAAATTAAATCAGGCGTTTTTGATAAAAATGTCATTTGAATTTTAGTCAAACAAAACGGGTATATGTCACATCTCCAAAGGTACAAAAAGAAAAATTCCTTCAGCATCATATCATGTTTATTTTTCTTCGTATTATGAAGAACTTATTTTTCGTAATCAAGACTACACTGGTTTATATATTATTCAAAAGAGGATCCTTCCCTTGCAATACGAATGCTTTTCGATATGCTTCACAATCAACTAAGTTGTTTTCCAAGATGTCACAAACTCGGATGCATGGCCTAAATTGAAAAGTTGAAGGGTCCCGTAAAAATAAATATTTATGTAGGCATCGCGGAGATACAAATGGTATCTCGGAGATTAATGCTTATTGATTCAAGAATTCAATTTTTGTTAAAGTTTGTGCATCACTTTGATGTATTATCGAAGCAATGATGTTTATTCAGAAGGTACTAAGGAACATTTAATCAAAATATTTTGCGTTCGCATCGAAAAATAATCAGGGTTTGTCGGTTGAAAGGTTTGTCGGTGGAGAGTTGAAAAACTTAAAACATCATGAGTTTGTTCGTGCATGGTGCCATCTTTGTAAATAATGATTGGGTAAGCTTTGCTGTCTTCCTAGTTTGCCATTTTGTACAGCCCTCTATGATGATTCTGATTGGTTCATTGTTCCAACCATTGTTCATCATTGACTGCACAGTTTTTGATGGACTAATCGGGCATCTTACGTATTTAGTAGGCTATGCTTATTTGTACATTAAGATGATAAACCTTAAAGATAATGTATCAATATATTCTTTTCATTCACCTTTGAAGCTTTAAGAAATGTTTTGAGACACTTAAATAATTCCCTCGTCTACTATACCCATTACCAATCATAGACACTAAAATATTATGGAGATGTGACATAGCAGTTACAAAAAAAAAGTATTACTTTGGTAAACGTGGAGATTTTGTTTTGTCGGTTGGTTCTTTTAAGATAATACTCTATTCTTGTCTAGTTTGCTCGATATGCATTCACACAGGCCGTTTATTTCCGTTGTTTCTCGCAGGAAAAAGTTTTTCCCCAATGGTTTTTTTTTGGTTTGCGTTTGAGAAATTGATTGAACGAATGCCTGAGATTATTGATTTGTAGTTTTCTTACAAATTTAATAAAAATATATCTGTCCTTAATAAATTTATAATTATTAATCACTAAATAAGTGGTCTAAAAGTATTTCTAATATTGATAATTTGTTGTTAATTTGTTTTAATATGCAATTCAAATGCAATAAATTATTTGACTGAGAGTTTTAAATTATGTAAAAATTTTCAAATATTAATGTTTATTACAAATGATTCGGAATGATTTTGTAGTTAATAAAATATTCTAATTTATTCCTTTAGAAATTTCCCCATTTTTTTTTAATAACCACATGTTTATATTTATTCAAAACAAATTTATCATTTTCTTGGTTCATTATTTCGAGAATGTGATGTCTCAAAATTTTCACGTACAGTGCGATGATCGAGCTGAAATTACTCATTCATTAAAAGAAAAAAAAATTACGCGATCCACTGTATTTATTATAGAGAATATTTATCTTTGAAATGTATTATATAGTATATAATTTCTTTTAGTATCAAAACTATCGACCTGCTCAAGTTTTAAACCTCTTTAATTGTCTCTTTAATTTATTTCAAATAAATCCATACAAAGTAAAATATAAATATTTGTATATATATTCAGCTTATAGAGACGACTTCAAAAGCCATTTCATGAATACCAACGCTTCTAACCTTTTAATTTTATCTTCCGCCATTTTGATCCATGTCTCCTCGCTGTCTCTTGGCTTATTTCAAAAGAATGGAAAGTGTTCTTGGTTTTTTTTTCTTTTTGCTTCATTAAGACTTATAAAACATCGAATTATAGGGGAGACATGGCAGTACGGCCATAGCATCAAGTACAGTGTTCGTTTCTTTTAGATCTTTTCACATTCGTTTGGCGTCCTTTTAACCGAACATTCTTTTAGAACGAAACAAGAAAATCGAAGTTTTCTCTCGATTTTAATGGATGCCTTCGCACGTAAAAGAATAAAGAAAAATGTAGTTTGAATTGGTTAGAAAATTATTTAATAATTCAAAATGTTTTGTAGGAAAAAACCTTTAAACCTTTGTACTTGTTATTTTAAGATAAATAGCAGTCTGATGAAAAGGATTTCTCTTTGATATTTTTATTAATGAAACTATTCTTCAAATAGATAAAAAAAACGAAATATTTCTTTAAAATATTTACTTTGTGTACTAATTAGTTTTTATATCAACACAAGTTAAAATTTTGCTTTGAATTATTTGTTTATGCATTCTGGGAATTAGAGAATAATATTTTTAATAGTTTACTTAACAATGTGTTTTTGTATTTTAACAACTGTAAGGGGGAAATGGTCTGCATTTTTTTTTTAAAAATCTGGAGCATTTTTTTTAAAGTAAAACTGCCGTCATCCTTTATATGTTTTAATGACGATTATGATGAATCCTTTAAAATTGTAAAAAGATTTTTTTTAAATCTTAAGTCAAAAATTAACTTAATTCACATTTTTAACTGTGAACATATTCTTTTAACCAGAAATACGATTTTTTTTATTATTATAAGTACTTTATTTTAATCATATCCAGTTTTAATAAAATCTACATAAAATAAAAATATTTAATCTTATATTTCCTCCATAAAAAATTTCAAATAACTATAACAAAATAAAAAAAAATCCCAGTAATAACAAATAAAACCTTCCGTCTGCTTAGCTTGTTAACTAATTCCTTCCATAATAAAACATAATCCAACATGCTTGACTATTCATTAACTAGCAAAATATATTAGGGGATGACTCTATTATCCTAATAATGACAAACCGCACTGATGCCATTCCGAAGAGAGAAATATTTCACTCGCCTAAATTCGCTTGGCCGATGGCGACGGTTAATTGAGTAATGTGCATAAATCAGCATTTCAAATGGTGACATTATGGCTGCGTTTAATTTTAAATAGAGCTTCCCATTAATGCTGGATTTTACGTAAATTCAAATCCGAAACTCGGATTGTTGGAACACAAATTCCCTGTTTTCTGAATTAGAATAATTTACTTAACTGACAAAAGGGATGGCATCATTCTTAGCTGAGTATTTTAATACTAAATATTTCTATGTTTAATATTTTGGGGCATTGAAATTCCCAATAACGTTAAATTATATTAACCGGATTTTAAGCAATATTGATTAAATCAGTTACAATTTTGAGGAGACTGCTGTCAAATATAACACACGTTTTAGTTTCCTTTTTTTTTCCTTTACCATTTTGATTTGTCCAAATATAACCATGCAAGAACTCTTTTTATATCACGTATTGCTGAACAATAGGGCAGCTTGTAGGTTTCGCTTAAATCTTTTTTTATTTTATGCATATCATAATGTGTGCATGTGTGAAATTTTAGTAATTACAAGTTATTGAAATTATTTAATAAAAAAGTTTAAATTATATAATAACAAACGCTCTATTGAAACGTTTATGCAATCACATAGACAAAATGGGAAGTAATTCTAAAATTGCAGACTAGTTTTTTCACGAATAGTTTTAAGAAATTTGTTTTTAAAAACTTTAATTAAAGTAAATCTTTAGTTTTCTAAAAGTAAATTATTTTTCTATTTTAAATATCAAACTAATTTTTCAAGAATTCATGAAGAATGACAATCCACAACCTAATATTTCTTGGTTATTATTAAAAGTTGTATTATCGCGAGTGAAAGTTATAATACCCAAAACTTTGATCTGCATATAATTTTTTTACCCATTCGCGTAGGAAATAAAGCAATTAATAAACCTCGGAGATATTTTAATTTTTGAACACGGTCGTATTAATAAAATCTTTTGTTCGGAAACTTCCAGAAAGTCATCATGTTGACTTGACGAAAATGTAACCGACATTAAGCTAATTTGGAATAAGTTGGCTTTAAAGAAGAACTATAATGAAAACCCGTGAAGATTACGTTACTCTTTTAAATTTTCAGGGTTTTATCTCTACATTTAGGGAAATTTTTTTTCGTGTACGGATTTATAGGGATTTTTCTCTACCTATAGGATTATATTCAAATAATTAACGATTTAATATGGTTAAAATATGTTAACCATGGGTCATGATTATGTGAATTTAGCGTCAACTCCTAAAAAGCAGAGGAAGTTTAGACAAAAAATTAAATGGAAAACTAATGTAATAGATTAATGGAGTAAGACCAAAAATCTAGAGAGAATCAGCGTGTGTTTCGGGTTTCATTTTTTAATGGATCCATACTGGACGTTGCCACCTGATTAATCAGAAAAGTGCTATCTATTGATTGATCTCATACTTTACTTCATTGCTTTATTAGTTCAGTATTCCAATTCTTCTTTGGTTTTCGATAGACAATTGTATTGCCTTGTTATTTTCTAACCGATGATTCACATTTTACTGTCATGTTAATAAATTGAGATTTAGTTATTGTCATCCTGTATAAAACTCAAATTTTACAATATCAGTTGCATCCTTTTCAAATTTACTTATCGAAATGTCTTGCCTGTTTGGTTCGAATATTAAGTGTGACTAAGTCCTCAGGAATTTTTGTCAAGACAAAAGCAAAAATATTTTTGCTCTGCCTAATATCACCCTTGGGCGTTAATGCATAATTAGAATATTTTAATCTCCAAGTTGTGTGTAAATGAAAAGAATGTTGCTTTTTCCATTTTCTATTTTGTACTTTTTATTGTTAGTATGTGCCGCAAAGAACAATGGACTCTAATTTACGATGTGGAGAATTTGTTTCAGTATACATTTTTTTTTCTTCTCTTGCTTGTCAAAGTCGACTTGTTTTTGATATCCGAAGTTCCCATAAAAGGTGTTAAGACAATAGAGTACTTTGTCAACTTTTTTAACTAACATTTTTTAATCGAAAATTCTCTGTAAACAAAATGGGTTATTCTTTTCTGGGAGATGTATGTGTTATTCGTTATTGATTATATTTTTTCTAATAGGCTTCGAGTATAGCTTCATACTCTTTTTATTTAGCCCAAATCGTCTTCACTTTTACTGTGCATCAGTTGTTTTTATACTCTTCTTTTTTAAGTATCATAATTAAGATACTTTAAAAGTTTCATTGTATTGAGTCTTGAAAAACATTTATGTTGAAAATTTTGCCTGACACGTTTTTTTTAAGTATATTACAGCCCTTACAGTGATGAATATATTAAAGTAAGATAATTAACAAGAATTTTGAAGTATTATGAATCCTATTCCAAAGTAAAATTGACTGTGTGTTTCTTTTTCCTTTAGGAATTATTAAACTGTGCAATTTAAATGAGGCCTCACAACGACTTTTTTAAAAGCGCCACCTTGCATTATAACAGTTCCTTTTAGCTTATTAATCAGCTGAAGACGGTTGCAAACTATTGAGTTATACTTAACCCTTGATCACAAATTGTAAAACAATATTTTTTCATTTGTTTCTAACTTCGTTGTCTTTTATTGCAGTAATTTTTAATCACATGACATACTAAGATTTTTAATTTTTTTTCATATACTTTATTTTTATTAAGTATTACTTAAATCCAGAAAAAGAAACATAAAGTTCTTTATTTAACTCAATACAGAACTTCCTTGTTCTTAAAATTCCACAGAGTTTTCCAAACGAAAATTTTCAGTCCTCTTCACTTTAATTAATATTCTTTCTCCGTTTGGTCCACACATCCCACCATAACAGCCAATACAGCTACGTAATTGATTTTTCCAGGCTTTAAACTTTGTCTCGGATCTTTTTACACCTCATTATTTCTCTTCTTAAACCCCGGATTTCTTTAAAAACCGAAAACTATCACACCCTATTTCTTCACTGGTAATTCGATTGATGACTATATTTAACGCCCTTCCAATGTAAAGAAAAGAAAGTAACGAAGCTTCCTTCTCGATTTTTCACAAAAGAAAGGACTTGAAACGATAGGACTAATTGTTCGTGTGCACCTGTTTGTGTGAAATGAATTGTTAAAGCCTGCTTCCTCGGGTTTTTATAAAAGAGGGACATAGTATAGCTGTGTATAAAATAAATAAGACACATATACAACTTACTTTTGAAACAAAAGAACTCAGTGTTCTTTCACGCGTATTTGGGCGAAAGGAATTGTTAAAACTATCGATAGATAATATAAATAGGTAGACTGTTTAATCTTTTAAAAATTTAATCATTACTACAGATAATCAAAGTTCATTATGGCTTATTTTATACACTTTGAAGGAAAATAAAGTTAAGATTTTTTTTAATAAAGACATTGTTTTTATACTTTATTTCTTTTTTCAATACAAATTAAAACTTCTATTTTATTATTTTTTTAAAAATTACTTGTGGAAAGAATTAAAGTAATTGTGATAGTGTAAAAATTATGGCGATTTCTAATTTAATTCTCCGTGTGAGCGCCCCCGAATCTTGCATGTAAGATGTTTCGTATCTATTTATCACATAAATCATTTCCTCTCTTTCCACAGTTACTTTTTTATGAATTTTAATCATCCATGGTCTAGACATAATTTTAATTGAACAATTTACATTGAAACCCAAAATAGAGGATTAGTATGAGATAGACCGCGCCGTTAGTTGTAAAAAGAAACTGTTGGATGGATCCAAGGTAAAATACAGTTTAAAAGCACTGTGATTCAGTAAACATGTTTTTATGATGTAGCACCGGCTACTTGTTAAAGTTTGTCATTTTAGAAAACCTTCAAGTGGATGACTCGTATCCAAGGATAACTAATTTCTTAAACCAATATACGAAAAAGTAGGATATCAATAACATCAAATTGCAAATCTGTATTCTGCAAAATCGGGGTAACAAATTCGATTTCCACTTTTGTTTGTCTACGATCAAGAATCTCTGACAGTTATTGGGATCTTTATCGAAGATATCGGATTTTTGTTTAATATTCTTATAATTTACATAAAAGTCAACGCATTTCTGATGTGTAATCGTTGTGTGTGGATATTATAGACAATGCGCGAAACCCAAGATAATTGAACAACATATCATACTAATAGAACTAGGACACTGTTTTATAATCTGTATTTAGTTTTACAATACGTAATTTTAAGAGAGAAGATATCACAAAACTCACGGTTTTTCTAGTAAAAACCACCAAAATTCATTGATAAATTCGCAGTTCCAGTTTTAATGTTTCTACCGTGGCAAGAACTTGAGGTGGGGTTCCATCAAAAGGATCGAAAACTTTTAATTGACATTGTCTAGCTTTTATTTTTGTGGCTATTTGGGATCCCTCCTTGTTTCAATCAATTAGGACGGACACGTGTTTAATTATGGTTTAGTCTTTAAATGGAGAAGAGAAAACTCTATAGGTTGTTTTTATCGTGTTTGTTTTGTAATGAAAAGTTACGATTTGGGTTGATTTGATTGTTAGTTTGTTGTTTTGTGAGTACTGTCTGTCTGCGGTCTGAAGGTACCCGAATTGTTTTGTAAACAATTCTTTTGTTATCTTAATGAAGTAGCCTTGAATTGTTTTAGTAAGTAACATTATATATATATGTATGTATATATAAGTAAATGGCTCAAGTAATATGTATGTTCAATTTCATGAGTAATTAGTATTTTCATAAGTGGGGATACAGTTTCAAGCGGTTCTCTTTAATACTAAAACAGTTATGGTTTCAATAAACAATTGCATTTTAGTAAAAGAAAAAAATTAACTTCAACAAAGTAGTGATTTTTTTTCTCTTCAGAACTGCACTAATAGCTTTGAATAAAAAAAACCTTCAAAATCCAGTCGTCAGTATCGCGTATCATTTCCGCTCAAATTATCTGTAGATGATTGCACATACAAATTTTCTTATGTTTAAAAAAATCTGTAACTTGTTCATTGAGCGGAAAATATTCAAGTGGTCTCTGTAGGGAATCTTAAAAAAAAAATTGAAAAATCTATAAAAATCATTTTTTTTAATTAAAAAAAACTGGAGAAAATAATTCACTGGAAAAAAATAATCCTCTGACTATATGAGGGTGGAGTGGTGTTTCACCAGATAAAAAGTTCTAAGAATTTCATCATCTAATGCTAGTCCCAACAACCGAGACTATTTTTTTCATGCATGGCGATAATAATTTAATTTCGAGCCAAATACTTGGCGACCGTTGTGTCGGTGATCCTAGTCTTTTAATTAAGGTATGCTCTTATTTCCTTTCATGATATAAAAAGAAGTGAAGCGTTTCTTTGACTTTTTATTACCTGTTTTATTTTTCACTCGTTTGTATCTTAACATCTCTCTAAACAGCTTTTTTAAAATCCTTTGATTTTATATTATTGAAGTTTCCGAAAGCTTAAAAACCATCGATGTGTAACTAGTTATTTCTTAATATAATTCGTAAAGGTATGTGAGGATATTTAAAATTACTTAGTTTAAAATAAATCAATTTTGTATATTTTGAACATGAATGAAAAAATAAAAGGGGATGGGAAAGTTTTAATCATAAACAATTGGAACTCGAATTTTAGCACAATAAAATATAGGTCTCCATTGTTTTATCGAACGATTCTTAATTGGATGCAAAAAAATTTGAGGGAAAAGTTTAATAAAAGTTTTTGTTTAACTATTATAATCGACTTGTAGTAGTTTCTCCGAAATCCAAGTTGGTTTAATCGACCACAAAGTTTTTGGCAATATTTATTTATGACTCTGTGTCAAAATTCGATATTTCCTGCTCGTGTTCTTTTCCATTAACTTTTTCAAATTGGAATTTCAATAATGAAATGCTGCCATTCCACAATAAAATGTTCTTACACTTCTTCTCGTTCGAATTTCAGTTCAAAAATGAAAACAAAGAAATGAAATTCCATATTGTTTCATTCGTATTCCGGGGTGGTGGGTGAAATGAGCAGAATATAAGTTCAACATGTATAAACAAATAAATAAAAGTCGCTATTGTATCTTTCGTATTCCATGGTTTGTACAATTTCATTTATTTGTTCCTTCCTGTGTAGACTACTTTATTGTTTTTACTTGTGTCCACGTAGATCTTTACGTGACGTCATACAAATATTGGATTTCCTGTCCGTATAGGAGTTGCTATGATTTTATGGTTTCTGGTTCTCCTAACATAATTTTCTTATTGAACCAATTGGGTTATAAAATTCATGTCTTATATAAACTTTGTGGGGGTCAGAAATAACTTTTATGGTGGGGCTATGAGTATGTTGTGTGTTACGTGTTACTTGTTTTATAATTGCGACATGTGTCTCAGAAAGTCTACACTGTTAAAATTTTTGTGCTTGGTTTCACCATGATATTGGTTCCTAGTAGCTGCAATGGCTGTGTGGTGAAATGTTTCACCTTTTGTTCGGTGTTTGGTTGAACCATTTTTCTGGATTTGAAAACAAAAACCTAAAAAATGGTTCAACCGAATACCAAAAATATGGTTTAACGTTTCACCACACAGCCGTTGCTGCTACTAGGAACCATATTTTTGGTGAAACAAAGTGCCTAATTTTTAACAGTGTAGACAATGACGAAATTGCACATTAAATCTAAATTTAAGGTTCTTCGTTCAACTTTACTTCTAGTTATATTTCAAAACTCAGTTGAAAACGAGCATAATCTATCAATCACCAAAGATTTTTTGTATCTAATGGTTTTAAAAGATTTCTGTGTTATTATTAAATATGGAAGAAAAAAAATTGTCTGCGCATTGGTGTTGAGTTGACCGCATCATTTGATCAGGTTTCTTAATTTTGAGCCATTCATATGAGGTTCATTGCATTGCTAAAAATTTGGCGCTCGGTTTCACTAAAAATATGGTTCCTAGTAGCTGCAACGGCTATGTAGTGAAATGTTTCTCCATATATTTGATTGAACAATTTCTTAGGTTTTTGTTTACAAGATCTGAAATATGGTTCATCCGACTACCGAAAATATGTTGAAACATTTCATTACACAGCCGTTTATAGTAAAAACCAAACACAATTTAAGTGTTAAGCAGCGGCAATTTAAGTTTCACTTTTATTTGTCTTACTGACACAAACTATCACTACATCATAAACCAACAACACCTGAACCTTCATTATCTTTTTTGCAGGAAACATTTATACGAGCGAGATCTTGGACAGAGAGACCAGCAACCGGTACTGGCTGACAGTGCACGTTGTGGACCGGGGTGCTGTACCGCTATCTGGCAGGCTGGATGTTTACATCGAAGTGCTGGACGACAATGACAACGTACCGCTGACCACGGAACCAGCGTATTACCCCAGCATACCTGAAAATGCCCCGCCTGGTACTATGGTACTGCAGCTGGACGCTTTCGACTGGGATCTGAATGATGATAATAAGGTTAGGTTCAGCATTGCCAGCGGGGACCCGCAGGGATATTTTAGGATTGATAATGTTACTGGTAAGATTTTTTTGTTGTTTGAATATTAGTATAGGGTAGAATACAAAAATGCATTCTCCAAAAATTTAAATTGTTGGACAGTTTAAGTAAGGAATCTGATATAGCATTTATATTTGTTGAAATCAGGAACATTGGGCATTTGAATGGACTGAAAAATATTAGTCAGACCATTAGAGAAATTTTGGCGTTAAAGGGTATATTTTTCAAGCAATGCAGGCTACAGTTGCTTAACTCTGTGATATCGGGTTGCCGGTAATACTACGGTACCGTTAAATATAGTAATAGGAAAAACTAAGTCTTTACGATTTAACTTCTAATATTTATTTAATGCCACAGAAACTAGAGAATATAGATTTGCATAAAATACCATTAGGTTTCAAATTGAAGAATTTTAATGATAATGGAGAGTTGTGGAAGAAGGCAGGAGCGAAACGTTCTTATTTAATTACCAGGTTTCAATTAAACCTCTCCGTTTTAAATTCTCCTTCAGAACTGCGTGCAATTCATCCTGGAGGTTCATAATTTAGAAAAATAATTTTTATTAAAAACGTAAATATTCTCTTTTAGAAATTTGTTCTTGCATATTATTTCTCGTCATTAAGGGAAATAGAGAGTTTGTACTCCTATACTAATGTTATATGTTCTTTTTTGAAAGTGTTCATCTCAAGAAAGTAAACTTTAGCCTTCATGTTAACCCATTTATACCCACTAGCTTATATATAGGACGCTTGTTTGCTTTTGTAAGTTTAAATTTGTCTAAATAAGCAAAATATACGGCAAATAAAGATGATAATCCTGAAAAAATTATGCAGAACAAATTAAGTTAAAAGAAAAATTAATCTAAAAACTTAAAGTTAACGTTTTTATTCTTTAGTGAAGGTGTTATAGTATTTGCAAAAGTTTTATGATTGTAAGTCATTTGATAAAACCATATGCATATGTAATAGCTTTACTTTCCATAAACCATTCTAACTCCTCTATACACCATTCGAATTGTAATTCTAAACCATTTATAATCAAAACCTTCTTGGAAATTAGGAAATGTCAACATCTCATACCTACTACATCCATATCTTCAACTTGTTAAATCATTGGCACTCCTTGAATAATGCAGTTTGCAATTCCGATATAATCCAATTCCCGATTTTAGACGCTTCTCCTATTTAATAAGGCTGACATTACTAATTTTAAGGCGTTCGGTTATTCTGTATTTAATTTTCTGATACTACATTGAATATTACTTCGATTGATTGAAATAGAAAACTTTAAAGATGGTAAATAAATATCAACCTTTTCGTCGTTTTTCAAAGATAGGTAAAGATTTATGATACGTTTTTTCTTAAAATTTTATGGAAGTTACCTACTTTTAAAAGTCATTGTTCTAAACATAGCCTTTGAAAACTTAACTTAAATAAAGGAAATTTTGTCGAAGCTTTTTATGAGTCAAAACAGCTTTTATGTTTTTTAAATACTAGAGTAATTCAGATAGAATTTTTTTTCTTCCTTTTACGAGCATTTTAACTGGCATAACAAAATTGCTATTTAACAACGTTGCCTCAGCCTTTGATTATTTTTTCCTATTTCCATCGTGAATCACTTACCATTTCATTAGGTTACTCACGTGAAGTTGTCGGAACGTTAATAATAAATTCCTGCAACATTTTGATCAAAAATAGTTTTTCAATTAGTTTAAAAATCATCTGTCGGAGGAAAATTCAAACGAATAAAATGAATCGAAGTTTGCGATATTCTAATATTTTTTTTCGTTTGCGTTTTTGTATCAAAAAATACGTCGTTGGTGTTAGTTAAATTTGTATCGCACGCTGTGTATTAGGACAAAACAGTTCCTTAGAAGAAACAGAAACCGCGACTAACTGTTCGACAAAACCTAACCTAAATTCTCCGGATTCTGCGAATGAAAATGACGCATCGAGGCGCGGGAACATAAGTGAGTTAGGTCCAGTTGTCAGCCAGTTATCACACCCAGTTCCTGGAACCCCAGAGATTCTCGCTCTCTTAATTGCAATTACTTCGCTTGATTAGTAAGCCCATGACTGTCTCAACGCGATTCTTAGCATTCCTTCTTCTCTTTGTCTTAACAGAGAGAACGAGGATGTTTGTGTTTGATTTCGAGAATTGTTTTTGAAGGTTTGCTTCGGTTTGATGAGGAATTTAAAAGAAAACTGTTGCTTTTTATGAGGAAAGTCTGTATTTCATTTTAGTGTCTACATAATGAAAGTTATATTTGCATACAAAGTTCCCATAGAAAATATATATAAAGCAGTTACTACTTTTAGTTTGTTGTATGTTCGTTTAAAATAAGTTAATTCGGTTTTGTCATTTGGTCATTTTTGATGGCAGAGATTAAACTATTTCAATTATCATTTTAGTAAGAACAGATAATATATTCCTTAAAAGCTGATAAATTTTCTTATTAAAAACAAGCGAAGAATTTTGTTAAAAAAATATGGTTTTACCAAATCATATAAAATATCAATAAAATTATATCAAATTGGAAAGCTTCAAGCTTTATGCATTACCAAGAACAGGTGAAAATGAACAGAGCTTTTACTTTGTCACTCACTAGCCCTACAACATCGAATGGAAAAACTATGCAGAAACATGAACTATCAATAATTAGATTACTTTTTCAACCACTATCTATAATATTTCTTAATTCCAAACCAACTCGACTCAAAACATTCGACTGTCCTGTACATCTCTGTCAAATTAATGAGGCGATCGGTTGAATTTATGTGTTTTACAAAGTGAAAATTTTTACTTTTGATGAGGTTTGAAGCACATTTTATTCAGCGACGATGAAATCGAGTTGTGACAAATGGTTATTTAAAAAGCTAGGTGGTCGTTAGTATCATAGATTTACAACATTTTATATATCTTAGGAATTCTGTTTATTGAATTTTTTTCTGACACTTTAAAAGGGCAATCATTAATGTAATCATTTTTAGCTTAATATATTTCGTTTATCTATTCAATTTTCTATTTAGGAAATAAATTAAGAAAATTGCCTAAAAACTGCGTTTCCCATTTTCATAATTTTGCTTCTCTGTTCCAATTTGAAGCAAGAATTTTGAATTATCACATTAATTATACTTTTCCAAAAGCTTATTTCGTTTTTTTACGTAATTCAAAACCTCTCAATATTTATTAAAAAAATGATAATTGTCCATGGAATTTGGGAATATTTTTCGTTTAGGAATTGTGTTATTTTTTTATTTAATTCATTTCCTATTTTTTTTATCCCTCTCTTAGGGACGTATCTCCAGTGTTTCCTTTTGTTTGTAATCTCTTCTAAAGAAAATAATTGCCATTGTTTAGAAATATTTTAAGCTTTTTTTGCTTATTTTATATCATTAAAAATGAAATTACCTGTTTTCTGTTTTTAAATTACGTGGTAAAATAGAAGTGTCTTCCTGCTCAGAAAGAATTCTTATTTTAATACCGGCTTCTGAATTTAGCTTCGGGCCAATAATTAATGTGTTATCTGTTTTATTTCTGTTGTTGCTATTATTGATTTTTAGCTTAAACACTACATTTATAACATAAGTGGAAGTTTTTATAAAGTAATTAATATTTACTAGGTGGCACGCCCCCTGCTCGCTTTCGCTCGCCAACCCCCGGGACTTTGGATCGCTTCGCTCGCTCACCGTTCAATGAAATATTTTAGTCTAGCCTTTGGTATCGTTTTAAAATAAAATAATAATAAATTAATGCTTATAAAATTATACGCCTGTGTTTTTTTATTAACAATAGTGTTTGGTAGTTCAGTCAATCAAAATTATAAGGTAAACCGAAAGAAGCATGGGTTAACCTAAAGAATCGTGCCCGGCAATTTTACGCCAAATCTGGTAGCCCCGAAAATCGGTATTATGTCATATATAGTTTATTCTGAAGTTTTTTACACCAACCTTCTATCAATTATATGCTTAACGATTTTAAATAATTATTTACTTTTTAAAAATAAATTCTTCGGCATTTCGTTCCACGTTTTCTATAAATCTGGTCTGCAATTTAATGAATTTTTCCTGTTACATAAAAGTTTATTTTCTTTTAAATTTTTCAAAAATTAAAAAGAAAATAAACATTTCATTTTCATTTTTGAAATTTCATTGGAGATGGCAACCATCTCGGCAATTGCCGGCCGGAGTTTGTTGTCATTTCGACTTGGCGAGATTTTCTAATGGTCGCCAAATCCGGGAACGATTCTTTAGGCTAACCGAGGCATGTCCAGCAATGCTTTGCCAAATCTGGTAACCCCGCCAAATCCATTTTATGGCAACCCTTGGCGACAAATTTTTGGGGCAATCGCCAAGTATCGCATTTTGGGCGATGTTGTGCCAAATATGACAACGCTTCGCCACTACTTGTAAAATTTCAATCCTTTGCAATCTACTAATTTCGTAGTGTTTTTAGTAAAAAAAAAAAGTATATTTTCTGTTTTACTGTCGTATCGAACAACGTTTTGCACATAATATTTATGGTTATTTTTCATTTTTGGCCTTTTTACAGTTATTCCTGAAATTGCCAATTCTTCGTAATCCTCTAATTTCGTAGTGCTTTTTCAAAAAAAAAATATATATTCAATGTTTTTCTGCCGTATCGAACTATGTTTTGGGCATAATATTTATAGTTATTTTTTTCCTTTTTCGCCTTTTTAAAATCATTCCTGAAAGTACACTTTTTGTTGTTTTCAGTCGGCCATTTTGAAAATGGGTAATATTTTTGGTCATTTCAGTCGACCGTTTTGAAGAAAAGACGCCAAATCCGGACAGGGTCCTTTAGGTTAATAAATTATAATTTAATTTTTTATACATTAAACGTCCCTAATATTATGCATCTTTAAAGTTAAACTTACTGATTATATCCTAAAGTTGTTGTTTTTTTGGCCTTATTGCAGCCATTCCCGAAATTTCCAATCCTTGTGTTATTTCGTAGTGCTTTTCTCAAAAAGTATATTAATGTTTTTCTTACGTATCGAACTATGTTTTGTGCATAATATTTATAGTTATTTTTCGCTTTTTCAAGCCATTCCTGAAGAAACACTTTTTTGTTGTTTTCAGTCGGCCATTTTGAAATTTGTAGTATTTTTGTTCATATCGACTGTTGCCATTCCAGAGATAGAAATATAAGGAAATTTGGGTTCCGTATAAGAGTATTATATATATATATATATAATATATATATATATATATATATATATATATATATATATATATATATATATATATATATATATATATATATATATATATATATATATATATATATATATATATATATATATATATATATATATATATATATATATATATATATATATATTTAATATCTTGAGATTTTAACATCTTCAGAAGAAGAAAAAATAGACAAACTACAACTCCGAATAACAGGTATGCGTTCGTATGTTTATTCAAATTGTAATTTTAATAAGTTAATTTTTTTTTATTTATAATATCTATTACTGAATCGTTACTTCCCAAAAGGCTTGTGCTAGTATGCTTTTATTTTACTTAATGCTTTTTATACGAAATATATTAGTCATTGTTAGAATTTTTAAACTCATTAACTCTTCAATTAATAAATCCATTTAACAGATATTATGGTTTGCGGTGATTAGTAAATTTTTTTTAAATATTATTTTAAGTGTAACCTAAACTTTTAAGTATGATGAACCGAAATGGAATCTTTCATTATGTAAACCATTCGAAATTTAAAAAAAAAACATTTATATATTAATGCATTTAAATTTTTAAACCAACACTTCAATTTTCCAATGCTAATTGATTTTAAAACTTTTTTAATAAATTATCCGTTCCAGTGTTTTTTAAATGTTTGTAGGGGCGTAAACAAATTTTATTTCATTTTTCCCCCCTCAAAACTTTTTGTTCTTTTCTTTCCCTTGCTTTCACAACAAAATTCTTCAGTGATAAACCAAAACATAATTTAATCAAACTAAATGCAGAACAGTCCTATTAACTTTAAAGAACATATCGCTTTCGGAACATAAAATTTTCTTTGCGAAACGTATTTTTCAATTTGCATCATCCGAATCGTTCGAACAATCTGTTTCTCTGATGTTTAATTTACTGTTTACTTGTAATATTGCAAGAAAACGAGGCATAGAAATGGGTGGGAAAAAGTCTTTTTTTCCCCCTTATAATTCTATCGTAGAGGAACTTGTAATATTAGTTGAGTAGTTTACTTGTAATATTGCAAGAAAAAAAGGCATAAAAATGGGTGGGAAAAAGTCTTTTTTCCACCCATATAATTCTATCGTAGAGGAACTTATTGCCTTAGATAATCTTTTGAAAAACAAATGGTATCTTTTCTTAATAGTTTAACTAATAATTCAATGAAATATTTTCGATTCTATAAGCACCGGAATTTTTAAGAAATAATAGCTTATTATTATTTTACCTATGAACAAATGTAGTCATGCCTTCATTATTTTAGTTTGAAATAAGATGATTGGAATAATAAATTATATTAATTATAAATGCTCTATTGAGACATTCTTGTATGCTTAAGTCCTTCGTGTATATGCTAAACACATACTCATACCTTTTACCTATTTTCCTAATACTTTACTACTCACAGAAATTATTATAGCACAGAAAGCCAGAATAACAAACACTAAAAAACTTAGGTCTGTCATGCGTTTAAAAAAAAAAGGTTTAATGGTGATTAGAAAGACAAGTGAAAGGGAGTACGGACGGACAGAATTTAAGAGAAAAAAAATATCTGCCATTTCTTTGAAACAAAAAAAAGTTTTGAAAATCTAATGGTTGAAACGGATGTTTGTGGATTCCTTCTGAGGTGTAAAAAAAATACTTTTCATTTTTAATTCTTTTGAACTGAAATAAAAGAAAAGGGGGGCGAGTTGATAAAATTTGAATACAATTCAAAAGCTCAATCACCAACTTCAAATCTCACCAATTCATAGAGACGTCATTTTAAAGTGCAATCTTAAAAAACTGCCTCCATATATATTATTCTGAAACCCGACCGGGAAGGCTTTTAAGTTAACTTAATTAACGGTAACAAATTACCGCCTATTCATTATTTTCTAGAGGAAAACAAAGATTTGAAATCAAATTCAACCCAAATCTAAAAAAACCTACAGCTTTCTAAATAAGAATAAAAACACCCAAAGAAAAAAATCTACGGACCCGTGGTCGCTCAACACCCAGGGTGGCTTGGTGATAAATTAACCGCCGAGTTTAGTTGTCCAGATTTTAATTAATGACCAGCGAAATACCCAAGGGAAAGGAAGTGGGTGGAGTCGAAGGCTATGTTACACCGCATTCGAAAATTACGTGGGTTAAAAATGGAGCAGGAAAATACATACATCGAATTAATTGAGGAGGCGGATGTATGCACAAAAACGATTAGAATTGAGCTTGCCATTTAGAATTTGCATACTTACTTGATAAAATGTATGTGTGCGAATGTCATTTGTAACTTCTGTTGACAAGTAGAGGCATAATGCTACTTGTAAATTTATAATGCGGTACCTTTGAGTCAGATGCATATATCTTTTCTTAAATTAACACTAGAAATATATACTTAACTGGTTCTGATATGCAGAAAGGAATGAATAAAAAGAACCTTGAAAGATGCGATTTAATTATGCATTTTTTAAGGATAGCATTAAGTGCCTAGAGTGTTCTTTATTATTAGGATTTTTTTAATGTCCTGATTAGTAGGTTACCATTCAAATAAAACAACAACAAAATACGTATGTAGTATAGAGATGCTTAGCTAATTTTTTCACGGGGTTTTGTTGGACGCTCTTTATTTTTCCTAAAAGAACATTACTTTACTTTAAATTATCGCCTTTTCAGACGCCAACGGGGTTACAAATTTTCTTGAATCCTTTCCATACCGCCTCACATATTTGAAACTTAAAACTTTGTATTATATCAATATCTAATTTATTCGAGCATGGAACTTCCTTTTGTCATTTTCAAAAGATTTAGGCTTATAAATTAATCTCAACGGCTCCGAATATAATCCATAGTCGCAACTAAATGGAATCATTCCAACTTGGATCAAAACCAAGGCCATATCTTAAAACATCTGAATGGACAAATAGATATCGCGATGTCAATAAAACACATTTATTCTTTGTTAAAATTTGTATTAAACGTGTAAATAGTTATTAGTTAACGTGTTAAAGCTTTATTTTTAAAAAATAATATTAGCTTATAAACCATCGTAACTTTACCAATCAGTGGATAACTTTTGTTTCCAAATTGCCCCATCGGTAAAAACATTGCAGTTTCTCTAATAATATAAAGTTTCCTCTGGGAAATAATTTAATAACTTTGATCTCACTGTAATTAACTATGCTTTCGAGAATTCGAAAAACTTAGTTAAATAAATGTGATTCAATTCCAAAAACATATTTTAAAGTTAGCCTTAGCAGATTCATTTCAGTGATTAACTTTTCGACTGTGAAATAAATCATCATTAAATTTTCAGAAATCATATTTTATTTGCGTTGTTTTTGTTTTTAAAAAAATCTATAAACAAATAAAACTGAGACTATTTGCACAATTTTTATAACTAGATAATTGGATAACAAACTAAACTGTACTGCGAAATGCAATTCGTCTGGTTACTCTATTCAGTCAAACTTTAGAATTTTAAATTGCTTTTCATGTTTGCGCATCTTCTCAGTTTGAAGCATGTTTAAAACAACTTTTCAATGATAAGTATACCTACCAACGATAATAGTCTAAGTTCATAAAATGTCCTTATTCGTAAATGTAACCTTTCATTTATTCGAAAAATTCCATGATAAATGTGCCTTTTCCTCGATTGTCTTTCTTAGTTAAAATGTTTTTTTTCTCTAGTTTATTACATAAAAAAATTACTACAAAAAATGCACGTCTAAACAAGTAGGATTAAAAAGCAGTTTAAAATTATACCTTAAGAAATGTATAGTTTTTTTGATAGAGAAGTTTTAATATATATTCTATAATAATAAAAGAAAGTCTGTCTGTTTGACTGTGGATCGTGAAAGACCTACTTATACTGCTCGAAAAAATTCGAAATTTTTAATATAGATTCCCTGTAATACCTACGTGTGCACCTGAGGCTTAGTTTTTTCATATTTGATTACGATTTTTTAATTAATATAATTATTTACAAAAATGCGTCACCCACCTGAGAGTGAGAGACCGAAACTGGGGCTTGAAAACACACGGGCCGGGCCGAAACAGGGGCTTGACGTCATCCGTAGATAAACATGAAATTCAGTAAGAAGAGTCGTTAAAAAATTGACACAAATTCGATTTCTACTTTTAATTTTCAATTTGAAAGAAATTTTAGTGCGAGCAAAAATTAAGTATAAACACGAAATATCAAGAGGTTTTAATTTGTAGGATTGTTATTTGACTATCATTATTTTATTTTATTTATTGATTGTAGAATGATTACCACATTAGAGTTGTTAAATTTTAAATATTGCTAAAAGTCGCCAATGAACATACCGACCATTTTATTACAGCTGTGTCAAAAACAAATCACCGTTATTAAAGGTTAACCCGTGCGACGCCGGGTTTAGAAAGCTAGCGACTTATTGTCCGTTACATTTCCCTTTACTGTCAACTGTAAAAAAAGCGATTTTGCTCAATTTTTCTTAAAACCCTTTTATCAACATATAAGTAGAATCTAACTTCAGAGGAAAATATCGATACAAAAATTCTAACATTAATTATTAGTGCTTAGAATATTCCATATTTGATTAGCTTAATCATGCATGAATAATATAAGTAGGCTCGTCCTTCGGTGTGTTAATAATTCACTTTCTAATTCTTGGCACTTTTACAAATCTAGTATAAAAAAGAATATGATGGTCCCATTATAGTTCTTCGAAACTTATTCCAATTACAGATTCACCTCATCGAACCTTAGCTAAAGTTCGTTAGTGCTATCATACCCGTAGAATAAAACCTCATGCATTAAACATGGATTGATCTCTATTGTGCTTGCGTTCGTACAGAAAAAATAAGTCCCCGAGGAATCACCTACTACACCCGCCCTTTTTCAAGTAGTCTTTACTTTTTGGAATTGTTAAACACAACCGTAGCCATTTTCTATTTTGGACGCATTTATTTAGCCACTCGCTTGAAGATGGTCTGCAATAAGTGCGGACCGCCGAAGAATAAGGAAAATCATGCTGCGGCGTTTAAATCTTTTTATGTGCTGCATGAGAATACAAAAGAAAATGCAAAGCCTTCGCCGGAATTTGCATATTTTTTTTATCCAGATTTAGTTCCCTTATTTAGATTCACCAGTGTAATTCGCTATTTTTTTCATTGTAGCCTAAAAGCCTTAAGTTTATTTCATGCTGTTGCTTTTAACTCCGAATGTATGTAAAATCTGTTGGAAATATGGAAGTATTTATTTAAGGACCATATAAAAGTTTTAGAAGCATCTGGGACAAAAATTGGTATTATTCTCCCACTAAATGCTGCATGAATTATTTATAGTACAATAGTTATTATACAACAGATACGTAAATTCAAACTTTTTTGAAAAGCGAATGGAATTTGGATTTTATTTGGTGAACGATCTTTTATAGAGCAATAAATTAACTTGAATTTTAAGAAGTAAAATTTTGTAACTGCTGCATATAATTGTTATTTTATTTTCACGTGTAACTCTTTGTTTCTCGTTTTTTTGTTTGCGTGTGTGTTCTTAGTAGCCAATTTTGACTTTTAAAAGTTAAATTGCAACTAAATGCTGTTGGAAGATATTTTTTTTCTGAAGTGTATAAATCTTTTTTGGAAGCGTTTCTAGGTGACCGTTACAGTTTACAGTTATAAATATACTTTTTTCCTAAGAGAATTTCAGTGAGTATTGAAGTCACAAGAAAGTAGGCTATTTTATTGTTTGGAAACTTATTGTTTTATCTTTTAGGTTTGATTACAACTGCTGCATTACGCCGTTTAGACCGCGAAGTTCAAATTGAACACGCTCTCGAGGTAAGTTTCATGTCGCCATCTAGTGTTCTAAAATGTCAATGTTAAAATGTCAAGTTAGTCTCTTAGAGTTGGAAGCATTATTTACAAACAAAGAAATGCTTGAAAGTGTTGAAAATCTTTAAAATTAAAATTGGTTTGAAAAAATGATTGTTAAACTTTTCAATGTATCATATTTAAATTCCCGTTGAGCAAAAAATAAATAAATGCTTAGAAAATCAATAAAAGTTAAACTTACGTAATTAAACATCAATAATAAATTACATGCTTTATATGAAGATTTGAATATGCACATACTTTAATTGCTTTTTACTTTTTCCAGATTAAAATTGAAGATGGAGGTACTCCTCCCCTTTCTTCTCTAACAAGGGTGTTAGTCTCTATTATAGACGAAAATGACAATGATCCGGAATTTCATTTGTCACCTTATTATTGTCCAGTATTGGAAATGCCTGTGGCTAATCAAAATGTTGTATTGTGCCAGGTATGTGTAGTTTATAATTAAGTTCATTCAAAAAAAAAATAATTGTTGATTTTCTTTATTCTTTTGCAAAACCGTCTTGTTGTTAAGATAAGTTGTTTTGCATAAAAATCAATTGAAAACACTGAAGAAAATGATTGGGTCTTTCATATTAAACTAATTGGATAAACCTGTAATGAAATAACCATATTTACAAAGGATACAACTACCTATCCTACTTTTTAAACAGAATCGGTCTTCTTTTATAAAAACATCTATGCTATCTTTCGTGAATCAAAATAGAATTTTCTAAATTATTTAAACATTTGGAAACATCTCTATCATGCAGGATTTGGTCTGATGTTTTCTTCAATTTTGTTTATTCTTGTGTTTTTCAAATAGCAATTTATAAACAACCCGAAAACGTTCTGGTAAATGTGTCCAACAAGCTAATGAGCTAAACCGTATATGTTCGAGCCGCTTCATTAATTGTTTGATTCAGTAAAAAATGCTATCATTGAACACAAGAGTTATCAAATTAAAAACAAAATATTTACTTTAGGTTATTGCATCTGACGCTGATTCAGGGCCTAGTGGAGAAGTCACTTACTCATTTGTTCCCGACAAGGGGTCAGATCTCTTTACTGTGCACCCGAAAGCTGGATCCATTTTTGCAAGACAAAAGCTTACTGCTGGTGAAGCTTATGATTTTATAGTAAGTATTGAGCTGTATGCATAAAGGCTATTTAGGTTACTTTATTTGATCTTTTAATTTGTTTTAAACAGGTTAAGATAGTATGTGTTAATTTGTTTTATTGTTTATCAAGTTATTCATACAATGGACAATTACAGCGTTTTCCACAAACATATTTATTCGATTAAGCATATTAAAAAACCTCTAAAACTCAAGTATTTCTGGTTTGAAAGATGTATTTATTTTTAAATTCATTTTTAAAGTTAATGATACGTCACTCCTGTTAAACCTCTCTTAACATAACAGATGACGTCACGTTTTTTTTTTTTTTTTTTGTTCTTGGCGTGTTATTTCGTATCCCGTTTTACTGTATCCGTTTGAAACTGTGAAACGTGCTTTCATCCTTATCAAACTCTTAAAAAAGTTATGCTATTTTACAGAAACATGTCATGTTCAATCCAGTTAATTTCTTCAAACGTTGAACGATTTCACTCGACTATTCCGATCAGATCCAACAGTCAATAGTTCTGCAATAGCTCATACGCGCTCTAGTGTGTGTATTTTAACTAACAACCAAACTTGGAACAAGCTGTTTAACTTCCTTGATATGAACTGGTTACAAATAATATTGTCTTCTTTTAATGAGGTTTTGCAGAAATTGTAAGGTTTACTATTTTATAAAGTGTATTACAGCATAGATCGAAACATCGCCAAAAACATAACAGTTGACGTCAGAGCTGTTTTCAGTGACGTACATTTTCGGCAAATTTCAAATGCATTTTTTGTTGAAATTAAACATATTTGTGAATATTTAACCTTACATTCGGAATCTGCAGCTTCTAATGTACCAGAAAAACACATATATTATGAATTTCGCGTTTCATGCAACTTGTCCATTGTCAACAAGCGCATTTTGCAGATGTGCTATTGAGAGTAGCTCCTCTTACCTTTCCCTCAATTTACACTGAATAATAATAAAAACTACAAACATCAATGCCAAAACAGGATTCACATCTCCCTTTAAGACCCCATCAGACGGCGCTGTACATTTAAGTGTACAAGACTTAATTTTAAGTCTTATCGAAAAAGTTGCCTTTAAACAGCATCAATGCAAGCAACTCCTTAAAAACCACATCATTTTTTATACAAATAACGAATGGTACAAATCGGCTTCTTCGGTATCGATATTTTTTAAAAAGCTTGAACATTCTCTTTTATACCTGCACGATCGTAATGGCTCGGTCAGAAAGAGATAAAAATAAATTCTAGAAATTGTTCAGTTTATTTATATATTTTCATCAAATAGTATTAGGCTAAATATGAATGTAATAACACTGGTTATTAATGTTCAGCGTAATTTCTTAATGATTTGTTTGATAACATATCTACATTGAAACATATATGAATAACCAGAAGTGTTTTTCCAGTGCTACTAGATCTCAACTTGAGTGACCATCTGCCATTTTGATGAAGGTAATAGGTTCATGTGCAATAGTAGAACTAATGACCTCTACTGGTGAGGGGTTTAATCTCTGAGTCACTAGCAATAATTATTAATTTCCTTCCACAATGCTTTGTAAGTGTTGATTGTCAAATACACCCTAAACAACCATAGTAAGAGAATCCAAACAATGTACCTCTTAGAATCTGGCATTGTTTGCATTTTCTTGAAATCAAAGAGACTGTGGCGGTTCACCACACACGCAACCTCAATATGCCATCAACAACTAGGTGGCGCTGATTTGCCATCTCGTGCCTACCACTATTCTTAATTACAAAGTTTATAGTAGTATATAAGCTGAGGTAACTCATCTTCTCCTTGAGGATCCTTTTGGTAGACTGTGGGTTACTGAGGCCACTACAAGACTATCTAGAAATATTATAGTTCCTTGCATTCCTTAACAAAACCACACTCAAAACCAATTATCATTGAAACTTCACCAGGTCCAGGCTACCGACAAAGGTAGCCCCTCTCGTTGAAAGAGCCAGAAATAACCATACTAAGAGAAGCCAATCAATTAACCTCTTAGAATCTGGCATTGTTTACATTTTTTTAAAATCCAACAGGCTATCTAGTAATGTATTATAGTTCCTTGAACTCCCTGAATAAATACCACATTCAAAACTAACTATCATTGAATCTTTCTCAGGTCCAGGCTACCGACCAAGGCAGCCCCCCTCGATCAGCAACGATCCGTGTCCGAATGGACGTCCTCCCTCGCTCCTCTTCCACCTCCCTGCCCCCTGTTTGTAAAGATGTGGAAACCAATGCAGCAGTTGCAGAAAGCGATAAAGTTGGTCAGACAGTCACTTTCCTGCAAGTCGAAGATCCAGATGGAGATAATTTGTGGTATTCTATTGTGGGTAAGAAAGCTGGTGGATGTTTTTAACCTTAAATGTAGTGTTTGTTTGTATTTGGAGGGACCAACAGTGCTCAAATGTGCATGAAAAAAAATCTTGTTTAGGTCTGTTATCTGATATATTTACTTAAACGGATGTATTATATCTGAAATCGTGTTACTATGATTTGACGTTACTATCTTCGAATATAAAAAAATTACAAACAGACTGGTATCCAAAAAGATCGTAGGCCAACTTATTATTATATTAGCCAACTTAGTTTACAGTTTACACAAAGCTTCATTTATAGCTTTTAATCATTCTTCTTCATTAAAGCTTTTCTTAACATAACAGCTTAACATCTTCATTAAAGCTTTTTTAAAAAATCTTCTAAAAAAGGCTTCTGATTAAAACATAATTAATGTTTTTGAAAAATACTACTAATAGTTAATAAATTTGATAAATTCTGAAACTAAATGCAATAAAACTTACAAACAGGTGTTACAGTTTTTTAAAAGATGAAAGCAAAATAAGTTATCTATTTCATATCATTTTCACTTAATTGCAGTTGTGTAAACAGCCAGTTTTAGATGTTCACAATTACTTATAACATGTTTCTATTCTATTTAATTTAAAATGTAAGTTGTATTGCATTTTGAACTAACCAGCATTTGAAATTTCAGGTGGTAATTCTGATGGTGCTTTCTTGATACAGCCACATAGTGGAACTGTGTCAGTCGCTAGAAAATTAGACTGGGAAAAGAAATCTGATTACAACCTTAATATTAGTATTACTGATGGGGTTAACATCATTTATCAACAAGTAGGTTTATGATATTATTCTTCTTTTGATAAAAATTTATTAATTTTATAAAATAAACAATTAGTTTTTAATCATTTTTAACCCTCTTTATAAATTGAGGAAGTGTAAAATGGTGAAAGTTTTCTTTATAAAAAATTTTATAACTATAACAAATACTTTTAAAAAGTTTTTTGATTATGTGGGTAAATTTAAAAAATACTACCTAATACTAAAATTTCATTAGTTTTAAATTGCATTTAAAATTGACTATAGTTTAATTGTAAAGCTGAAAAGACAGCATATTCAAGAATACAAATTTATGTTGTTGACAGTCAGATGGTTAAAAGGCAGGGACAACTTTTTTTAATGTACATACAACAGTTTGACTGTCCTTTAACTGTTTTTTTTTTAATTGTTTGCATTTAATGGCTACAATTGTCTTTTTTAATATTTGAGGGCCTCCAGCATTTATGTTTATTTAAGAACATGTATTGTGTTTCAATTATTATATTTCTTGAATCACTAACTCAGTTTTATTTTCTAGCTTCCTATCAAAGTAATTGATGTCAATGACCACAGCCCAGTGTTTCTGAAGAATATTTATAGTGCTGACATAAGTGAAAACGTGCCAGTTGGAAGCACTATTTTGCAGTTGGAAGCATCTGATTCTGATGAAATTGATGAAAACCTCTTCTATTCAATTTATAACAGGTGGAATTAAGTAACTATTGACTAACATCCTGCATATTTAAGCTTCATTATTTACTAACACATAATTTTTCAAAATATATTGGCTTAGTATCAGTAAATTATTATTTGAAAAGGTTATTTCTCAAACCTTGCCAGTCTGTTCCTCTGGTCAATCCATACAGAACTTGTGAACGTTTTATGTCATTCTTTAATTCTTGATTTGTCTTTACTTTGATGATATTGTAATAGATAATTATTGACGGGCGAAATATTGCAAGTAGTTTTTAAGTGGAAGCACATATTAATGTATATATAAATTTGTTTTGAATTGAATTCATTTTAAAATATATACTTATAATTTCTACAAATGCCTACGGCATTAATATTCTTTTAGTGTTAAATTCACATTAAAGCTATCTAGCTACTTAATTCATAATTTCTTATAACTTAATTTTGTTCCAGCGCCAATCCCCAAAGTCTCAAGATATTCAAAATTGATTCTTTTTCTGGTAAATTATCCATCGCCCGTTCGCTTGACCACGAATCCATCAAAAAGCACATGCTAACTGTCATGGTGCGAGACAATGGAACTCCATCCAGGCGCAGTTTTGCTCGAGTCATCATCCGTGTAAGTGATGAAAATGACCATCATCCGGAATTTTCTGCAGCGACCTTTGAGTGCCAAGTTTATGAAACTGCTGCTCTTGGATCATCGGTCATTCGAATTCTGGCTATGGATAAGGACAAGGGGGAGAATAGTCAGTTGAGGTTTAGCATTGCATCAGGTAAGCAATATATGTTGTTGTAATTTAAGTTATTATGGCCTTTTAACAATATTACAAAAGGGTGCTATTACTTCAAAGTTTTTTTTGGTTAAATATAGTATTTTGTTCACTATAAACCAACGTTACGAACAATGTAAACCAAATCATGAGTATGTATTTGTAAATCTGTGCTTTATAAGAGAGAGTTTTTTAATTAATCGTGTAAAAATATGTTTTCAATATTTTATTCATATTTATTGAAACTTAAATGATTTTAAAGGATAAATAAAAAATGTAATTATTTTAAATCAACATTTAGTTTTTGTTAAAAGAAAACTTTCATCATTTTGCTTATTCATTACAAATGTTAACTGTACAGTTTTTTTAAATTATAGTGTTAAAACTCAAGTGTTTTTCTAATCAATACTTAAAAAAGTATACCATCTTCTATGTTACATAATAGTACAGCATGTGAATTGTTAAACTTTCAATACCATATGGTGCAGTGAAAATATTGATTATAAATAACAAATTAAAATATTTGTTCGCTTATTTTTATTTGAAATGAATACATGTAATAGTTTGCATTCTAAAATTGTTCTTCATTTTTTTTTCCCCTTTCTTTTTAGGAAACATTGGAAATGCATTTTCTATCGATCCAGTTTTAGGATTAGTTCTAATAGATAAACAACTAAACAAACAAGTTATGCCAGAGTACTTCCTTCTTGTTAGAGCAACTGATAGAGGAACCCCTTCTCTGAACTCAACAGTCAACGTTCACATAATCATAACCGTTGCCAACAATGCTCCTCCCAAGTTTGAGCAAAGCGATTACATCGTTGAACTGCATGAAAACGAGAAACCAGGGAAGCCTCTTATAGCTATCATTGCTACTAGTCGTTCATCTGTTTATTATGAGATTATTTCTGGAAACATTAATGATAGCTTTACCATTAATCCAACCTCAGGAGTATTAAGGACTAATGCCATGTTAGATTTTGAAGTAATGAAGATTTATAATCTTACTGTGCAAGCTACCAATATGGTGGGTGCAAACAGTAGTACTTCTGTGCTTGTACATGTGATTGATAGGAATGACAATGCTCCCATTTTTCATCAGTTAGAATATAGAGGTCAGGTTATTGAATCTGATAAAGTTAGGAGCATGGTTTTAGTGGACAGTGTGAAGCCTCTTGTAGTTTCTGCTTTTGATAGGGATTCTGAAATTAATTCTGTTCTTCATTATAAGATTGTTGAGAAGTCTGCTTCTGCTTATTTTAGTATTGATCCAAATACAGGTAAATTTATTTAAATGCTTTTCTTTTATGTATTAATTTATGATTTCATGTGTACTATAGTCTTTTATGAAGGGATTACATGCTTTTCATATGATTACACATTTTTTATTAACTCTTTTACAAAACATAAAACTTATATGCGCGCAAAACCTTTCCTTGACATTTAGCCTTTATATTTTGGCCTAGATTAATATTTTTTTTTCCCTCAATTCAATCCAATTTCAATTGTAAATTAACTAGTACTTGTAGCCTAAAGTTTTTAGCCTTTAAAGGACAAGCCTTTGATTTTAGAAAAGTTTAATGGGTTAAAATTATTTTGTATCCTAAAATAATGCAAACAGTTCAGAAGGATTTTGAGTGAATTTACTCTTTTCTAGGTGTAATCTTAAACTGTATCATAGGTTAACCTCTATTGTACTGCCCTTTTGTAACCATTTGTTTATTTACCTTAGGTGCAATCAAGACTGCATCTACCTTTGATCATGAAAAGAAATCGAGCTTTTCCTTCTCAGTGCAAGCCTGGGACATGGGCAAGCCCCACCTTTACGCCGAAGTGCCTGCCAAAGTACACATTTCTGTGATAGACATAAACGACTGCCCCCCACAGTTTGGGGAAAGCTTTTACTCTGCCATCCTACTGCTTCCAACCTACATAGGAGTCCATGTGATAAACGTGATAGCAACCGACTCGGACTCCTACAGTACAATTAGCTATAGCATCACGTCTGGAAACATAGAAAAGAAGTTCCTCATAAACGAGACCACAGGTGATATCACGGTCAGAGACCCGGAAGGCCTCGCTAGAAAGTACTCATTGACTGTGGCTGCCACTGATGGGGAATTTACGACCACAACTAAAGTTGTGGTGAAAGTTCAAGAGAGCCAACAAAGTGGTCTGCAATTCAGTGAGGATAAGTATTATGCTAAAATCCAAGAGAACTCTACTGAAATCAGTACTGTAGCCATCATTACACCACTGGGGACAGAGCTCAATGAACATTTGACTTTTCATATTCTCAATCCGAGTCACATGTTTAAGATCGGCGAGACTACGGGTGTTATAAAGACCAGTGGTAGATTGTTTGATAGGGAAGCTCAAAGTTTTTATACCTTAGTGGTTGAGGTTAGAAATGAAGGAAGGGAGATTGCTAAGTATGCTCATGTTCTGGTAGAAGTCTCTGTTGTGGACATCAACGACAATGCTCCATTTTTCATTGGTCTACCTTACTTTGCTGTTGCTCCCATTGATGCTGCAGTTGGGAACTCTGTGTTTAAAGTAAGAAATAGTGCAGTAATTTAAATTTGTTTTCTTAAGTGAATTTTATTTTAAAGGAATGCTATATGTGTGTATCTTTGCCCTACTACTTTTTTTAGTATCCAAGTAATTGTTAATAGGAATTCCATGATCTAAATTAAATTAAACAGGCTATCTCTTTAAACATGCTATCTACTTACCTTTAGTCCCTATTAAGCCTCTTATAATGGTTTTTACTATATTTTATTGACAAAATTTCTTCCAAAAACTTTGGTTTTGGATACTACTGAGTTTATTTGTGTTTAAGATGTACCCTCTCAAAAATCGTTTCTTTATAGATTAAGGCCATGGATTATGACTCGGGAGCAAATGGGGAAATAGTATTTGAAATAGTTGATGGTGATAAAAGAGTGTTTCGCATTGATAAGAAGACTGGAGAAATTTTCTTAAAACAATCTTTAGGTTCCACTAAATATGAGCTTACTATTCAAGCAAAAGATAAAGGTAACTTTTGTTAAATTATAATAATTAAAACATATATTTGAACAGTATTTCAATTAACTACCATGACCTAAGCATACAATACAAATCTGCATTTTATTTTGTCCCCCTGTAATTTCTTAAATTTTGTATTTGTGTATCGTAAATAAAATTTAAATCATTGTATGGAGGGAGGCCTGCATGTCTTTATCTAGAGACGCACTGCAAGATTTCATGTATCAATCAATGATGAACAAAATACCTTTAGAAGGACATTTGTGTTCCTAAACTTAAGCTATTGAATAGAAAATACTATCTGCTATACTTAATACATGTATTGACATCTTTTTTAATGATATGGCATTCTTTGGTATGTTTTCATCATTACTAAAAAAAAATACAGTGTGTCTAATAATTTGTCCAGGGACTGCATAAGTCTGTCGTGTCTAAATTGCAGCAGAACAAGTTCTATTTCTCATTTTATTAGTTATTTTAAAGGCTTTATTTTATTCACTGTTAATTATAAATTCTTATATTTTCATGCATTTTTCAGGCAATCCTGCTCTGAGTTCCCATGTAACACTGCCAATACAAGTAATTAGTCATGACATGCCTGTTTTCGCTCAACAATTTTACCAAGTTACCGTACTGGAAAACATTCCAACTCGTTCACCTTTACTGTCTGTGACTGCTTCAAGCCCTTCTGGAAGACAATTAATTTACAGCCTAGTTTCAGGGAACAGAAAGGAAGACTTGAGATTAGATTTCAATACAGGTTAGACCTTGAGATTAGATCCATAGTACTTTGATAAATTTATAGTTTTCATGTAACAGGTATACATCTAAATTTATTCTAATCTTATTTCAATCTTTACACCATTTTTCATTACTTTTAATTGATAAAATATATACTATAATATAACATTCTTAATTCTATTCGCATATTTATAAAATATCTTTGTTTATTATGCATTTTAAATATTGCTTTTTGTCTTTCTTTTGCTCATGAATAGTTTAACATTACTTTGGTGGTGGGTAAATTTATTTTAATTTTAAAATGAACAAATATTTAAATCCAGATTTTCCAATTCTTCTATACCAGGCTGGAAATTTGTAATTTTCTGCTCGTTGATAAACTGAATCTTATTTAAAGATTTCTATGGTAACTTATGCAACCGAATTTGAATACTTGTTCATTTTATCTGCCTATTATTAAAAAAAACTTGGTGTATGGTTTCATTGTAATTTTCTTTTGCAAGTTATTTACAGTAATATTTATTTCTTTTCTTTGCTGTTATATTTATTTTCATTGCTTATATTAATTTTGCTTCTTATTTTTAATTAACATGTTTCCTGTTTTGAAAATTTAGAGCAACGTCTAAATGCAGAGCCATGTAAGTAATTCGGAATTTTGTTACATGTTTTACTGTAAAACACTGCACACATTTTTAAAGATAATTAATATCAACCATTGCATAACTTTATTCCATGTGAATTTTTTATATTATTATTGAAAGCTAGAATATATAAATAATATACTTTTTAGAATTGAGCAGTGAGAAATTAAAAACTTTTTTTTCTTACACTAGTTTTTGTACGTATTATTTATATTCTACCACAGACCTATTCCTGATATCAGTTTAAGAGAGACCAGTACCCTGAATTTTGAAGAAAAAAATGTGTTTTTTATTTTATTATATAGAAAATAGTGATATTTATTGAAGAATAAAAATAAACAAAAATTTCAGAGTTCTCCAAAACTCCTAACTTTATATTTTAATTTTTAAAGCATATCTCTCATTAAGTATTGTGCATTTAAATTCTGATTTAAGTTCATTTTTATCATAATAAAGTTTCAAATTTTTTTTTATATTTTCAAAATGCTAAGGTCTTGTGAAAAACTTAGAGTTAAACTGTTTAGCGTTTTTAAATCTTGAATATATTTTTTATACATGCAAAAAAGTTTTTTATTGTTAAATTGTTATATTTTTTTCAATGTATTGCGAAACATAAATATTTAGATCTTTTTATGAAAACTTAGTCAAGGAAAACTAAATATTAAAAAAAAAGATTTGTACACAAATAAAAAAATCTCTCTGTTGTTCTTTAGAATATATTTTGGAATTGTCCAAAAACTGACTTTGAAAAATGGAGGATAAGTATTAAAAAAACTTTTTATTAACAAAAAAACTAAAATATTTTTAAAAATTGGGTTTTTTATTGATTATTCTTTGAAATGATGTGTTTTAAAGAATAAAATACTTGATATTTCTAAAGTCATAAGTAATAGTTTTTTTTTCGGGTCTCGCTTTTAAACAGCCGGTTCAGAATCGCAAACAATAATAATTTTTAGTATGTGTTTTAGCGGTATTGTTTGCCATCACCTTCAATAATATTAAATACATGATATTTAAATTCCTTTTCAAGCTCAGCATTTGTTATTTTCCTTCAACTTAACAGTTTAATGTATCTTAATTTAATCTTCTCCTAAATGCAGGTGTTTTCTATGCCGTTGAAGACCTTGACTTCGAAACCACTCCAAAATACCTCCTCACCCTAAGAGCCACTGACGCCGTTAGTGGCATTTACTCTGACGCCCAAGTCACCATTGACGTGGAAGATGTCAACGACAACCCCCCAATGTTCAACCAACCCTCCTACAACACAAGCATATCTGAAGCCGCTCCACCAGGCATGTCTGTCCTACAAGTCAGGGCAACTGACCGAGACACCAAAGCCACCCAGTACATCCAGTACCACATTGTTGGCAATACAACTTCCCACTTCCAGATTGATGTCAATGACGGGACCATCTACGTCAAGCAGCCATTGGATCATGAAGTCAAGAGAGAGCACTATTTTACGGTGATGGCCACCGACGGGGGACATCCATTGCTGAATTCTACGGCTCATGTCTGGATTGGAGTTGCTGATATGAATGATAATCCACCTGAGTTTCACCAGAGGCATTATAAGTGCACAGTTAACCAGGAGGTTAAAAGAGGGCAGTTTGTCACTATGGTTATGGCTTCCGATCCTGATGAATCTGATCAGTCAAGGTTGAAGTACACAATAATAGATGGGAATGAATTGCAGTCTTTTTCAATAAACCCACATACAGGTGATTATTGTAAATAAATTTACTTAATAGTGGCATACCATGTACTTATAATTGTGGTTTCTCTACTTTAAGAATGTTTTTAAGAAATAATATTTTAAAAAAATTTCAATGTTAATAAATTTTTGATTACATTCCAGTATAGTCTTCTGCAGAAATTATTATAAATTACTTTAACTTCTTGTAGTCTTCTTATTTTTTCCTTTGGAGTTCATTGTAAATTTAAATTATTCAATGTCCCTAATTCATTCTTATCTTCTGTTTGATTAGGAATAATCACCATGGCAAACCTGCACCAGTTCAACTTTGAGAAAAGCTATGTTCTCAATGTCTCAGTCACAGATGATGTCCATTCCTCATATGCAAGCGTCTATGTCAGCATACAAGGGGCCAATAACCATTCACCTCACTTCTCACACAATGTGTATCCTGTGGCATTGGCTGAAAATACTCCAGCTGGGAAATTAATAACCACTGTTTCAGCTAATGATGAAGATATTGGCAATTATGGCCAATTTACTTACACCATTGAAAGCAAGGAGTACAGGAAATTCTTCAGAATTAATTCTGAAACTGGCAAGTGCTCTTATAGTTTGTTTTATTTTAACAATTTTATGGTCTCTAGAATATTTTTTTAAGCAGTCATAATATAAAACAAGTAGTTTGTAACAGAAACTGTCACTTGAAACTGCTTCCGCACAAAATTCATGCATCTAAAAAAAATGACACACAGCATTTAGCTCGATATTAAACTTTTAAATGTCAAAATTAATCAAGTTTACTCTTCAAAAATTTAATAATTATTCCTTATCTATTGCTAAATTTATTTGTATTTTGAAGAATAAAAATGTAGTGCTGCTCACACTTAAATAGAAACAAAACATTTCATATCAACCAGAACCTTGAAACTATCTAACACCTTAAACATAACTGAACAAAATTATTTTTTAAATAAAAAAATAGAAAGCATAAAACCTCTTTCTTAACAAATAATGCAAACCACAAAAGAATCTCACTGTGATATATATTATGAAATTCCAAAATGTTTTATATTGCAAAAAGTTTTTGGTGATAATTGAAGTATTTCGAATTTGTATTTTTTTTATGATAACTTTAAATCACTTCTAATTTCAATGCAATAATTTTTTTTTTATGTGTCACTTGTCTGTAGCATTTGAAGTTTGGGATGTGAAGACACACGGACATAATATCCTTCATAAAAGATTCCACTTTTTTATGTTATATACATAGTATAGAATGTAATATTTTATGTTGTAGTTTAATCTTTAAACTTACTTTATTGATGGTTAGATGCTAACTAGTTAACACTTTTTTTGTTTTATTATCCTGATATAAACATGACATTAATAAAAAGTGTCTTTTTTTAGGTGAAGTATATACAAAAGTTCCTATTGATAGAGAAGTCTACAACTTGTGCCAAATAATAGTTTCTGCTGTTGATGCTGGAGGGCGTTGTGGTTATGCAACAGTGCATGTCACCATTACAGATGAAAATGACAATGCTCCCCTTTTTGCTGTTTCTGAATACACTGTCACCATCCCTGTTAATATGACTGTTGGAACAACAATTCTTAAGGTAACGCATACAGTTATAAAAACTGATTTCACCAGTACTGATTGGAATTAATAGTTGTACTAAATACTTACTAAAACTTGAATTTTACAATTATACAAGTCCAGAGATAAAGGGCAAATCATAATAACTTCTATGTATTTCGACAAAACCCACAAATCTTCAATTACTGTAGTGTATTTTATTAGCCAGATTTTAATCATTTTTAACTCAATTGTTTGAAGTAAATAGCTATATATACTTGTTCAAAATGGTAGTGTTTTGGAAAAAAAAAAGAATTGAAGACTGAGAAAAACCATTTGGGTGGAAAAGGATTATGATATTTAACAAGTGTTAAAACTAAGATTAGATTACGAATTAAATTATATTGATATATTCATTATAACTTACATATTATTAAATCATTATTTCTCATCATAAAAACAATTTTATGATAACAAGATTATTCAATTTTTTTAACCATTAGATTTTCTTTCAAAAGTTTTTTTCCTATATTTTGGTTGCTTGCAGATTCATGCTTCAGATGCAGATGAAGGAGTTTCTTCATCTTTAGATTATGCATTGTATAAGTCAAACAACAGTGTTATATCAGAATTGTTTGGAGTAACTCATGATACTGGAGAGGTTTATGTTAGGAAAGCAGCAATAGGACATGGTATGTGCATTTATAAATTATAAAGTCTCTAGTATAAAGCTATTTTCTAAACTCATACTTGTCAATATTTTCTTATAAATTAATAAAGTCCATATGGATTAGGCAAATTCACTTTTTGTTGTCATATAATTCAGATTTCATATTATAACTGTTTTCAGATTGACGTTATACCTTATTAAAAAATATAATTTCAACTTGTAGCTGACATTTACTTTTCTTTTAAATGTTCTATGCATAATAATTTTTTTTTCTAGAAAACTATGGATACCAGTTTTTCATACTTGTCAAAGACCATGGGGTGCCATCATTAGAAACAGTTGTTCCTGTCAATGCCATATTCATTGATCCCAAAGAAGACTATCCTAAATTTGAGCATTTTAAATATGATTTCTTTATACCTGAAAACTCCCCCATCGGGACTATTATATCATTTGTCAATGCCACCTGCTCAAGACAAGTCACCTATTCCTTCACCCCAGCTCCAAAAGGGACCAATTCAGAATTAGTGCTCTCTAAATTCAGCATCGACAAACAAGGCAGTATAATGTTGATGTCCGAAGTCGACCGAGAAGTTCAGTCAGTCTACAACCTCAACGTCAGAGCAACCACTGTCGACCTTCCCACACGAGTGTCTTGCGTTGATATTACCATCATTGTAGTGGATGCCAATGATAATGATCCGGAGTTTGAGTCAAGTGTCTACAGTGTTTCGATTGCCGAGAACATCGAGGCAGGGGCAACCATTCTCAAGGTTGCTGCCTCCGATAAAGATGCAAGTGACAACGGATTGCTGTCTTATCACTTCGGGACAGATGCTGATAACATTGGAAATATCTTCCAGTTGGATTCAATCACTGGTCGGCTTTCGACTTTGGTTGCATTAGATAGAGAAGAAACAGCTTTTTACAACTTTTCTGTTATTGCGTATGACCATGGAGAGCCGCGTCGTTTTTCCACTTCTTGGATCAATATCAACCTACGGGACTACAATGACAACCCGCCTGTGTTTGAATCCCAGCATTACAATGGGGAGGTGTCTGAAGATGCACCAATTGGTACTGTCGTTATGAGATTAACAATTGAAGACAGAGATAAAGAAAAGAGTAATGTAGATTTTTATATAATTGAAGGGGATTTGCAGGGTCAATTTCATATTACTGGTACTGGAAAATTAGCAATTCAAAAGTCTTTAGATAGAGAAGTTATATCTGAATATCAGCTGACTGTCTTAGCTACTGATGGAAAATTTACCTCTAAAACATGGGTGTCAATCATTGTTTCTGATGTCAATGACAATCCACCAATTTGTTTAAAAGTAAGTTAACTGGCCATTTAATTTTTTTTTCATTAAAATAAATAGTTTAATAATAGTTCAAAATTATTATTTGTTTGGTATAATTCTCAGTTACTCCAATTTTTTTTTATAATTACATTTCAACTTTACAAGGGCAAACTTTATGCTTATCACCTGACCAAGTTGGCAATTATTTAGCGGATATTGACTCCTGTTTTCAGAGCTTTTATTCTTACAATATTTAAATGAATTTTATCAGTATTATTTTAAAATATATTTTTGATACAAATTGGGTCCTGAAATAATAAAAAAATGCTCATCTATTACATGGGAAAAGATGGTTGGAGTCAACACTAGTAGCTAACTTAATTTCCATAGTGACTGTACTTTATGGGAAAAGGAGGACTTGACACCGTCTTTGGAAAACTTTTCTACTATCTCACAATATTATGTAACTATCTTAATTAGGATAAGAGTTTTACTTTTATGTAATTATATAAAATTTGAGTTTTTAATTGATTAATATTTTTCTTTGCAGACAAAATATACTGAAATGGTATCTGAAAATATCCCCTTGCACACCAATATTCTTACCGTTGAAGCAACTGATATCGACAGTTATAAAAATTCTCGTTTATACTTTTATTTATCTGGAGAAGACCACCATGACTTTTCTATTGATCCAATAACAGGTAAAATTGTATGAAGCTAAATATTAAAACAATCTGTTTTGTGTCGTAAATTAATTACTGGATTTTGCATGTAAAGAAATTTTAGGATGTTTATTACTTGCTGTTATTTTATAAATGGATTTATTAATAAAAAACAAGTCACTTAGCAAATGTAATAAAGTAAATCTGAGCAGTAGAACAAAAGATTTATAAGAATTTTAAACAAAAATTATAATGAGAACATTCTGTGATCTTTTAACATTTTCATTTCTAATTCTATTGAAACAAACTGATAAAAAAAATATTAGATACCATTGGTATATTCTAATGTTTGATTTCTTCTTACTATGAATAGGCCAATTGAAAACTGCACACACAATCGATCGTGAGAAACGGTCTCGTTACTTGCTCAAAGCTCATGTCCAAGATGAAGGCAGATCTGATTGGGAATGCACTAGTACGGTGGAAGTTCTAGTGAGTGACATCAACGACAATGCCCCTGAATTTGCACAAGAACTCTATTCAGTCAACATACCTGAAGACTCTGAAGTTGGTACCTTAATCACTAAAGTTCATGCTAGTGACAAGGATATAGGCAAGTTGATTTTCAAAATAGTAATAATTTAGCTCTGAAATAAATATAAATATTGCTTGTTTTTGTACTAGATTGTTTCATTTGAACATGCTTTTTTGTTTGTTAGCTTAATTTATCCTTCTTGTTATTTTTATTATCATTTTTGTTATTTTCATTATCATACGTCAATTAAAAACTTATCCTTGTACTAACTTTTTAAGTTATCATCAAAAGTTTATATATTTTTTATTTAAAAGTTTGTTTTTGTGATAAGCCACTAATTAGTAGTACTTTTTTTTTCAAAGTTTCTAGTTCACATATAATCATCATCGGCGCTACAGCCCCTGAAGGGCCCTGACCTCCTTTAAGGTTTTTCTCTATTCTACCCTGTTAGATGACTTTTGTTTCCAGTTGGTAATTTCCCAAGTCTTAAGATCTTCTTCCACTTGGTTCGTCCATCTGATTCTTGGTCTTCTTCTAGGTCTTGATCCGCTAGGATTTTTCTTCACGAGTCTTCGGGTGGTTCTGTTAGACTCCATCCTTTCAACATGTCCTAGCCACTGGGCTCTCTTTTTTCTAATCACTGTGACAATATCTGATTATCTGTATATTTCATATATTTCCCGATTTGTTCTTATTCTCCATTATCACATAGTGCTCCAAAAACTCTTGTCAGTATCTTTCTTTCCCATTCTCTCAACAATTCTTCATCACTCTTTCTTAAAGTCCATGTTTCTGAGCCATATAAAACAATTGGTCTAATGACGACTTTGTACACTAAAATTTTAAGCTTTCTGTTTAAATAGGATGAACGTAGCAACTTTTGTAATGCGTAATAGCATTTATTCCCTGCTGCCATTCATGCTCTGATTTCGAGTTGCATTTCATTTTAGTCATTAATTTGAGCACTCAGATATTTGAATTCATTAACTCTTTCATATACTCCACCATTACATTCAAAATTCTTTATATTTCGGAATGTCTCTTTTTTTTCTGGAATTTACCATATATTTAGTTTTTTAAACATTTACAGCTAAACCTATTTCCTTTGAGGAAAGCAGCATCTGCGAGAAACACTCTCTGAGTGTAGTCTGATTCCTAGCCAGCAGGACCAGGTCATCTGCAAAGGCCAAAAACTGGCAAGTTCTGTTAAATATTGTCCCACCCGGGTTCACCGAAATTTTTCTCATCTCATATTCCAAACATGTATTGAATAATACGGTTGATAGGGGTCTCCCTGTCTCAACCCTTTCTTAATTTCAAACGCTTCTGTTTTGTCATTTTGGATTTTAACCATTGCGGTAGAGTTTGTCAGTGTAAGTCTAACTAATGTTCTAAGTTTTGGGTGTATTCCCATTTCTGTTAGGATCAAAAACAAACTCTTTCTATGTATACTATCATAAGCTTGTAGAAAATCAATAAAAAGCTGGTGTATGTCAATGTTAAATTCATACAGCTTTTCCAAGATGCATTGAAGGGCAGAAATCTGATCGATAGTTGAACGGTTTTTCCTAAAACCGCATTGGTAATCTCCTAACAAATTTTCTACTGCATTTTCTAGTTTTCTGCCAATCATTTTAGATAAAATCTTGTACACAACATCCAGGAGATAAATCCCTCTATAGTTATTACAAATAGACAAACAAACAATTCTGCCGGCAGACCATCCTGACCAGTAAACTTATAGTTTTTTAGATTTTTAATGATGTCTAAAATTTCCTCCTTACTGGGGCACTCCAGATCTTCTCCAGCTGCATCACCCAATTGCACTTCTTGCCTTGTTTCCTCCCCTTCTGGGTTAAGAAGTTCTTCGAAGTACTCTTTCCACCTATTCAACACATCTTCTTTTCCTCTGATTAAGTCACCTTCCTTTGACCTACAGAAATTAGTTCTTAGTTGAAAACCATTACTTGGTTATCTAATTCCTTTAAAATTGTTTCTCCCTTCCAATACTGATCTTCATTATCTTTTAATCTATCATTTTCCCATGCTCTCTTTTTTGCTCTAAGGCATCCTTGCTTCTCTTTGTTTTTGTCTATAAGTATCATCACTAAACCTTGTTCTTCTAACCTCTGTAAAAATCTTTCTTTGGCTCTATTTCTTTCCTTTACTCTTTCTTCGCATTCCTCATCGAACCACTCCATCCTCCTTTCCTGTTGTTTCTCTAACTGTGTTTTCCAAAATCAATCTGAGTCTACTCCATCTTTCCTCAATGTTACCACTTCTTATATCATTTTGCTCATCTTCGATCCTCTCATCCAATCTTCCTTGACAACATTTTCTCAATTGTTCATTCTTGCCTAGGCAGTGGACATTATAACATATTTGTTTTCCCCCTTTCCCTTTCTTGTAATTAGACAGTCTTTGCCTGTACTTTATTCTAATCATATAGTGGTCTGAGTCCACAACAGCTCCCCTGCATGACCTAATATCCAAGATATCTTTGGCATGTCTTCTATCTATTAACATGTGATCAATTTGATTTTCAGTTATCTCGTCTGATGGTCTCCAAGTTGTCTTATGAATATCCTTTATGCAGGAAATAGGTGCTGCTAATAACCATATTATTTTCTGCAGCGAAATTTATAAGTTTAATTCCATTTCCACTTGTTTCGCTTTGTAAACTCTGTGTACCAATCATAGGCGAAAAAAGGCTCTCTCTTCCCAATTTAGCGTTAAAGTCGCCAAGTATTATCTTAACATCATGCCCAGGAGCATTATTCCAGGCTAAATCCAATTTCGCATAGAAATCCTCCTCTTTCTCTTCAGTCTTAAGGTGCACAATCTGTTGTTAATAGCTGCAAAGTCTATCACATTCTATCTCATAGATTTTGCCACAATAAATCCTGTTCTGAAATCATGCCTGCTACCACCACTCAAGAAGAGTGTAGCATCTCCAAAATCAACTATATCTCTGCCCTTCCATCTAACTTCCTGCAGTGCAGCAACAGAGATAGAGAACTAAGAAATGTGCTTCAGGGTTATTCTAAGTGTCCCTGCTCGATTTAAACTCAATACATTCCAACTTGCCATGTACCAATCTCTAGTCCTTTTTCCGTTTCCAAGTCGTTTCCAGTCAGTAGTCCGGTTTACTTTTCTTAAAGGTCTCGAAACAGTAGATTTTTTACAGAGTAGGGTTGTTAACCCGGCGCCCAGCCCCCAACCTGGAGGACCACGGTGTTCCTCTTAGTCTGGTGTCTACCCTCCGACCTGTCCGGTAGGGGTGACCCTGCCAGTAGCTAAGCTACCGCCGGCGTAGCTCTGGGGATCAGCAACACACGCAAGCCACCGCACTACTACAAAGTGTCACATATAATGACCAGTTTTAATAATTTGCATTACAAGATTTAACCATGCATATATTAAATGTTTACTAAAAACTGATTTAGGCATGCAGCATTTCCCCATATCTCAACATTGCTTCATCTAATATATTTATACATCCAAATTAATTTGTTGAATTTTTTTACATACCTCATTACAGTCAATAAATATATTTTACTAATACATTATTTTATTTTTAGGAATCAATCGTATGATTAACTACTTCTTGGTAGACTCTGCTCACAGTCATTTCAGCATCGATGGAACAACCGGAATTGTCAGCCTTAATAAACCTGTTGACCGAGAGGAAATCGCAATGTACAATTTAACTGTGCAGGCAAGCGATCATGGGATACCACGACTATCTACACTGTGCACACTTCTTGTTTTACTCCAAGATGTAAATGATAACCCTCCAGAATTCACCTCTAAGTTTTATCATACTTCTGTACCTGAAACTGTTGCAGTTGGCACAGAAATATTGAAATTAACAGCAACAAGCCGAGACAGTGGGGTCAATGCAGAAATTGCCTACAGCATTATTCAATCTCCCAAATCTCAAGTGTTTTCCATTCATCCTAAATTAGGTATGTGGAAAATGGTTAAGTATTGTTTATGATGTAAATAAATCACACTTCAAATCATCTGATTTTGACACCTGTCTTTGGAATTTTTGTTCATGCAATATTTTTTAAAATTTCTTCAGTATAATTTTAAAATATATTTTTGATAAAAGTTTATTGCAGAGTAATTGATTGAATAATCTTGCTTGCATTAACTACAAATTATTACTCTGTTAATCAAAAAGTACTAATTGGATCTGTAGAAATTTGGATAAAGTGAAAAAAAAATGCTTTAAAATATAATTCGGAAATTACAGAAAACATGTTGAAGAATTTAATTTTTTTAGTATGATTTAAAAATTATTCATGTTTGTTAGGTTTTTTTTATGTTAGAGACTTTAAAATCTGAAATGTTTTTTTTTTTTTTTCATTTTCGGTCATATTCACAACCTAAGCACTTGCATTGAACCCTCAGCACAAAGTATGATGGTTAAGTTTTAGTAATTTTATACCCTAATGCTAAAAAAATTATGTCATGTATTACTTGAGTTTGTTGTTAAAATATATTATTTATCTAATAGGAGTATTGAGTGTTTCCTTACCCTTGGATTATGAGACAGCACATGGCTACTTTATCTTGGTGAAAGCCATAGACGGAGGAACCCCACCCCTATCTTCTGAAGTTGGAGTTAACATCACTGTAACGGATGCCAACGATAATGCTCCTACCTTCTCTCAACAGTCATACAATGCCATTATAAGAGAAGATGCATTAGTTGGAGACAAGATCATTCAGGTTTATATTTTATTATTTCTGTAATTTCATATACTTCTGAAACAGCACCTTTTGTCCGAATTGAAAACAATCATTGTTTCACCCAAATAGTTTGGTGAAATGTTGTTTTTTGTATCAATATGTTAAATAAACGTTAAAAACTTATCAAAGATAAAGAAAATAAACACATTCAGAGATACTGTAACCTCAACCATACAATAAGCATCATTGACAAATTTGCTATGCAATTTTGATTTTAAGTAATTGCGTGAAATCTGCCGAAAGTTCTTTGAACATCTAAAATCCAGATTTATGGTTGGGAAACATCTTAAATGCAGACTATTGGGATATTTTTATTTTTAAACTTTAATTCATGTGTAATAAATGTCGAATTGGGTATAAATTTGGTAAGCCGTAGCTTCCAATTTGACTTTTAGAATGTAAAATATCCCCAATGCCCTGGTATTTTCTGATTATTTTATTGAATTTTAAATTTGAAAATTATCTGTATTTTTTTCAAAATAACATGTTTTGACTGACTATTATGTAGAACAATTGAAATTTGCATTCTGCTGTGGCAATCTGTGACGCAAATAAAAAAATTATGAGAGGTTATTATTTGTTATTATATCTATTTTAATATATGTATTTAGGTTATGGCTTCAGATATTGATAGTCCTCCCAATGCAAGGTTAAAGTATTCTATTTGTGGAGGCGACCGATTTGGCCAGTTTATCATCGACAAAGATATGGGATACCTCTCTTTAGCTTCAGATCTTGATAGGGAAAAGGTAATTTTAAATTGTTTTTAATTAATATTATATACATTTTTACTAGATTATGATAAATACAAATATTAAATTAAAAATTAAATTTAGGTGTCTAACTATGTAATTGAAATTTGTGCTGAAGACAGTGGTGTTCCAACTCTCTCTGCCTCAAGTTATGTGAACATCGAAGTTTCAGACATTAATGATAACCCTCCACTGTTTTCCGAAGAAAATTATACTGCTATTGTCCAGGTTAGTAATTTGTTTTTAACAGTTTAGCCATGTTTATAATAAAAATTTGAGAAATAATTATAGTTAATTGGGATATAAATTTTACTGTTTTTCAATGTTATAAATCCTTGCATGTGTTATTTTGGTAGTGAGGAGTATTTTATGCATGTATGTGTCTTAGAAAATAAACGTTAATCATTTAAGAGATACAAGTTTATGAACCTGTCTAGAAACTCTCAGATTCTACATCGAGTATTAAAATATTAAAAATTCCTTAAATTTAATAATACAAAAAGGGACAGCAAGTTTACATTTTTGTATATTTGATGATTTCTTAAGAGGATTAAATATATAATTGAAGTGGTTATTTAGAATATTTTTTTCAATTTAGACAACTATACTATTACAAATTAGTATAATAATCTACTTTAAATCTGCTTTTATCAGTAGATACTGAACATATACAAACTAAATGTATTTTTGACAGGATCCTTTATTTTATAACTTATTTTGGAATGATTATTTATGTGTTGTGCACCTTAACAATTGAGACTTTTTAACTATATTTAACCCATTAACCCTTCCTTATTAATCCATATATAGTATAACTACTTTTTACTAACGTTATACTTAAGCATGTTTTACTGGCCTGTATGGTTTCCTTGTCATACATTCTCCTTCCTATCCTTTAATTAGCTGGACAAATTGGATAAGAGTAAAAAGAGGGTGAGTACTACTGATCTATCCTTTGTGTTTACCTTGTGTCTCCTATCGTTCTCAACCAATTTTCTCTTTTTGAAGTTTGGAAAGATGAGTTTAAAGTTATTCTGTGTGATGTATTGCATGTTAAGTTGTTAAATTAGTACTATTTAAGAAATGTATTTCCCATTAATTTGTGTTGTGGTCCTTTTTACTATACAAGACGCAAAGTTTATGTATTTTATTCTGTTAGGGTTATAGTGAAATGAAAATAAATCATCTAAAATGCATTTTTGGATAACATTGTCATAATATTTAATATTAACGTGTTTACTTATGCAGGAAGGAAAGCCACTTGGATTTACTGTATTAAAATTCACTGTAACCGACCAAGATGCCCCACCAAATACTGGCCCATTCCTTTTTGACATTCTATCTGGAAATGAAGACAGTGCCTTCCGAGTCGTTCAGCAAGACTCAACATTGAGAACAGCAAGCAAGTTCGATGTGAAAAACCAAAGTGAATTCACTCTCCAAGTAAGAGTAACAGATGGAGGTAGTCCTGCACTTTACAGTGACACCTGGGTGAACATCATTGTCATCGAGGAAAGCAGATATCCACCCGTTGTGACACCTTTGGATGTTTCTGTAAGTTCTTATTTGGATGAATTTCCTGGAGGAGTCATGGGACGAGTTCATGCTGTTGACCAAGACCCATATGACAAGCTTCTGTTTGATATTCTGTCACCCCATCAAAATCTGTTCACCATTGACCGAGAAGACGGCACCATCAATGCCCTTCCAGGATTGGACGTCGGTTCTTATGAGCTTAATGTTAGCATAAGTGATGGCAAGTTCACCACTTACACTTCTGTTTCCATCGACGTCAACATGATCACCAAAGAGTCAGTTGCCAACAGTGTGGCTTTGAGGTTAGATGATGTCACCCCTGAAGATTTCCTGTTGACCTACAAGAAGGATTTCTTGAGGGGACTGAGGAATGTCCTGAATGTGAGAATGAAAGATGTGGAGATCATCAGCTTGCAGCCAACTTTGCAAGACAAGAAGAGGAAGCAAAGAGCAACGGTGCAGGACCTGGATATTGTGTTTGCTGTTCATGCTGGTGCAAATGGCTTTTATCCTGCAGACACTATAAGATCAAAGTTGAAGGAGAAAACTGGGATGTTGGAATCAAGTGTTGGTCTAAAGGTTGTGAAAGTGAGTAGAGTTTTTCTTAAAAACAAAAAAAAAACTCAGTGTTTGCTTTTCTTTTAAATATATCTTTAAAAAATTTATGTTTTGATAAGTATCTTTTCTTTGTGGATCTTCATGTGAAATAATATTTAATAAATTTTTTAACTGGTTGTCGTTTTTCATTTTGTTAATATTTTTTAATTTGTCATAGTTAAATTTTATGTTAATAATTCTTATTGTTAACTCATTAATTTGAATTACCCACTTAACATGGGCAATCGCTAATAATAGCACCACTGTCCCAAACGCTAGGAAAAGTAAATGTGTCGTAGGCCAGTAATAACTAATAGGCTCAACTAATTTAACACTATTGATATGTAGTCAGATATTTTTCCATATTTTAATTATTAAATCAGAACATTTAATTAATCCTTTTACTTTGATTACTATAAAGCAAACTTTTACATTTCTTGACTTTGAACAATTTCCTTCAGATCATGGAAGATCGTTGTACTAAGGATCGCTGTGTAAATGGGGAATGTGTGGATCGAATTGTATTGGATAAAGCTTTTGCAATCAGTATTACAACTGACGCCATGAGCTATGTTTGTCCGCAACATCATCGGAAGTTGGAATGTGCTTGTGAACCTGGTTTTGGAGGTATATATGTTTAATGAATGATATCTAATTTGAGTTGAAGATAAGTAGCACCTACATTTTTTTTCTTTTTGGTGTAAACCTAATGTAATATGATTATGTATTTCAATTTAAAAAGTATTTGAAAGAAATTTAGTAATGAAATTGGTTTATAAACTCTTTTAATTCCCTACTATCTGAAAATTTTAACTTTTAAAATGTTATAAAACATTATCATTCTATAACACAACAAATTATAATATTTAGTAATTAAGTATAAAAATGTTTTTGAATGAATAAGAATAATCATGTTTTTGAATGAATAAGAATAATCATGTTTAAACATGAAACATGCTTTTAACTTGGTTGATTCTATAACTGTTGCCAAGAAATAATTTTAAATCTACTTTTTAGAGGTATGGGCACTGCTTGAGAAATTTAACAAAAAACCTATTGCATGCCTGTCCTATACTGAACCTCCTTTGATAAAATGATACTTGATTTAATACAAATTATTGTGTATTTATGCTGAAAGTCAGGACCTAAATACTTAAACCATAAACAACTTACATTCTAATGAGAATTATTATCTTAAATATTTATTATAAGATGTGTTCTTTGTAGTAAAATGATAGTCTTTTTTGTTAAATACTTATTAACTAAATAATATCTAACTTCACAGGTCCCCAATGCGAGTTGGCAGTGAACGACTGTTCCCGACGCCCTTGTCCTTCCTATCGTGTGTGTCACCCAGAGGACACAGTGTTAGGTTACATTTGCAAGTGTCCTGAAGGCAAAACTGGTTCCCTTTGTGACAGAGACAAAGGGGCTCACTGCAAAGGTCCTGATTGTTACGATGGTAGGAAGTTGGTTATTCTTTTTTTGGTTGTAATTATTTTAAGTGCATTGTCTGAAAGAAATTATTATATAGTGTATCAGATAAATCTAAAAGTATTATATATCAGTTATTGTGTATTATTATGTTGTGTATCAGTATTGTGCTCAATTTAATAGATCTAGCATATTTATTAACAAAAATAAACTCTTTTGTTTGCTTGAGAATGTTAATTTTTAAATGTGTAGAAATTTATTTTTTGTTATTTTTATAAAAATAAAGTAACTATTACTTATATTTTTAACAAAGATCAATTTTCTATTTTTCCATTTACTTTTCTAATGGGCATGTTTCACTTCTTGAGTAACAATAAAAAATTTGGAATAAAATAAATTCTTTCTCGAAGCTCGATTGATGAATCAATGTTACTTAGGAACAGAGCACCAATTAAAGAGGAGAAAGCATTTATTTTCTCACATTTCTTTAGGCACTCAACACATGAATCATGCCTATTATAATCAATATAACTTATCCTTCATTTTCACCTACATGTTCTGCTATTTTGAAAATTATAGTGCTAATTTTTTATTTATTTTTTTTTAAAGAAAAAACTCCAGTGTCTTTTCAAGGCAAGAGCTACATGTCTTATGTATTAAACAAACCTATTGATCACCATATGAGCTTAGTTGTACAATTTAGAACAAAGCAAGCAACTGGAAATTTATTATATGCTTCAGGTGTTCGAGATTATTTTATTTTAGAAGTAAGTTCTGTTTCTTCTGCTTTTTAAAAACCATTTTACATTGTAGATTTACTTTACAATTAGCAAAGTATTTAGGTTAGACCTGAACTTTTTAAGACCATTTTTTTAAAAAATGTGAAATTACACAGTTATTATAAAACTGGTATAATATTTTTTATTACTTTATATACACTGTTCAAAACAATTCACACTTTCCGTACTTTTGTTAACCCTTTCAGTTCCAACTTTTTATTTTTTATTTTAAGTCTAAAATTTGTGAAATAGATCCATTATGCATTTAGAATAAAATGTTAAAAACAGGGTAAAAAATCTAATTTTTTTAAACTAAAATTTAAGGGGGTAAAATTGGAATAACTTTTGAATAAATTATAACAATAATTTTTTCAAAACTTTATTTGTTAAAAAAAGTTAATATCAATTTTTAAACAGCTAAGAATGCAAGCGTGAAGAATTTAGGGTCAATTTATTTCATAAAATTTTTTGGGAGTGAATTTTATTTTACCATGTTTTTCCTATTTTCATTTAATTAAAACAAACATTATTTAATTCTTCAAAAGATTATTTAATTCTTCCATCTAACGATAAATAAGTGCGAGTTCAACTCGGTGAGAGAAAAAAATCGCAAGCTGATGATTCCAAATGGAATCATTGGGGGTGAAAGAGTTTAAAACATGCATTCCCTTAATTCTTTTGAGCAGTGTACATCAATCAAGGTTTTTTATTCTTAGATTTAAATTTTTAATCCACTTTCTGGAAGAAGAAAGTTATCAAAATGTCTTGTATGTTTTAGAAAAACCCTTAACTACGGGGCAAAATTGCAAGATATTCTACAAATATTTTTTTTTAAATTTCATAAATGGCTTAACTCTAATTTATTGTGGTTTTTGTAGGACATCTAGTAAGTCCTTAGAAATAACTCACAGTATATTCATACCTAAAGCTATAAACTCAGTATCAATTAACCAAAGCTTTTTTTAAAATAAAAACTCATCTTTATTTATTAACTTAATATATTTTTCCAGATTATAAATGGCCAAATTCAATACCGATTTGATTGTGGCAGCGGAGAAGGCAAACTTCGTATTGAGCAAGTAAAAGTCAACGATGGTAGCTGGCACAGAATCCGTGTAGAGCGGCGTGGAAAATCTGCTGAAATGATTTTGGATAAGCGTTTGAAAGCTTCTGGAAAATCCCATGGCTCCCATGAAGTGCTAAATTTGGATGGCAATGATATCTATTTCGGAGCCGAAGTGCGAATAAATTTAGAGGTCCTCAGCTTTGAAGACATCAGAATGGGATTTGTTGGATGCATGGATGATATTCAGATCAATGGAATTTCTCTTCCTTTGCATGTTAGTGGAAATACTGCTGTAGCAACTCTGAACAGGTGGGCTATGCTTTAAATAAATATTTGATATCTATACAGATGAGGATGTTTCAAATACATATACTTACATTTTCTTTACTCATTCTATTACTTTTTTCCCAACTTACTTTTTTTAATATACATTATCAATAGTTTTTGCGATTTACAATCTACGCAAATAAATAAAAATTATTAATTTTATAAAAATTTATGTGCTATGTTGTGTGTGAATGGTCATCACTTTTTAGTCACCTTTTCAGTACTGAAATAAAAAGAAGTCTTCACAACCTATGTAAACATGTATTATAATAACCAATATATTACCATTTGCACGAGTTTATTTGTTCATTCGTTATTCTATACTAGCAGAAAATTCAAATTAAATTTTTTTAAACAATATGTGTTGAGCAGAATAGTTGCTATTTCCTTAACAACAAAAAGTTCAATGTTTTTAATAAAAAGTCTATGAGTAATTAATGTGTATTTCTGTTTCTTAAGGTATAAGCAAATGGAGCTGCACTGTGGTGTCCTACTCGATCTAGGTATATGCAGCAGCCAGCCATGTCTGAATGGTGGTACATGTATTCCAACCAAGTCCGGTTTTGCCTGCCAGTGCCTATCTCGGTATGAAGGTGGCCAATGTGAAATTGACCTAGATCCCTGTGCCTCCAACCCCTGCCTTAATGGAGGCATGTGCCACAATGTAGATCACAGATATATATGCACTTGCAGCTCAGGTATAAGTGGCAATCGATGCGAATTTGGGCGCTACTGTAAGCCAAGTCCTTGCCACAATGGGGGAGTGTGTGAAGAAGGCACCTTCGGACCAGTATGCAAGTGCAATGGCTACGACGGAGAGCTCTGTCAGTATGACATCGATGAGTGTAAAACGGTTCCTTGTGCCAGCGGCTCCTGCATCAATCTCCAGGGCAGCTTCAAGTGCCACTGCCCCCCAAACATGACCGGCACCTTATGCAACGACCATCTCTTCACCACCTCCATAACATCATCTAGCTGGAACACGACCATCGAGGAGATCGTCGGGATCTCGCTCGTGGTGATCCTCATCCTCCTTCTCGCCATTGCCATCGTCTGCTGCTGGCGATACCGCCACAAACGCCAGCAGATGCGGCCCAACAACGAATCCATAGACGCCGCCACCAACGAGTACCTCCTGAAGAACTCTGTCTTCGAGAAGGACAACCTCAACCGCAAGATCAGCAATTTAGAAGTGACCAGCTTCACCACTCCCCCCCTCCCTCCTAGGCCCGCCTCCTACACCCCGAGTACCCAGGACTCTGTGAATGCGCTCAACAACTTTGACACGGTGCGCAGCTACGGCAGCGCGGCCGATGACCTCGAGAACTTCCCCCGGCAGAGCCCCGCCGACTATGTACAGAACATCAGCAAGCCCTCCGGAGTGATCCCCGCTCTAGCGCCGCCGTCCAGTTCTGACAACGACTCTGTCCTCAAGGGGAATTGGGAGAAGGATCATCTTAAGTCAAAGAGCAAGCTGTATGAAAGCAAAGTGCCAAAAGGTAAAATAAGATCAACAAAATATTTTATTATGTATAATATAAGCATTTTTTACTGTACTCATAACTCTACAAATTACATTAACCTCTGACTGGTGCAAAAAAAATTGCTTTATTTTTATTTAAAAATATGTTTGTACATTTTCAATTTCTAATTAAAAGTTATAAAGAAGGGATGTTATAATTTGTTATTTAAATTCTTTTTTAATATTTTAAGAAAAGTCTTCATATTCGTTAATTTTTAATATTAATCTGTAACCCTAAAGAATTTGAACACAATCTTTTTGTAAATTTTATATGTAATGAATTATTTTTAAATGAAAATAAAGCAATTCTTTTATCTCTGTGCTTACTATTCCATGGTACAAAAAAAAAATCTCTTTTTTTTTCAAAATACTTTTGTACATTTGTCAATTTCCAATTAAAGCTAACAAAGTAACGATAATTTTGTTTATTATTTAAGGAAAGTCTTCATTAAGTAGTTAAATCTATTGCTCCAAAGAAAGGGAATGTAATCTTTTTGTAATTTTTATTGGTAATGGATATGATTTATTCCTTCTACATTTTATAGATATAGCAAGTGTAAAAGGTTACAATGCATTGTATTTAATATAATATTGTCGAACTCAAAACATTTGTATTAAACTTAACTTCTTTTTTATTTATATAAGATCTTCAAATTCGCAAAGTGGGTGATGTTCCTGGTTTAACTATTCCTGCTCCAGTTGTACCATCTCGTGGTCCGTCCAGCCTTGAGTACTTCTGTCTAGCCTAACTTCTTAGATGATCTTGCCAGGTACTTGAAATATTTGCTTAAGATTTAATTATTTCATTAAGTTATGTGCTTGAAACATTATAAAATGTTTATTTTCATAAAGGTTTTTTTTATTATATTAACAGATATTAATATGAAAGGCACTATATAAAATTATACCTAATATTATAGTATATACTTATCTAATATTTAATTTCTCTATGATTACTCCTTTCAAATTTTATTTACTGAGGAAGTGCAAACTAGATATTGATGCCCAAAAATAGTATAAAATACAAATATGTAATAGTGAAGGTAATTATCGATAAATATTGCTTTTGTTGAATTCAAAAATACATTTTACAATTAATCCTTAAAATCAATCCATCAAGACTCCTGTTTCCAATTTTTAAATACTACCCTACAATTGCTCACATTCTTAAACAAAATGTTCCTCTTTAATATAATCTCATTTATATATCCATGTTCTATATTTACTATACATTCATATATTCTGTAACTCCCAAGTTAACAACTAAAATCTTATCAATTTTTGTTTCTTTTGCTTTTTTTTTATACTTTGTTCATAATTTCAAACTATGGTAACTTAAGTTCTCCTTGGCTCATTTACATGCCTTCATTCTTACACAGCAACCGAGAAAAAAGGTGCAAGGAGAAACACTGGGGAAGGTACTTTCTGTTTTTCTTTTTGTTGCTTTTTGCATATTTTGCATGACATCTCCTATCATTGCTTAAAGCATGGAACCCTCTCAATATAATTTTTTTTAATAAATTTTTATTAATTTTTTTAAACTTATTTTCATTTTGCTTTTTCTTTAAATATTTATTTTGAAAAACACTTTTTTTACACTTCACATATTTATTCACTGTTATCTAGTCTTCATTCACTCGCAAAATACAAAGAAATCCACTTAACCTGCACCTATTGCCCGATTGTTATACCTTATGTATTAAAAGTTTTGTTGAAAATGAAAAACTAATAATTCAATTGCTTCATAATCTAGTATTTTGTACTATATTTTGTCACATACAATATTTTTATTATAAAATCTCTGTAAATTGTGACATCCAGTTGAGTCTACACAATATTTCTCTAATATTAGTTGTTTTAAGGTGTACGTACACACTTGAACTTTTTTCCCTAATATTTCACTTAAAATGCCTATTTTTTTATATTTGATATAATTCATAAGTGTATGAGGGTACATATAAAAATATTTTTAAAAAATTAAAATGTTAATTAATTAGCATTTTATGCATTAATTAGCATGTTTTTTAAACACTCATAACTCAAGAACTAATTAACTTAGACCTATAAAATTAACATGAAAATTAATCACCTTAATGAACTTAAAAACAAAAAATGCCTAATCTGGTCATTTTTGGCCTTTTCTAGTGTGTATGTATACCAGACTAAATGTTTTATCTTGACAATGTTTTATCTTGATCTCTATATATTTGCATGATATGTGTTGTACCTTTTATGTTATAATGTATTTCAGGCTGAACTGTATGAATGGTTTAATTGCAAAACTCACATTCTTCAGAGTTTAACTAAGATATTGGGATTGGGCCATTCATTGGCGACACTTGTGACAATCCTAAATTCAATTGGATGAAGTCGCCAATAAGTGTACCGGTCACTATATCTTACTTATACTTTAGAGAATGAGAGTTTTGCAAATCGACACTTTTTTAAGGTACTGTGCATCTATGATGTAGATATTCAACGTTTCTATGCATAAAAAATATTCTTTTTTATATTTGTCCTGTTTCTTCACATAATGTTCCAATTGAAACAATCTACCAATATATTAATTCTGAAATTTGCAATGTCATTAAACATTCTCAAGTGTTTTTATTCAGCAAGTCACTTAAAAGTGGTTTATTTTAAGACGATTGCGCTGCTCTTGTCAATAGAAACTACAATTTAGCTGCTTGGATTTAATTATTCTAACTAAATATGATTGCTAATATCTAAGGTAGTCAATATTTTAAGACTTTATAATTTAAAAAGCCTCCCCAGAGACACTATATTCCCGTTCATTTCCAAAAAATATTTCTAAATTACAGTTTGTGTCCTATAACTCTTTTCCAAAAATATTTTTAGCAGTTTTGAATACAGTAAAACCCTCTGTCCCTCTTTTATCCAGAACTCACTGTTAACCGACCGCCCCTAAGGCAACATAAAAAAAATCCCCAGCAATGCCATTCTTGGTTGTTCACAAAAGTAACTAGTCTCAGAAATCTACAGTGATTATAAAGTGAAAATTCTCCGGTGTCACTAAAATCAGCAAATTTTCGCAATTCAATGAGTGGGAATCAACGACGATTTTGAAATCGGGAATTTCTGGCGTTTATGATAACAGAAATCTGTGGTAATTTTAAGATAGAAAAATTTCGGCAACTCAAATAATTTAAATCGAACGAAATTCCTGACAATCCTATATTTTCAGAAAGCTCCCAGAATCTTTTTAAAATTGTAAGACTCCAAGGGATATCTACTATAAAACAAAAAACAAGTACTTTTCCCAGAACTCCGCTCAGTTACTTTAAAAAAAAAAGAATAGAAATTTTTAAAAAAAGGTTTCAGCACTTTCTTTTTGCTAAGAAGTCTCAGTTTCAGGCATAACATAACACAAAAATTCAAAGTTTACAACTGCAAAACCAGCGCTTATTTCGGACATTGGTGAATTTGAGGTCTGCGGACCGAAAGTCCGCAGACTATTAAGTTTTACTATTTAATGAAAATTCTCTATCCGGAATTTTCAATTATCCGACCTAACTTTGGTCCCAATTAGACCGGATAAACAATATTTTACTGTATATGAATCTTTCGTGTGTATGTGTACCATATTCAATAACGTAAAAAATATTACTATTTTTTGCACAACTTATTAAATTTTTCGTCTTAAACATGCATGTTATTGAATAATTGAACTACAGCCTCATTTAAAAATAATTTTCTCATTTGTTCACATGAGCCAATGCATGTTCTGTGTGATCTACTGTCCTTGTGTCTTTTATTTCCAGTAATAATTTTTTATTTAAAAAAATTGCATGTTTGTTGATCGCAATGTTATTTGTGTATTTTTTATTATTCAAAAGAGAATATGAAAATATTATTAAAAAATTATCTTTATCTCAACTCAGATCAATAAATATTAGTATTTTTTTTAAATTCAGTGACTGCTATATAACAGTAGAACATTTAGAATAAATATAAAAGGCAGATGCGAACAAATTTTAAAGTTATTGTTAATTTATATGATTAATCAATGGAAAGGAGGGGGAAGGGAATTTTTTGGAAAATGAATATTATGTGTGTATCAAATAGTTTAAACTCTTTAAGCTTCTAATTTTACTTTCATAACCTGTTTTGGCTAAAAACTACTCCAGTAATTGCCATTTCTTATAGGCTAGTTTCAATAACTTACTGTGCCTACAAAGACTGAAGTAGTGAGTTATAACCTAAGACTTAGGATGAAAGTCAAATGTCGATCATCAGTTAGGAATCAAGCATAACACTAAGATTTTTTTCTTTGGGTTTATTAGTATATTTTTAATTGGCAAAGTTATCACAATCAGACTTTTTTTTAGTTATCAATAAACACCTTTTATTTAATTATTTAGGTTATATATGGGATTGCTCTGATTGGGCCGTGGCATCACAGAAACCTCTCTCCAACATCGTGGAAGTGTCCACAAAGGAAGTGCGAGACTGCTCCAGCAACCCGAGCACCGAATCCAACAGCCGTGCCAGCCAAATCGAACTCTTGCCCAAAGAACCCAGCAACGGCCAGCACAGAAAACAGTCCAGCACACACTCCAGCGAGGACTTTGACCGGTCAGAGTACGTCGGAGACTCAGAAAATAACGACACCGACTTCTGCGACAGCATTCCTCCGGTACCCAACTTCGAGAACATCCTTGGAATGAACGACCTTGAGTTTGCAGACGACGGCACGGACAGTCTTCCAGCCTCCCCCCACAAATACCAGCGTCACCCCAACTCCTACCTTCCCGCCCATGCGACCAGCACAGCCAATACTTCCCCAGATCACACGTGGAATGGGGACCAGCGACAGGTTTGTGACCTATCAGATGATGAGGTCATGACCTATGGCTTTCCACCTCAGGGAGGGCGGGGCTTCCATGTCCAAGTCGACCCATCTGGAATGGACAACATGTCGATGTCGGTCGGAGGATACACGTCCACTAATGCATCTTTCTCGGACATCTCCGGTGCGGTGTGCGAGATTGATGACAGTGAGGCCAACTGCAGTGATGGGGACTATGAGGGTGTGGGAGCTAAGCCGCCTGTGTTTTCGAATGAAAGGTTTTGCTCGACTCATTTATAGTAGTTTTCTCCATTTGCCCATAACTCATGCCAAATTTAAAGTAATGTTAACTAAATTTTTATCTGTGCTCAGAGTACTTTTAATTAAAAGTATTGGCCTTTTTTTAAAAATTAAAATGGCAAAGATTCAACTTTATACTTTTATTCCAATTTGATGCTATACAACTTTACACTTTTTTTATTGTTTTTTTTTCATAATTTTTTTAATGTCTTTTAATTTGGAAGTTTTACATTTTTACCAGGTCTTAAATTAGGTTTTGTAAATCATACATTTTTTTTTAAAAAATCATTTTAATTTCTTTTCTCGTAACTTGTCATTAGTTCTAGTTGACTAACTTTCCTCTGTAAAAACTTTACATTTGAAAGTCAAACTAGAGATGTGAAGTTTTTTACTTGTGTAATATGATTGACAAATATTTTCATTGTGTTGCTAACTTTTCTACTTTTATTGCAGAAATATATTTCATTAATCAAGTTGTTTAATGGGTACTTTTACATATTTTGTGCAGTATTAATAATTATTTATACTACTTATGGGGATCATTCTGAGTGAAATCTCATTTTGTTTTGTGGTCATAGTGTGTATCATTTTCTTCATTTGATATTAGTCCAGGAAAATAAAGTATACAGTGCTGTACCTGAACATTTTGGTTTTCAGCAACAATTCCTTTTTATTCATTCTTTAAACTTTGTTTTTAATTAAAGGCATTTACAGTTAACCTACAGCAACTTTATATATTTTTTAAAAAAAACCTGATAAGTTATAACTTTGACTTCATGTTATGTTACTATGGTTAAAGTATGTTTCAGTATTGTCAAAAACCAGTAAAAAATTAACGATTTTTTTTAAGCACTGTATACTTTTAAAAATTGAGAGTTAGGCTATTTAAAATATATTTCGTGTTGAGGTGTAATGAGAAGAGCAAAGCTGTTCTGTGTCATTTGTGATAACTTTGTATGTGGCAGCTGTTTTCCTTTTAATACTATTTTGTATTGCAGCTGCATATTGTGCCAAAGTCTCCTTTTTTACATTTTTGTTTGTTTTTTTAAACATTTTTTTTTAAACAAAATCCTTTTTCTAATTGTATGCACCCTTTTTAAGATTTGTTATTTCCATCAATACTGTTTAATAAAATCTTTTCTATGACATTTTAATATAACCAGAGATCTAACATTCCAATGTGCCAGGCTTAATGAAAAAAAAATCTGTTTATAAATTACACGTGTTAAGATTTCGCACTAAATTTTTAACTGAAATAATTTTATATTCGGTAAAAGAAAATTGTATTTAAATGTTGGTGAATTTATGCAGTCTATGCTACATTTAATGTTGCAGTGTTTGATTTCATTGAAGGTTTGTGATCTGTTGCGAGTGTAAATCTGCTTGTGTAAAATAATCTTTTATTATTTTTAAACCAACGGTTTCAGTAAATGTATTGCATTTTTAAACACAAATTGACTGCTGCTAGATATAATTTTTTTTATATTTGCCGTAATTTGTTTGAGGGAACAATGCATGGTTGGTATATTTTCTTTAAAAGAAGGCTTTCTTAGAACTTGGTAGATTCATAAAATTATAATGCATTTCAATTCAAAAGTTTTCCTCAGCTATACCATTGAACTATTATTCAAACTAACACTACTTAATATTCATGTTAATATAATTTTTATAAAAGTTTTAATAATATAATTCTTCGTGATGGCAAAATTTTTAATCTTCATCTTACAACTATGATTATTTAGTATTTATATGAAATTTGAAATAATAAAAAATATATTATCCAAATCTCTGTATCTATTTAATAATCAATTAAAAATAGATGATTATTCCTAATATAAATATTTTTTTACAAATGTTAAAATATTTCAGTTTGTTAAAATGCATTCTCAGTTCGAATATCTTAATTTTCTGTGAACAAATATATGCAAAGAATTATCTGTGATTATTTTAACATGATCTGGTTGAACCAAAAAAAAATATTGAATTTCTTTTCAGTTAATTTTTATTTGCAAATTGCCTAGATAAGCCTATGCATTTAGTTCTTACATAAATAAAAGTAAATTATGATAATAAAAAGTCAACAATTGAGGATGTACAAATAACTAAATCTCTTTAAGAATATTTATAGAAATTACTTAATTTTTTAATAACTTGATATAGAAATCCTGTATAAAATTTTCTATTATGGTCGCCAAACTTTCTGTCCAAAATCTGGCTGCATTTGAGCTAGAAAGAGAATATTTGTCAATACATTGGTGCTACTTAAGCCACTTTGCATACTGTAAATATAAGAATTGTAAATATTCAAATGTCTTGTAATAAATTGTTTCTAAAAAGGTATGTTTGGTTCTTTCAAAAAACAACTGTGGTCTTTATTTAATAATGTAAAAAATTTAACGAAGGGTATTTGTTAAATAACTAAGTTTAGGCGAATTTCAAATTGCCTAAAAAATGTTATTTTATGAGGGAGATCGCGGATTTGGAATTGATCGGTTTGTATTGATCCCGGTTGTATTGAGCCGTTGATTGCGGTTCGGATAGTGCCGATTCGGATAGGCGGTTTGGATATTAATCGCCGAGTCGGATATAGAGTATTGATAGGCTCAAATGCACTTGCATTCACTAATGATTTTTTTCCATCCAAATTTTTAAAACGCGAAGCAATTTAATTCAAGAATGAATTTACAATGCGATTCTGGATAATCGCGGGTAATTAGAGTCGCATTTCGGAATTAGGATGCCGAGTTCGGGTATTAGATCGCCGGAGTTCGGGTATTAGGTCGCCGGTTTCGGGATATTAGGTCGCCGGAGTTTCGGATATTAGGATCGCGAGTTCGGGATATTAGTCGCCGGAGTGGTTAGGATATTAGGTATTCGCCGGAGTTTCGGGATATTAGGATCGCGAGTTGGGATATTAGATCGCCGGAGTTGGATATAATCGGGAGTTCGGGATATTAGGTCGCCGATTCGGGATATTAGATCGCGATTCGGATTTAGGTCGCGATTTCGGGATATAGATCCGGAGTTGGATATTAGGTCGCCGATTTGGATATTAGGATCGCCGGTTTGGATATTAGATCGCCGGAGTTTGGATATTAGATCGCCGAGTTCGGGATATTAGGATCGCCGAGTTTCGGGATATAGATCGCGAGTTCGGATATTAGGATCGCCGAGCAGGTTGCCATGGCGACTAAATGAGATATTTTACTATTTGACCTCGCGACATGCTTTTAACATTTCAAGAGGCACTTTCGTTTTCCATTTTAAAACTTTTCATTTTTTCAAATGAAGCATTTTTCCGAATCTAAATTTCTTCAATCCAATTTTTAATGCGAGTTCGGTTTGATCGCCGGAGTTCGGGATATTAGGTCGCCGAGTTCGGGATATTAGGATCGCCGGAGTTCGGGATATTAGCCGGAGTTTGGGATATTAGGATCGCCGAGTGGATTTGATGGATGCGGATTTGGATTGCCGGAGTTTGGGATATTAGGATCGCGAGTTCGGGATATTAGGATCGCGAGTTTCGGATATTAGGATCGCCGGTTCGGATATTAGGATCGCGGAGTTCGGGATATAGATCGCGGAGTTTCGGGATATTAGGATCGCGAGTTTCGGGATATTAGGATCGCGGAGTTCGGGATATTAGATCGCGGAGTTTCGGATAGGTCGCCGGATTTCGGATATAATGATCGCGGAGTCGGATATAGGTCGCCGAATTCGGGATATAAATCGAGGAGTTCCGGGATATTAGGCCGGAATTCGGGATATAGATCCGAGTCGGATTGGTCGATTTGGATTGGAAGCAGGGATTGACCATATGGCGCTAAATAATTATTTGCTACTATTTCGACCTTTTTGGACTATCAAGCAAACAAAACAAATCTAAGCCAAAAGCAACTATTTTCAGCATTTTTCAACTATTTTCAAGGATGGGCGACTTTTTCGATTTTTTTTCTCCAATTTTAAAACTTATTTTTTCAAACATTTTTCCTCGAAAAATCGCTGGAAGGCCGCAATTTACATTCCAAGAATCGTCAAATTTCTTCTATCGTGAAATTGCCGGAGCTTCGTGGTATTACGATCGCCGGAGTTTCGGGATATTAGAGTCGCCGGAGTTTCGGGATATTAGGATCGCCGGAGTTTCGGGATATTAGGATCGCCGGAGTTTCGGGATATTAGGATCGCCGGAGTTTCGGGATATTAGGGTCGCCGGAGTTTCGGGATATTAGGATCGCCGGAGTTTAGGGATATTAGGATCGCCGGAGTTTAGGGATATTAGGATCGCCGGAGTTTAGGGATATTAGGATCGCCGGAGTTTCGGGATATTAGGATCGCCGGAGTTTCGGGATATTAGGATCGCCGGAGGTTCGGGATATTAGGATCGTCGGAGTTTCGGGATATTAGGATCGCCGGAGTTTCGGGATATTAGGATCGCCGGAGTTTCGGGATATTAGGATCGCCGGAGTTTCGGGATATTAGGATCGCCGGAGTTCCGGGATATTAGGGTCGCCGGAATTTCGGGATATTAAGATCGACGGAGTTCCGGGATATTAGGGTCGCCGGAATTTCGGGATATTAGGATCGCCGGAGTTTCGGGATATTAGGATCGCCGGAGTTTCGGGATATTAGGATCGCCGGAGTTTCGGGATATTAGGATCGCCGGAGTTTCGGGATATTAGGATCGCCGGAGTTTCGGGATATTAGGATCGCCGGAGCAGGGTTGCCAGTGGCGACTAAAATGAGACTATTTGCTACTATTTTCGACCCTCGGCGACTATGGCGAGTTTCGGGATATTAGGATCGCCGGAGTTTCGGGATATTAAGATCGCCGGAGTTTCGGGATATTAAGATCGCCGGAGTTTCGGGATATTAATATCGCCGGAGTTTTAAGATAGTGGAATTGCAGGAGTTTCGTGATGTTGGTAGAATGACCAGATTTTTTAAATATTAATGCTAAAAATTTGGATTTAGACTAGCAAGAATATAAAAAGGATTTCATTAAAAATAGTACATTTGGTTACATTATCTTGTATAAAATGTATGAATTGAATAGATTTACCTATTACTGTCATTTTTAAAAAAAAATTGTTTTACTACCGAATTATCTGCTAGAAATGCAGTACATTTTTGTAATAAATAACATTTAAGCATTTAGTTCTTATTGAAACAGGCAGTACATGACATTAAAATATTAGTACTGTACTGCAAAAAGCACGTCTGGTCCAGGTTCGAAATTCACAGTTGCTAGTCTAAAAATGCGCCCAAATCCTACAATTTTGAAAATACAAAATTAATTCAGTTACAGTTATTGCAACTAGTTTTCTGAAATGTCACTATCAACTTTTTAAAATGGATTCCAAAGATCTTGCCAAAAATTATCTTAAAGTTGCAATTTCCAACAATATGAAATTTGTCAAAATTCTCTATTCTGTGATCCTTAAATCGCAAAACTCCGGCGATACACAATCTTAGATGGTGGAAGTGTTGGTGTTTTGCAAGATTACGGGAATATAACGTGGTTTTTGTGACAATAAGAATCTATATTTTTTTTAACTATTGGATTACATATCTCAGTTGTACATTATTCTTGTTAAATAAGTAAAACTAGTTCATTAACTAAAAAAAAACACAATTCCACTTGTTTCGGACTTTTCTAAGGAATGTAATTTTTTTTTTTTTTTTTTTAATATTGTAGAATTTGACTACATATGTATGCATTGATCAGCTCTAAGCCACATTCTTTTAACTATCAATACAAAATTGATGTTATTCTTTTTGGATTTTAGGCTAATTAAGTAAACTTAAACTGACATGCAACCTTGTTTTGGTTTTAAAAAGTACCTAATTAAAAATTGAGCTATTCTCAAAACCTTATTTTTTTTAATTTTTGATTCATTGACATGCTAATACTCTATTGAGTATAGCTGTTGTAATTTAAGTTGCGATATTTAAATTATTCTCAATTGTATTTTAATACATTTTTTTAGAATACATTACTTTATTGACTTTTTGAAATTGTTAAAAGGCTACAGGGGGGGGGGGGGGTGATGTATATTTTATTTGCATATTATTGAAAAGAAATTCTAACTAAATCTAATTACTATTTCTATTATTATAATTATACCAAATTGGTACTCAATTTCGTTAACCTATTTTTTTTTTGTAGAAAGTAAAAAGAAATGCAAAAACGCTTTAAATTTAATCTGTATTAAATGATTTAAAGTAATTTTAAGGTAAATGAAAGGAACTTTTTTTTAAAGTTGTCTTTTTATACGGGTATCAACATTAAATTGGTCAATGGAATCAAATTTGCTTTTTGTGTTTACTCATTTAAATTATTATAAATTCCACATCAACCTTGTGTCAGATCTATCATAATCAAAAACGTAAAAGAGAACCATCAGTTACATTCCTTAGACACTTTTCAATTCAATTCCTTGAGTATTTGTTAAATTGTATGTCTAAAAAGTCATGTGGCTTAGAGTTGCTCAATACAATCAAAGTTACATCCATATACAATGATTATAGATTTAACTTTGATCCACACCGGTTTAATTCTGTTACCTAAATCTGGTGACGGAAAAAAAACCTTGCATTTTTGAAACTCAATTGGAAAAATTATTTGAAACTTTTTATTTAAATATAAAAACTGTTAAAAACATTAAAAATTAATTGTAAATCCTTTAATTTTTAATTATACATATCGTATTTAAATTTTAGGCAACTATTTTTGCTACTTTTTTGATAATCAGGAGACTATTTTTGATACTATTTTGAAAATTCTAGGCTACTAAAGCAACTATTTTTTTTCCTAAATTTGACTGGCAACCCTGATATTCCTTAAAAGATAATTTCAATAACTTCAAAATTCTAAAAAGTTCTATGATAGCTACTGTTTGCGCTGCGTGATTTTCTCGACAAAATTATTGTGACGTCTGACAGGTCTAAGGAGCTCGTATACCAAATTTGGAGTCTATCGTTTTTCAGCAATACCTTTAAAACAGAAAGAGTTCCATTTCGCTACCCTTTACGCATGAGCTATTTTGTCAAAAATAATCGTCGTCCGATAAGTATTGTGAACTCGTGTACCAAATTTGAAGCCAGATCTCTTTTTCGTTTTCCAGCAATACATTTAAAACCAAAAATGTTCTATGACAGCTACCCTTTGCGCAAAAGCGGTTTTCTCGAAAACCTTATTATTATGTTCGACAGGACTTAGGAACTCGTATACCAAATTTAAAGTCCTCATCTCTTTTAGTTCGAGCTGTAGCTAATGCTTTCAGAATAACCAATGTTCAAATACCATTTTTTTAGAATTAGCAAATAAATACCCGTTCTTCACTCATAACTAAAAAAAATTCAAATCGATCCAAGAACATGTATCATTTTATCCGTTATCGAATAATAAGGTTATGTTATATATTATTAACGCTTGTTACAAAGTATTCAAGTACTTATTACAAACAATTCCCGCTTTATTACCTTAAAATTTCAAAATGAAAAATACGCTATAAAATGCATACATAAATGTAATCGTAATTTCCCTAATCTATATATATAAAAGGCAAAGTCCTGACTGACTCACTCACTCACGTATCAACGGCCAGCCAAAACTACTGGAGGTACAGCTACCAAATTTTAGGAAAATATTCTTTTTATATCGTAGGCGTCATTTAAGAAACGATTTTTCGAAATTCGATCCCAAACGGGTGTAGGAAGGCAAAACGTGAGCCGATTTCTCCATAGGAATAGCATTGTAAGATTAGAATTTATACTTTTTATTTCAATTAAAAAGAAATTTCAGCGCTTTCAGCGTGAACGAAAATGGGAATATTTCTTCTGACGTCACGCTCTCTAAACTGCGATTTCATTGGTAGTTTGGTTTTCTTTGACAAAGTATCGAAACAGCTCATTGGTTTAAAAAAGGTCACGCGATCCGAACTGCGATGCCATTGGTTGTTTTGTTTTTTGTGGCAAAGTGTTGAAATAAGCCCATTAAGTATAAATACGTATTTAGACGATTCCAAACTATCACTCGCAAAACGAAAAGGGGTAAGGAAGATTTTGCTTTCAGCCAGAGTTACTATATTTGGCGATTCATTGCTTTTGCAGGTGCATATATCTTTAAAGTTTAGAAGCTATATCTCAACTAAAGGGCAGTTCGAACTTGCATGGGTTCACTATTATTTTTTTTACATAGCTATTTTTTTTAACTCTTATAGCGTTCCCCGAAGTTATACTGAATATGGTAAATAATGTACTACATACTACAGATGCAAATCTATTGACGATCAAAACAAGATAGAAAAGAAATGCACGTGCAATTGATGACGACCTTCAGCAATTAATATAATCCTCCTTTCACTAATAACCTGTGTAGTTTTAGTGTGACACATTATTTCCAACCACACTAACCTAACAATCCGCAGGCTCGCAAAACACCATGGGATTGGCAACCTTGCCTACTTTAGGTTCTCTACCTTTTTACAAAGTGGACGCTTCCACAATCAAAATATTTGGGATGCTAGGTTGTGGCCGGCGGACTATAAGAATTTAGCGAGTTCGCCAACGTATTTGGAGAAAAATTGAAAACATAAAACCCTAACGTACCATACAGCTCTAGTGTGATGGTATGAACAACCATCATAGTTATAATTCACAGTAAAAGAGTTGTTTGGTTGGTTGTTTGATTGGTACGTGTATTTCCGGCTTGTGTGCTTGATCAGACACCCGCTTTTAAACCTTCGTCAAGTAAGACAGACACAGACAGAATTTTTACTGACACAGAGAGAGAAATTACACCCAGGGCAAAGGTGGGAATCGAACCCGCACCCGGTACAGGGCGCAGACTGTTAGCGTAATGGTCTGCGATCTTAACCGCTAGGCCACCCGGGCCCCAATTTACGGTAATAGCTTCATTATGTATAAATTTAGTCAACAGAACCATCAATGAAGAAATCATCACCTAAACCCAGAATAATATCCTAGAATGGAGACTGGACGGAATTATGTCACTTGAAACGTGTCAATTATTTTTCAAATTATGAATTTATTTTCTGAAGATAATGGCGACAGAATAAACGTATTTTTAATTTTAATTATTTTTTGTGTTTATTTTAATTTCTTCAGTTGAATGGCAACACGAAAAATGAAATGTTTTCGGATTTGAAAGAAAGTGGTGTAATTTTCAGAAAATTCGCAATTTTCTCTAAATATAGAAAATTTTGAGCTCTGAAAGTTCAAAAATTGTAACTTAAGTATGAACTACACATTTGTGCAAAGTTATAAGTCAAACGAATATCTAGTTTATGAGTCTATAAGGAACAAACACACAAAACTTTCAGCTTCCACACTACGTTTACAGATAGAACGTAAAATGTGAAAGATATTATAATCGTTCAGTCCGTCTGTATGTCTGTCCGTCCGTTCTCTCTCTCTGAGAAGCCATTTTTATTAGAATTCTATCACCATTGACATTCATAGCAATCACTGGAAACACTTTATTTCTTTAAAATAATAAATTAAAATAAATTTATTTTTGCGTCATTAATCAGTTTGAAATGACGTCAAATATATTTCACAAAGAGATTCTTTGATTGTATGTTGATATGAAATGTTTTGCTTCTATTTAAAAATGAGGAATATTATTGATTTATTCTTTGAATATAATTTATTTAGCAAACGCTAAGAAATGTGTAATAATTGAATTTTCGAAAGAAAATACGTAAATGAAACTAGCCAAATTTAAGCTGTAAGTGTTTAATATAGAATTAATACTGTGTTTAACGCCTTTTTTCCTGTTGAACACAAATGTTGTGTGGAAGCGAGCTATATGTGACAGATTCTGTTACAAACCAACTTGATAATTAATATAGATTTTAAGTAATACTTAATACAAGGTAATTGAAAGTAAAAAATCAATTCATTGCTGAGTTACTAGGTAACTTGCCCTGAAAATTTTCTGAAAGTTAAGTTTCGTATGGAATAATAGTATATAGATAACATTAACTTGTATATGTATATTTGAACTGTTTTTAATACCTTTAGGATATGGAACATTTAAATAGAAAATTTCAGAAAAAGTTGGGTAAAAGTTATTAACAAAGTATTGGAAATAACTAGAATTATGTTTAGAAAATTATTAGTTATAGGTGTGCGAAAGTATAGTCCGCCTGTCACTTCTTAGCATCCCAAATATTTTGATTGTGGAACAGTCCACTTTGTAAAAATTTAGAGAACCTAAAAGAGTCAGGGTTGCCAATCTCATGGTGTTTGGTGAGCCTAGGGTATCGTTGGGTTAGTTTGGTTGGAAATGTGTCACACTAAAACTACACATAGTTTATTAGTGAAAGGGGGATTATAGTTAATTGCTGATGGTTGTTATCAATTGCACGTGCATTTCTTTTCCATTTTGATTTTTGATCGTCAATATATTTGCATCTGTAGTATGTATTATTTACCATATTCAGTATTACTTCGGGGAACGCTATAAGTTAAAATATAGCTATGCAATAATAGTAAACCCATGCAAGTTCGAACTGCCCTGCTTTAATTGAGAAACTCTTTCTAAACCTTAAAGAAATATACCTGCAAAAGCAATAATCGCCAAATATAGAAACTCTGGCTTAAACCAAAATCTTCCTTACCCCTTTTCATTTTACGAGTGATAGTTTGGACTCGTCTAAAACACACGTTATGGATGCTAAGAAGTGATGGGAGGACTATAGAGGTTTATAGTTTTCTCTTGTATTTATTTGGTATTTAGTCTATTGAGTTGAGTTTAATATCTTCACACTAGAGCTACACGAGGGTTATTGGCAGTGGTCGTCGTAATTTAGAACCACTTTCCGACACCTGAAGAACCGACACCTGAGTAGGCACGTAAACTCCCTCTATACGGAGTGTTGTTCGTTGGAATTTTTTTTGGTTGCACGGGCCCTTTTTTAGATTGACAGTTATTTTGGCGATGCCCGGACGAGAACCTGGGACCTTTCTCATGCAAGGTGAACGCCTTACTCGACTAGACTCCCTATCCCATTTAGTCAAATGAAGTTTTGCGGTTTTAATGATTACTCTATTAATATAAATATTAAAATTTATTTTAGTCTTTATACTTACTTAGCATTTAACCGCATATGATAACTTTCTTAGTAGTGGAAAATTTCAGGACTAAAATTAATCATTGAACAAGTTCGCTGGAGTAAAACTTTTATGAAAATATTTATGATTTTTATAAATCTTATGTATAAACTATCTAATCGACTAAATATTGACTCAAGCTCAAAAGTATTCATGGGAAAATGTAGTTTTACTAATGCAGAAGTAGATAATACCCTCCCCTAGGGATTGTCAGTTTATTGTTAGGCAAAATTTTTAAAACATGAAATTAAATAAATTTTAAGTTTCCACCCCACGTTTATAACGTAAAAAGCGGAAGATTTTATAAAGGTTACAACCGTTCGTCACCCACTTTCACAACCCAAACTTCAAATACTACAGATAAGTGTGATACATCAAAAAAATTCAAAGCATCGTAACTAGAAATCATTGAAATCTCAGGAAATCGAATTTGAAATACTTTATAAAAAATGCGAAATTTAATACTAATTTAAATCATACATGTCGGCCAATTTTTATTGAATTAAATCACCATAGCCACTGAACAATCACACGATAAACTTTATGTACATTGAATAAAAAATATGGACAATTTATTTTTGTGATGTAAAGTAGATCAGTTTGAAATAACATCGTAATATATGTCACAATGTGATTATTTGATGGTTCGCATTATTTGTTTAGAAAGAGGCACAAGACATTTTATATATTTCTTTAAAGCAGACTTAATTTTTCATTTGCAATAAGGCATTTATTAATAAAAACGTTTTAATACCAAGTCTTCCCTTTTATGTGTTTTTTGTTGTTTTATATAAATGGTATTCAACAATACTTCATGCTGATATAATTTATAAATATATTTTGAAGTTGATAGTTTCAATGTTGTTACATGTTGATATAAAATGCTTTGTTTCTATTTAAGAGTAAACAATAACAAAATATTTATTATTTAAAATGCAAACAAATGTAGTAATAATAAGGAAAAATTATTGAATTTTTAAAGGAAACTAAATAAAAATAGTTTAAAGTTTGACATGTGAAAGTTTTATTTAGAACTAAATGCTGAGTTAGCTCTTTTTTAGACGCAGGGGTAGGGAGGAATTTTGTGCTGAAACAGTTCTAAGTGACAGTTTCTGTTACAAACCTACTTGTTTAAATTTCCCTATATGTTTACCGAGGTACAATTAACTATAATATTAATAAACTATCATTATAATATATTTTTTAAGTCTAATTATTGTGAAATAAATGAAATTTCTTGAAATGTACATAGTTTTATTACAATAATTTAACCAGTTACACAAAGAATTTATCCTTCATAGTATAATAACACTTTTGTTCCCAACTGAAAATCCGTTTAGTCTAATAATAAAAAAAGTAAATACATATGAATTTAAATATATAACAAAATAGACTGACTAGAAAGAAAATTAGAAAATGTGGGGAAATTTACATTTAGTTTTTCATATACAACACATAAATATTTACACCCATTTTACAACTTTTCGTCACATAATTTAGTTAATAGTGTTTGACATTTTCATAAATATAATGTAATTATGGTTGACTTCAACATCTTGATAATTAAATTACTTCTAAAATGAAGTATTGAAAAGATGGCAAGAACATATTTTGTGCTATATTTACATTGGCAGGCATCTGTACATTCAAGTCCAGTCCTCAAGTTGAATTCTTATCATTAATAAAATGTATCAAAATTCTTTTAAAACTAAATTGAACAAATTTAAATTATATATTTAGAACAAAAAGTAATACATAATCACGTAATTACTACAAAAAAATTACTAAAATAAATTTTGATAAAAGTTTAACTTTCGTTTAGGAGAACTAACATAATAAACTAATTTGTTAAGTTAACTGTACTTGACAAACAGATTTAAATAAATGCAAGCTTTTAAAATCTTTATAAGCATAAATATACTTTTGCGTAAGCGAACATAATATTAACCCTATCAGTCCCAAAGATGCCATTTGGCATCATCATTTTTCTGATCATAGTTTTAAAAAAATAATAGGGATGACATCTATTGGGATTAATAAAAAATATTTTCTAATAGAAAAAAGTTTGAAGAATCGAATGATGTGCTTTTTGATATCATAAATGGCTATAGACGATCAGAAAAAAATTCTAAAATGAAGAAGCCAAATTGTCATTGAGACTGAAAGGGTTAATATAAATATATTTGACTAGATACCGAACTGAACAGATATAACATACACATACTTTTATCCAGCAACTGAACAATGAAGAAAAGCTTTTTCATTAGAAGACAAACATAACACCTTAGGTCAACTACATCATTACTATTGTAAGAAGTTATGTAAGTAAATGATTAAAAAAAATTATTATCAGCAACAAATGAACTCTTTCATATTGACCAAACGATATGGACTGTCCCCATTCTTCATCTGGACCCTTTAAATTTATAAATACAAATAATATCTTGAAACTGGACAACTGCACTTTTGAAGCACACATACAGACTTGAAACATTCATCTGGGAAAAGAAACTAAATAAAAGGACGTCGGTATTGTCACCTTCCCGTATGACAATCATCACGAATAGGACGCCGATCAAGAAATCACATCGCTAACTGTCATCTTCCTGTGTTAAAAAGTCACCAAGAAAAGAAGTCTGTCAATGTCTTTTCCTGTGCACCACATCGGTAACTATTTTCCTGTGCATTTTCGCGCCATGAAAAAGGCATCTGTCATTTTCACGTGCACCAGTCATCACGAACAGATCGTCGGTAATTGTTATTTTCCCGTGCACCAGTCATCAAGGAAAGGACGTCGGTAAGTGTCGCGTTATCAGTACATGGAGGCCAGTGCTGGCTTGGTGTCGATCGACGACAGAGGATAAGGAACCGAACCCAGGACACCTGGAAATGAGGACGTCGGACATGACGACGCGAGGGACGTCAGAGGACTGATGGCCGCCACCGCTGGCTTCTGCTGGGGGCAGTGGCCTGTGCTCCACTTGACGGAGGGCGAGATCTTTCCTGAAACACACCAAGACATTGCCATGTTAGGATACGAGGGAGCTGTCAGAGAAGAGAGAAAAGATACAAGTATTTAATGCATTGAACAGATAATCATACAGTCCATATATAATCTATAATGAGTACAGGGGAAAAAAACCTCCATCGACTGGGAATATGTCCGTATCGAGGTCTGCTTGGCGAGAGTGGAGATCGGAAACCGGTTTCTCCCCTGGTACTTCTTCCACGGTTCACGTGTCAGACTAGTGCCTGGTCTGAATCTCAATCATAGAGATAGTAAACATGTGTGCCGCGTGATAAGAACCAAGGCAAAACTGGTTTATTCGCACCAGTTTAGGCGACGACTTGCTATCTTCGCCAAGCAGACCTGATGCAGACAATGAAGAGGTTCAATGAAAGGGTTCTTCCACTGTACTCTTCATATATTCGCACTAAATGTAGGGTGACCTGCATTTCATAGTACAACTTATTTTGTTATTCAACTATCTAGCTATAAAAAATATCCAAATATCCATTTTATTTGTTATAGTTTTTCTGAACGGAAACAATATAAATATACAATGATTTATGAACAATTAATGATGATTTCATAGTTGAAAATATAATCATTGAAACAAATCTGGTCAGGTTACTGAAAAGCATTATTCTAAATATGTAACCTTAATGTGGCATTCTTTATTTAGGGTAGCAATTACCAACCCAAAGATTCTGTGTGATTGCTGAATTTAAATTCAGTTATAAAATAGAATTTTAGCTTGTTAGATGTTTGCGTTTGAGAAGACATTGATTTAAGAAGGCATTTAAGCACGAATGTGCATTTCGTTCGAATTCTTTAACTTATTGTTTTGTTAGATGTGTATGGCTCGTAAATGGTCAGTTAGCTGTCGTATTCGATTTTGCAGAAATAAATTACTATTAATGTGATTGTTAAGTTATACAGTAGAATCAAAATAATTTCAAATCAAATAATAGGTGTCACGATTCAGTTCACAGAATAGAGATCAATTACTTTTACATTCTTCGAACAATTTAAAAAAAGAAAATGACAATTTTGTTTTTTCTTACAAGACTTTAAATAAGTAAAGTAAAAGAAAGACGCTATTTTCTAAAAAGTTTCTTACTTCCCCTTATATATTTTTTTAAAACTTTTGATTGTAAAAGTTATCCTAAGTATTTTATTTCCCAATCACTATCGAAGAAAATCTCACAAAAAAACCCTCCAATCCAAGTAAAGTTTTTTTTTGAAAAAGAAATAAAACTTCTATAATCTAAATTAACATTGCTGACTCCCAAAAACACAGCAAATAAGAAAAAGTAAACTTGAAAAGGCCAAAGTAGAGAGCCCACTTTATCTGAAAGCCAATTTAGATCTCGGCACCGTTGGGGACAACTCCAACCCAGCCATAACTAAAACTATAAATAAAAAAGAAGCAGCTCACAACCAGGACAATAACAACAGCAAATGTCCAAGAGCTTAGAGTAGAAATGGTAGTAGAATCCCATCAGCCTAATTACAATGAGTATGAGCTGGATGATGGTAGGGTTCCTTGGCTAGCCCAAGTCCACGGCAAAGGGGGAAAGGCAAAGAAAAACAAGACATCTATACCTGGGAACCAAAGTGACGCAAATGCTTTTCCTAACATGCGAAAGGGGAATGTTGCTACTGTTTGGATATGCAAAATTATATTTAAGTTTGCCTATATTAAAATATCTGTATGTCCTATGTGGTATTTCTTTTCATCAAGATTTTTCCACGTGGTAGACTTTTTGGTGGAGATATTGAATTATTTAATTCAAATAATGATTTTTCTTAAGAATATAATGTTTTGGAAATGACATTGACTGAAATTACTTCTTTTAAATGACATTGAAAAGGAATAAAATAGTATCAATTTGTATTGGATAACATTTAAAAGTTTTAGTATTTTGTACATTTTATGTACTCAGACTCCTTATTTTTAAATGAAACTAGAATTAATCGTATTAATGTTCCTAGCTCACCAAATTATAAGTATTACACTTATTTAGTGCAATTGTCAGATTAATGGGAGTGTATATCTTCTACTGAAAAGTAGGAACAACGGTTCTGTAAAACTACTTTTACTTCTACTGTAGGTTTATTGCTAAGAAAACATCCCAAAGGAATGATGGAGATTTTTCAGTTTTTGTTATTGATCATCAGGGCGATTCCAAAATCCAAGTGATGGTGTGTTTTTTTACTCTTTTCAAGTTTTTTTTTGAAAATTTTATACATTGTTGAGTAACTATTAATTTTACATTAATATTAGGTTCATTCTCTTCCCAAAAAAGCGCAAATGTAGGTGAAATATAATTTTGAAAACTAAAAGAAAGTATATTGAAAAGAAACATTTGAAACAAACCAACGAATTACATATATTCCGCGTAATTGTATTGACAGGTAGATAGACATTATCCTTTTTGTACACTTTGATTTGGTTGAATTGATGTCGCACTTGATCTACACAAGAGCTTTATACGAAATATAATGATAGTCTAAATATGGTCAATTCTGGACATAGGCCCCTTTGTCTCTTTGACCAAGAAATAAGAATGCTGCGACAACACTGGTGCTTCAGGTGAAGAGGAGGGGAAGGGGGCTGAAGACAAGCGTCCACGTGATGCCAGATGGGTCGAGGCAATTCCGCAAATGGTTTTCGGTGTGCCCCATTTGTTTCAGTTAGCGTCACTGGAATGCGGGATAATGGAAGCATGACTTCTCCGGGCCAGGGAAAGGGGGATGTCCAAACTGCCGGCCGCAGCCGAAAGGGGCTGTCAGGGTGTTGATGAAAAGGCCCGAATGCTGGTCGCCCCTAAATCGTATTGACTCCTGCAATTTATGGTGGCCATGACGGAAGAATTGCTGATATCTTACGGCCTAAACAGAGGCAAATGTTGTGGACGATATTGTTGTTTATTTTTTTAGGGGGTAAAAAAAGGAATGTTTATCCGAATAGTATTTTGTGCGGTCAAGATGTGCAAAGTTTAATTTATTTATGTATTCGGTTTTGTGAAAAGGAGGATTTCTTTAAAAGGGGTAATTGAATTGTGCTACGAATATTTTAGCCTTTTTCTGTGGTTTGTTTTGGCATCTTAAGTGTTTGTGTTTGGTTTCTTCAGAATAGCAATGTTCTGTCGTTTGAGATTCATCGTATTCTTTTAAAATGTCTAAATCTCCAAAAGTTGAAAACATTTATGTAGGGTTGTAGAATACATTTTACAGGAAACGATTTACGAAACGTTTGGTATTTCAAAATTGTCCAGGCTGTGTAAGACGTATTTTATATTTGTTTCGTTTTTATGAAATATATTTTAACTTAAAACATAGGTTTTTTCATAAACAATTCAAAGTTTTCAATAATACTGTAAAATCAAAAGCAATTTGTACACAAATGGTGTTTTGTTTTGAGTTAAAATTAAACTAAATTCTATTTTAATTTAAAAAGCTTTATCTTAACCTTTTTTACAAAGGCATCCAAAAGGCAAAACCAATGCATACCTATACAGTTAATCATCTTACAGTAAAATATTATTATAAAATACCTATCGAGTGTTGGTAATTGAAGTAAATTTTAAAAATAATACCTAAATAAAATACCTATAAACTCATTAAAATCTTAGTCCCTACCTTACAAATCCCGAAAATCTTTAGAATTCTAAATCAGACAAAGTGAACACAGAAACTTCGGCAAACCTCCACAAATGGATGCATACCACAGATTCTAAACACCCTCTACTGTGCACCGGAGACTGATTAAGAGCCTATGGCAAGGGATTACTAAAGACATTCCATGGTGGCTTTGAATAGTTCCTGCCACCGGCATAAAGAGGTTCTCTCGAGCTTTGATTACAAAGGAAATATTCGATATGGCACGCAATCAATATGTTCGCACTACTTAAGTACGTGGCCACGTAAATCAGCATGATGCGATTCCATAAACAACTTGGAAAGGAATGCTTAAATGTCTTTTGAGGTTTACTGACGAATCTTAATTTTCCTGTTTTGAATTTAGGAACGAGAATTGTTTGTAGCGTTGGTTTTCCATAGTACGGAATATTGATTTTGAGCTTAGAGTCTAACATCAGAGATTTTCTTTTTTGAAATGTACTATTTTATATTTTTATGCATTAGTTTTGAATAATTATAAAATTATTTAGAACAATATAGCCTCAAACATCGTCTGAAATCAATAGCAACTTTTAGTAAGACTTGTTACACACAAAAGATTTTACAGAAGAGTTCTTAGATATTCAGATTTATGTAAGATGTACAAATCTGTCAATATCTTTGATAATGTTTGTTGCAAAACAGGTTGATTAAATCGTAATCCTTTGCAAAGATAAATATACTTAAATTTTTAGACATGCCGCACATGAAATATCCTGCGTTTATTGTGTGGCAACCTAAATTGTTTAACGACTCTTTAGTGCTGGAATATTGGATAGTCATATTTTCTTAATAATTTTTCATTTTAGTGGCGCAATCAAGCAAGATATTTCGTTCTTTAAAGTAACATATATTAACATTTGTTCAAATATTTAAACCCACTAGTGCTATTTCACTTTCAAGAGAAAACAGAATTACTACATGTTCATGAATACATTTTTTTCCAAAAGGGATTTATTTGGTAAGCAATCAAAACGTAGCAAGTTTCGTTAATGGTTTGTAAAGCACACAACGCAACCTACCGTTGACCGTTTTGCTGTCTGCATTGATGGTGGACAGAACAGGTGGCTTAGTGTCCTTGCCATCCTTGATACTAGACGCTGTACTGTCCGTACAGTTGCTGGTCGAGGAAGTGCTGGTCGTGGTACTGTTGGCCTGAGAGCTGCTGTTGTTTTGCTGGGCTTGTTTCTGCTGGTTTAGGCGCTCCTGCTTGCGGAACTTGGCACGGCGGTTCTGAAACCACACCTAAGGAAGGAAAGGGTTGTACGTGAGACTTTATATTAATTGAACACCATTTTATTGTTTGGTTGATTTCATATCTATAGCAATTTGGAATGCTTTGGGGTTGTTTTTGTGTATAATAAAAATATAAAGATTATGACATCGGGTTTGAGGTTAATTCGATGTTTTCTTTTGAATTTTTCTCGTCCAATTGATATGCATGGTTTTTTGCTTTTAAATGATGTTTGATTATAGTATAATAAAAAAAATTGTTAACACTTTTTTATTTGATACTAATAAATTGTTCGAAAGATTAAAATGTGTGTTTCCGAATGAAAATGTGCAACTTAAAATACCAATGACAAAACCAGGAATGTGTAAAAACACACAGGAAAGTATTGAGCCCAGTATTTTTTTAAACTGTCAATCCCTAGATTCTACACATTCGTCCAAGTGTCAAGTCGTCCTTAAGATCAGAAACTGCACTTAACGTAACTCTTTCCTTTTCAATGTCACCAACTCGAAGACAAAAACGCTTTAAGCATCTCCAGATTGTATCTCTTTCTTTCCAAAGAAGACCTTTGTTTTGGTCATCAGCACACACAGCAGCCGACAACAATACACACGTGATCCAAAGCCAAACGATGACTAAAAGTTTGTACACCGACTTCCAAATTTGCCACCCTTCCCCCCCCCCCCCCTCTGATCGTCCCCATCGTCCTTTTATGCTAGAAGTTCCCCACGATTGGCTACGTCCCACCCCCGTAGCCAGTCCCCCAGACTTATCGAATTAACTTAATATCATTAGTCCCAATTAAGGGACGAGTCAACATTGGGTTTCGGAGTTTAGGGGGGCGTTTCCCCCTTCCAGGAGGCATAGTCCCCCTTGGGCTACAGAGAAGTGGGTGGGAGACGGACTTTCAATTAGGAATCTGCTTTCCGTCCTTTGTTGCAGGATTTTTTTTTATTTATTGTTTAAGTGGAACGCTTTAGGTACAAATAGATATATCACACAGAGAGGCAGTCTTTATTCAGGGTGAGGTCATGTCGGTTGGTTAGTTTCGATCAAGAAGCCGTTTCTCTTCCCTGTCGGGTTGAGACTTGAGTCATTATTTTCAAGTCAGCAAACTTGAAATAAATGACTCAATAGATAGTTTTTTTTGTAAAGTATTTTTCATTAGAATAGTGATTGTAAATGAGGTTGCGTGTACAGTACTGATATTCGTTTTGTAATTAAAAGGATTTAGAGAAAAAAAGTGTCACTTGATACTTTTGTAGCATTAAACATGCAAAGTATATTAATTGAAATGCTTTTCATGCTGTATCATTATGTTGTGTTATTTATTTATTTACTAACTTATTGTGCTTTCTTACGTCATACCTCACTTATACAAGGCTACTTCTCAACTGGTATATTGTAAAAAAAAATTCAAAACATTTCTTGTACAATATTTGAAGCTATTACTTTATTCTGTCCTCATCGTCTTTGCTAAGTTTTATTGTTAAATTTTGATGTGCCTTAGGTACAAATAGATATATCCCACAGGGCGGCAAAATTTATTTAGGGTGAGGTCTTGTTTCAAATCAAGGTATTTCTACACTGACTTTCGAATTGAAACTTTAAATCGTCATTCTAAATCAAAAAGCTGAAATTACGTTAATATATTAATTTCCTTCACTTTTTTTCTAATAAGCTGACATATAAAGCTGGACATACTCGGGACTTGGTCCCTTGAACCTTATTGGAAGTATTTTTTCTCTTTCTATATTAGTGCCCACGTGTCATGTAGTCTCCGCTTTAAAATATCTCATGATATCACATATCACGCCTTATTGCTAATGCAACGATTTAGAAAGATTTTTCGGATATGTAAAAAATGTGCATCATTAGCACAAATCTTAAAAATTTATGAATTGCCGAAAAACCAATTGAATCAAATCGAATTATGTGGAATTTCTACTTAATTTTGTAAACAATAAACAAATTTAAAACCTAATACAAAAAAATAATTTATAGGGGGAAATAGGGATAGTTGACCAATAAGGGTACTTGACCTAAGTCCTTTTCCTCAAAATCAAAATCAGTTTTGGAAGTTGGAAGTGGCATCACTTCTTTTCTTTAAGTTAGCTGATCATATGGTGAAAATAATAATCAAAGGATTACATACGCTTTAAAAAAATATCTGTATTAGTCAAAATGCATTTCCATGCTCCAAAAGTAGATATTTTATACCTAGATTTATGTAAAGTCATCATCGGATGCATGTATTTGACCACGAAAAGCACTTAGTAATAAAAACTAAAAAATTTAAGGAGGAACTTATTTTTTCAAATGATTTTGGAATATAATTTTCTATTGTTTTCCATGTTTAAATGTTATCTAAGATTACCAAAGCTAAATTCTTAAACTTTTATTAATATTTTAATTCAAAACAAGCAATCCAAGGCAAAAAATTTAAAATTAGTTTTCTTAAATGTCAAAAAAAAAAATTTAAAATTATTTAACACTATAAAATAATGTCAAAATGAATTTGTTTTATCTTATAACTTTATTAATGTCCTGTTATTTATAAGACAGTACTTGCAAACAACTAGTTTGAAAATCGCCAAAAACTTACTCATTTTAAATTAGATTACATTTAGCCATCACTAAATATAACCCTATTGAAAAGGCATATAAAGTCGTAAGGTGCAAACACTTTCCCGCAATGTTTAAATAGTGTGTTAAAAAAAAGTATTCGCAAAAGCAATTGTAAAGTTAACAAATCTTAAAAAGCATGTAGCCTTTTCGGGACTTCACGTTCGTTTTCAGTACACGAAAACGACGAATGAATATTTAAAAACAGAAAATGCTCTATCACGCCGACTATATAAAAAAAGTTATTTAAAAAGTAATGTTGCCAAAAAAGTAAAACTAAAAAAACATAGTCATATAGTATGTATCATCGAGTTACGTAATAAGTTATCTTAATTATTGAGGATGTGGTTTGTCTCCCAGAAATATAGGTCTAAAGAGGAATGATATTTTTGTATTTTTTGCAGCGGATTTAAAATAGAAATGATGTATTTCTACAAAAGTTGGGATATTGAGGACGGACGGGGTTAGCTCACTCTTTCTGACATAACTTCGGTGTTCCTTGAGTTTGATTTCGTTTGGTTTGCTCTATCATTGGACAAACCAAACACACTCTCCAAATTAGATCTTATTTTGTTTGGATAGTCTATATGGGTCATTCTCAAAAAATGTTACAAAATGGTGTCCCACAGCTTTCATTGTTTATAGTATTTTTAATTTTATTGTTACTGAATTTTCACTTGGACTGCATAAAAGAACGAACTTTTAAGTTATTGTACCAATATATTAAAAATATAAAAATACTAAAACAAAAGTTGGAGACTTCATTTAAAGGAGCATAGTCGGTAAAATTCACGTATTTCCTGACGAAAAATTAAAGAACAAGAGAAGATAATTGTAACTTAAAATAAATATTTCGTAATTATTGATGCTTATATTGATTAACATGTATCTTGGCTATCAAATAAGCTTTTAACCACCACTTAATTTAAAAAAAGTTTTCTTTGTAGCTTAATATATTGTGTCCCACAGAATCGAAGAATTTTGTTTTGTTGACTCTGTTACCAAAATTTCACGACAAAAAATGCAAAGAAAAAAAGTTTTTTGCTGAAATAAGTACCACCATAGACACTTATTTCTGAAATGCCTGACAATTTTCTCATAAAATTTTAGTTTATGGAGGAAAAAGACAAAAGTTTGAAAAATTAAGGGGAGTGTAATTATTCAATGACTACTATGTTACCGTGTTTATGTTAAACTGGAGCTTATTTAGGAATAAAGTCATAGTGCTGTTTAAATCCCTTAAGTATCTGATTACGATAAGCTAAAAATAAATTTTAAGTTAACTAAACTTCATAGCAAAAAGCGATGATAAAGTATATTTTGTCCACTCTGTTATTGTCCACTCTGTTACCATAGAAAAAGAAGCTAACTTTTTGATGAGCCCAGCGCCCCCAATTCTTAACTACGAACTAATTAGACATAAAAGTTTTGATTGTTGCTTGGCATATGTGGAATTTCAGATGACATGGCAACTTATTTGTAAATATAAATAATTGCGAGTCATATATTATTAAATATTTGATTAAACAGAAGATAATCATATCGCATTTTTTAACCTTATCGGAGTTTACAATTATGATCACTGCTCTTAATCATAATCTTTAAGAAGACATATAATCACGTTGATGAAAAGGTATTCTCCGGTATGCACTAGTGAGACGTAATTTAAAGGCAACCTCACATCCTTCGAAAATCCAAAATATATTTTGTTGCTAAAACTTCGGATTAGAAAGCATGATTGTATTTTCTGCATACAGTGGATTTGTGTAGCTTAATTTTTTTTGTAGTATGAAACAAATTAAAACTTGTTTTAAGCTGATGGTATTTCATCAATGGGGTTGTTTCACGGAGGATCTGGCAATAGCTTTGCGGTTTTGTTTGCATGTCTATTTTGATGTTTTCAACAATGTTGCCAACAGTTTTAGAAGAAAAACTACGAAAAAATACCATTTAATTCTAAAATTACAAAAACATACCATAAAAATACTAGCAAAGCGTTTCAACGTTTTTTTAAAGTCACTAAAAAGATTCCAAAATGCAGCTAGTATTTTTACGATATTTTTTTGTAATTTTAGAATTTATTTTAGAATTATTCAAAAATTACAAAAAAAATTTCGTAAAATAATAGCTGCATTTGGAATTTTTTTAGTGACTTTAAAAAACGTGAAACGCTTTGCTAGTATTTTTATGGTATGTTTTTGTAATTTTAGAATGGGGTTGTTTCACGGAGGATCTGGCAATAGCTTTGCGGTTTTGTTTGCATGTCTATTTTGATGTTTTCAACAATGTTGCCAGCAGTTTTAGAAAAAAACTACGAAAAAATACCATTTAATTCTAAAATTACAAAAACATACCATAAAAATACTAGCAAAGCGTTTCACGTTTTTTTAAAGTCACTAAAAAGATTCCAAAATGCAGCTAGTATTTTTACGATATTTTTTGTAATTTTTAGAATTTATTTTAAATTATTCAAAATTACAAAAAAATTCGTAAAAATACTAGCTGCATTTTGGAATTTTTTTAGTGACTTTAAAAAAACGTGAAACGCTTTGCTAGTTATTTTTTATGGGTTACGGTTTTTTGGTTATTTTTATGTAAATGTTGAATTGGATTTATGTTTTACGTTTTTTTAGTCTAAAAGATCTGCAGCTAATACGAGTAAATAATTTTGAAAATACTTCATTTTAGAACTTTAGTGCAAAAACCAAAAACTCGCAAAGCTGGCATTATTGAAATACAATAGACATGAAAAAATCCATCCCGTGAAACAACCCCATTAAATGGTATTTTATCGTAGTTTTTCTTCTAAAACTGCTGGCAACATTGTTGAAAACACCAAAATAGACATGCAAACAAAACCGCAAAGCTATTGCCAGATCCTCCGTGGAAACAACCCCCATTATATAAAAAATAATTATTAACACACGATTCAATGGAACAAATTATTTTGCTATAAAAAAGAGGAAACAAATCGTTTGCCTTTTCCCCTTGTCACTGTCGTATTTTCTTTTTTATAGAATGAAAAACACAAATATAAATTTTACGTTAATATTACGGGTGTAAAATTAGACCACAACCTAAACTGCTATAACTACATTCGTTTAAAAAAACTAAACCAATTAGTTCCATCCTGCAAAGGATCCCGTTGCAAAGAACCATCCAATAAGAAGCGTTGTCGTTAACCGTAGTTCAAACTAAGAATTCAGGAGCACTGTTATCAAAATATTTATACTGTAGAAAATTTGTAGTTGAAAGCAATTCGAGTGTGGTGTCTGTACGAATATTTTATCACGTCCCTTTCCTTACTCTCGGTATAACAGCTTTGCGGTAAGTGAAAATTTTGAATTAAGGCATAAATTATTAAAAAAATTTGCAGATTTTATGGAGTTTCATTAGAGAGGTGAATTCTTAATTTAATAGTAACAAAAATTTAAATAAAACCCAACTTTATTTTTTTAACATTGGAAGTTGGAATTGTAACATTTTTTGAGAATGGTACCCATATATGGTTTTCCTTTAACTTATAATGATAATTTTAGGAATTTTATTATTAAAAAGTAACTTTTTGTTTGTTATATTCTAATCGACGTTGAACATATTGTCCAATAAATTATATCTTTTGAGTAGCATTTATATTTACTTTGTCAATTCATTTTTTTTATAATAACAGTCTATACAATTTATTTATTAGGTGTATTTGGCGCCTATGTTTTTTGCTCAATCGTAACCTTGAACATCTAAATTCAATTCCTGGTCTGAACGCTAAAATTATAAACTAAAGTTGACATCATTATAATTTTTTCCAAATCCCTTTAAACTACAAATATTAATTTAATGGCTAAAAATGGATAGAATTTTCAAAGCTTATTATGATATAGTTTGTCTTCTAGTCGACATTTCGAAGAAGTACATGGGGCTCCAATTTTTAATAACTGTTAAAACACGAAGGAGTAAAACAATATAGTAGGTAAACATGTTCCAAACAAGAAGCTTAACTTAGATTTTTTTAATATAGTCTTTGGCAATATTTTTAACTATTTTTATAAAAAATATTTGACATCAAATCTCCAAAAAGATAGTTAATACTGATTATAGAAATGAAATATCGTTTAAAATATAGAAATTACTTGTTTACTTTATTTTTTACTCTTAAATGCTTTGTGTGTGTTAACATTTGTAGTTATAGTCTATTCTTGTGAAAATAAAAACATCTTCATAAAGAGAAACATCTTAATCTTTTAAATAAAGTTTTGTGGGTTTAATACCTCTAATTTTATGCTTTTTTTAAAATACAATGCATTGATTATATTGATGTTTATTGATGTACATCCGTTTAAAAAAATGAAAAATTGTAGTTATTGCTTATGTCTAATAAAATACCTATTTATTTAATGGAGTATGTTTAATGCATTAATATAATAGAGAAAGTAAAGTTATTTTAATGATTCATTTTTGGTATGAAGTTTTTAAAGATACGTCTAAACAAATTACATGTCTCTAAAATGAAGACAAATATTATGTGAGTTATAAGATCAAGTTTTTGATAATTATTCTATTAATTATGCGAGTGTATAGTTAAATTTGATAAGTCTATACTTTTAAAATTCTCCAAAAATACCATTTCACGAAAAATCGCGTTTCGAAGTTCTGGTTCTACTTCAATGTATTTTGCTTCCCTGCTATGTTTCACAGTTATACTCTACTCGGCTCAATAGGGAAAAATGGAGAATGCCTACTCCTATTAATTTATTCCTCCATGAAATATTATGACATCATACAGAAGTATAGTTTATAAATTTTGTCCATTTGTCTGTCCGTACTCCATTCAGCTCTCGTTTCAACTGTTCGATTTTAAAAAATACTTTTTTTTTATGAAAAGTATTATATCAAGGAACTAAATTATACTTTTTGTCCTCCCGCCTGTCTGTACAAACTATAAGAATTTCTCTTGAGTATTAAAGTGAAAAACTTAGGTCATTTTAGTTCTTTAAGAGCTTCTTATTGACAAAGAATTTAACAGCATCCAAATATCTTTTCTAATTTTTTAACAATAAAACTATTAATTTGTAATTAAAATACTGTTTTAACTTTTGATATTTTAATTCTATAATAAAACAAGAAGTTCATAAAGAACTAAAATAGCCTACTTTCCTGTTACTTAAATACTTACTGAAGTTCTAATCGGGAAAAAACTAGGTTCCTAACAGTAAATATCATCAACAGCCGTTTCTACACTAGATTTATACACATTAGAAAAAAAATCGAAACACAGCATCCAGCTATAATTTAAACTTCTAAAAGCCAAAATCAACTATTTTCCTCATTATACTTTCGCAAATTAATTAAATATTATTTATCGTCTGCTCGCGATTTATTTGTAGTTCGAAGAATAATTAAATATTTATTAATAACAAAAGTAATGAAACTACTCCAAACTGCATTAAAAAAATAAGAAATGTAAATTAAAACTAAGCATAATTGTATGCAAAAGTATGCCTTGCCGCTTTCTTGGTAGATAATTAATGAACAATCAAAGAATCAAATTGTGCTACATTTTATGACGTCATTCCAAACTGATTCATGAAAATATTATTTTGCTTCAAATATGTTTAAATAAATAAAGTTTCTCATGCCATTGTTGATTTGGCAACAGTGATTTAAATGACTCAAAATTGAATTTCAATGCTAATTCAATGGGAAATTCGCCGAAAGATAGATTTATGTCCGTCCGTACGTACAGACAGACGGATAAAAAGTATGAAAGTTGGGTATCTGAGGTCATAGTTTTCTAACAAAAAAAGAATTTTTAAGATCCGAGGGATAGAACCGATTTTGTAAGGGGGGTACGGACTGACAGACGGACGGACGGACGGACAGACAGACGGACAGACATCGACCGCATGTCAATACCTACTTTTTCATTTTTTTTAATTCTTTCGAATTAAAAAAAGAAAAGTAGGCTAAAAACATTACTCAAACAATTATTTCTAAAATTAATAGCAACTAAGACTGTTTCCCAACAGACGTAAAGTTAATGTTTACAAACATTGACTTTTAATAACAGCACGAGTCTAACGAAGTATTTTCAATAAGTAGAAGTTCTAAACAGTGCTAGAACTGAGAGAATCAATCAAGTTGTTTGAAGAATAAAAAAAATGACTTAACGTCATTTGGAAAAAAGATCCTTATTTTAAAGTTCTTAAAAAAAACCTACATGCTTTATAATAATAAAAAAAACTCTACTAAAAGTTCCAAATCAACAATATCTTTAGTTTTTACAATTAGTTTAATGATTTTAAAAAAATCAGCAAATAAATTGCTTCGAAATACAAGCCAACTGCCAACCATTTCAACCAAATTACACTTCTCGATCACCATATAATAACCCCACCGACTCTCACTAATATAAAGCCATCATCAGGTGCCCACATCTGTCCACAAAATCCACTTAGTATAATCCCCTACCTCCTTCCTTCCCCCTCTCTAGCTAACTGTTCCAACAAGTCTTTTATTAAACACCACCTTTTGTGCCATCGCTTTGGGTCAAATGAATGAATATTTAGCGCTCTTCTTTGAAACTCTATTATGTCGCAGAACAATGCTAGTCTTACGCTCCGATGAGCCGACGGGAAGTGGCCGGAGAATGATGCGGCGAGAACAGGCTCTTTCACCGCGTCGGGGGTGGGCGGTCGAGCGGGGAAATGCTACCCCTAGTTTAGGCTTCGCCGCGGTGGCCGTTTTTGCTGCTTATTTGGAGCGGAGGCATTTACGGTTAAGTAACTTCATTATGTAGGATGGGTTTTGGTATTAAATGAGCATCAGGATGGCTTTCGTTACGTTTTTGGTACTTTTTATGTTTTTAGAAGAGAACTGGTTTGTTTTTTTAATGGTTTACTTCTTTGAGGTACTTAATACTATATTTTTGGGAATTAATAATAAAATGGCAATAAAATGTTGGCACTTTATGAAATAAATTACATTTACATACAATTTTTTTTAAAATACGTTTATTTTTTAGCCTTTGCTATCTAAAATACTTTAAATTACTTAAAGAAGCATGTTCCTTGGTAATTTACAGTCGTAAATAAGTTTTACGTATATAGCCGAAAGAATAAACTTTTTTAAAATTCAAGTTTCCACCGTTTAATATTTTTTGATCATATTTAATATTATATATTTTAATCACTTTTTATTTAAAATACTGCCCATTCAATAAAACTTAAGTCAACTACTTCACATCAATCGGAAATAAGGAGAAATAACAAAATCAATTTTTTTAATAAGTCTCCTTTAAAAATGTCTCCTTATGCTTTTTAAATGAGCATTAAATTTTGCAGTTTTATAAATAATTGAAGTACTTCGAATTCGAATTCTTTTCTGAAATTTTCAATGTATTCTAATTTCGATGCGCTGAATTTTTTGACGTATCACACTTGTCCGTAGCATTTGTAATTTTTGCTATGAAAGTAGGTGACGGACAGACAGACGGACTGAAAGATTATAATACCTTTCACTTTTTACGTTATAAACGTAGTGTGGAAGCTAGCACACGTAACACATATTAAGCCAAACAGCAAAATATATGGTTATCAATCTTCCAAAAACATTCAATGTGTTATATTCGGTAAACTCGAATAAAAAAAAAATTTACTCTAGTTGTTATGACTTGAAAACAATATTTTTGCCATATTCAATTTTCTTTAAATGTTTTACACAAATTAATATTTTTTTGTGAAGTGTTTTCAGGTGAAATAAAAAGTTACAAATTTGATTAAGTTACAAACTTTTTGAAAAACTACTAACGGAAGCCAGGAACTTTAATATTCAACGGCAAAATATTTTTGATCAGAATTACTTGTGTAGAAAAAATAGTGATTGATGGTTCCCAAAATGAGAGACTTGCCGCTTAATAGGTTAATGAAAAACGTCTGAGCATACAAGAATTTATGCAAGCTTATCAAAACAAAAAAATTAAATAAAAAAGAATTTACTTATATAGATAATTTTGCTAAAGCATTTTAACTAATCACCAATTTTTAAATTACACCCTCATTAAACTAGCCAAAAATAAATTTAAAATAACATTTTGGAATATGGAAGAAAAGAATTTTAAATGACAATACATTTTTGATGAAATTTTAGTTATATGACTTTTCATCCATAAATAAAATGTGTTAACTAATTTTTTTTCAAATTAAATTATTAAAAAAATTGAAAAAAAAACAAGAATGTTAATTTGGAGAACACACCATGGATTGAATGGCGTACTTTAAAATACGACGCATTGCCTTAAATACAAGCTATGTATTATAACATGCTGATAGGCTACGTTTACACTAAAAAATTATGTTACCATAAAATAGAAAATATTATGAACTAAATGTACACGTTAAAAAAATTTAATGTTTATGTATAATTAGTAAAACTACAAAAAAAACTTGCACGCTAAAATTGTTTAAGTAATAAACCATTTCATTAATTTTTGTGAAATATAGAGGTAAACAATATAGAGGTAAAAATATCATTAAAATCTTTTAAACTGCAATTATTAGTTAATATTACGTTTACCTATTACGGATAAAAAAAATTGCACAATCCCCTCTTCCAGCAGTTAAAAAAATGACTTTAAAACAATCGAAGTCAGATACGTTTTAAACAACAAGTTATGACCTATTTTTTCTGTAAAATTTTAATTAAAAACATTGGTAAAGAATATCAAGAATAAATTTCCTATTATTCCTAGAAAATATTTTTTAAAAAAACCGCATCCAATAATCCTTTCAGTAACCACTTAAGCTAAAAAAAAATTTCATTTACACTTCTAAACTACTTATTAGTTACATTAAATTTTCAAATAACCTATTTCGAATAAAAATTTTCTGCAATCTCCTCTTCCAGCAGTAAAAAAAACACTGACTTTTAAGCAATCGAAATCAGACGATTTAAACAACAAAAACTGCCACACGATGAACTACTTATTAGTTAACATTACATTTACCTATCACGAATTAAAAAAATTCTACAATCCCCTCTTCCAGCAGTGAAAAAAATTAATACAGTTAAAAAAACGACTTTAAAACAATCGAAATCAGACGATTCAAACAACAAAAACTGCCACACGATAAACTACTTATTAGTTAACATAACCTTTACCTACTACAAATAAAAAATGTCTACAATCCCCTCCTCCAGCAGTAAAAAAATAAACTTTAACACAGTAAAAGGAAACCTTACTTTAAAACAATCGAAATCAGACATGTTTTAAACAAGAAACTGCCACACGATCGACGGCGGCGTGTCTGATTAATGAGAGTCTCTCCCCCAGATCATAAGCTCCATAGACCCCGACCGCGACCGTCTACTCGCATCATACGCAGGAACCATCATCAAACGCCGGCAAACGCACCATAAATACAGCTCACATTTGCGAGATAAAAGAACTGGAGTTTGTTATTTACTTGTTATATCGAGTAAAAAGTTTGTGTTTGTTTAACCTTCTGAGGTATAAACAAATTGGATGAAGTGTAAATATGTTTTCCCTACATCAATATAAATTTTTAATTGAAAATTTGATTTCTTTACATTTTTAAAATTATATTTCTGTAGCAGATTATTATAAATGATATTATATTATTATAAATGATTATTATAAATTTCTTCATACTTCAAATTTTAAAATTTAGTAAAACAATAAAACGTTAATTTTTTTTAAAAATATCTGTATTGCTGGAAAGTTAACATTTAGGTGCCGGGTTTAAGTATCTGTATCGCTCAGAAGGTTAAGAGTTTTCATTTAACGTTTTAAAATTTCTAACAAATGATAGGTAAATAACATTATACTGAAAATGAGTAAAGATAATTTAAGATAAGTAGACTCAATCAAGTGATTTTAGAAAATTAATTTTTTGCTATTGATACTATTGATTGTTACAATAAAATGATTTTTAAAACATTAGCGTAGATTGCAATGATGCATATATTTACTAATGTTGATTGATTTCCCTTTTCTTTCAATAAACAGCTTAGTAGTAAAAAGCAGGATCATCTTATTGTGCAAAGGCGCGTTTATTACTATATTTTCTTATTTCTGAATCTTCAACTGAAATAGTAATTAACCCTTTTTCTTATTATAAAAAAACAGTTAAAGGGAGCATTATCTTTCTTTCAAAAACAGAACAAATGTTGGATCATACGACTCATACAACCACTATTTTTATTTGTCTCTGTAGTAGCAGCTGGATTGTAAGAACCTAATAAATCACCTCTTATAATAAAAACATTAATAGAAACCGACTGCCCTCTAAAACGAACACAAATAACACATCCTTGCACCAAAACGAGAAATAAAAAAGAGACCCTCCACCCCCAATACATGCTTGGATAATCCCACACTAAGCCACTGCAAGTCTATGAACAGTGGATCAGCCCCACCCCTCCCCATTCAAACGCTTTACGAAAGAGTTTAGCTTCGATCTCCCTTCCACCCCCTCAACCTTTAGTTTAATACGACCACAATAACAGTAGCTGGAAAAGGGGGCACCTGCGCCCCGGTGTGTGTTCGCGGACCCCTCCTTTTCTATGTCAATATAGTAGCAAGACCGTAGGGTTGCGTAAATACGGGAAGGTGGATTACTGCACCTGCGCCGTCGGGTTGTTTTTTGGGGGGCTGCTTTCACTTTTTCGCGAGTTTCATTCACTCATTCAAATAATAATAAACGATGGATTATTGGTGGGGGATTAATCAAAACGATGATATGGAAGGGGAGTATTGTCGAATGTGTCGGGGTGGTGTTTTGAAATCGTTTGATATTCATGGACAGGGTATTGAGTTTGTTTGCAAATAGTAATCGTAAAATAAAATATTTATAAGGGCATTGATCGTGTACAGCTGTTTTGAAATATTCATTAACTTGTACATTTAAATGTTTGTATTTATCATTTTAAATTATAAGTTTATAACTCTTTCTCAGGTATTCTTATAATATCTTTATTATCTACAACATAAATAGTAGTATAGCTACTATCTATAAATAGTATGTTCAAAGAGAAGACACAGCTTGTGTTTGATTAGATACTTCGATACCGTATCTCGAATTGCTGATACTCCAAATTAGTTGAAAAGTTTCGACTCCGTATGTATCACCCTTCTCAGTGCTACTTAAAAATTAAAAGCTTTCGAATATGAATTTTGAATATATAAAATCATCGTCCATCGAGCCTGCAACGTTAAGAAATCTAATTTACTCCCCGCAAAGGGTCAGAAACTCGACCCTGGCAATTTAAATCCAGCCTGTGGCTCTCTCTGAAATCAATTGCATTAGTTAGCCACCACCACAACAACAGATCCTCGGTCTACCTGTCAAAGCCCCGTTTCAGCAATTACAAATTTCTGGCTGTCCCTCCGATAGATACACTAACCCTTCCGCCACCAAACCAATCCTTTGAGGCCTTCGATACATAAACAACCCCCCCCCCCCCCTCTTCCCTCTTTTCTAATTTCAGCAGACGCGCGATAAATAATGAAAGCGTTACAATAATCTAACATCACCCAAATGGCAAAGTGCTAATGTTGGCGATAATGTGATTTGGGAATTTGGGTGGTGGCGCTTCCCCTAATGCCAGGCCTCTAATCATATTGGAATTCTGGCGCAGAATTTGAGACTCAAACTCCCCTATTGACGCGTATAGGTTTGCGGCTTGCTTATAATTTTATACTTCCAGAAGCTTGAACTTGGGGAAGTTTCGCGGTGTCCCCTTCGCTTTTAAATCGAAGCGCCTTCATCCATGTTAAGTGGTGGGTGGACTTGCCTACTCTTTTAATGAATGAGGATGTAGTTTGACTTTATAATAGAAAGCGTTTGATACGTCTTGCTGATCTGTCAATTAGGGCTGAGTCTATAATGGGTATGAAGTCTTTTAACGTGGGAATTCTTAATGGGTTGGAGGAGTTTTGCATATAAAGGTACACTTTGATACAGGAATACATGGAGAGATGAATGCAAGGGCGTTTGAGCATTAGAGACTTTAATTAGTAATTTGATTGGGGTATTAATGTTAGTTGTTTTATGCGTTTCGAAATATATTAGCATTGAATTCTTTTTAATTCCACGTAATTAGGCTAGGTAGTTTCTTTTTCTTCTAAGTAACCATATACTAGAATTTAAATAAATTGAATTACCAATGCATCATCAGAATAAGTGGGTTTTGAAATCAAACTAATATATTGGCCCATACTTTAAAAGCTTCTCTTGAATTATGTAAGAATCTGCTTTTTTTTTAATGTTTCAAGAGATCAAAAAAAATCACTAAGATTTTTTAGTTTTCATACAAAAATCACTGAAAACGATATATTTGTTAGAATCTGAAAATTCATTGAAAATTCCCTATTCTTTTAAATTCACACCTCGTAATTATTACATCGTTCCACTTTTTAAATTAAAACCTCTTTTATACTGAATCGTATTGTTTTAATATTGATTTTAATATTTTTTTTCTGGAAAGGCAATATGTAATAAATTGTTATCCTGAACTTTTACTTTCCCATTTCGGTGGTGGTTGCATTTAGTTCCGAGAAACAAAATGATTCATCGATGTTTTATAATAATCATTTGCATATATAAATATATTGCTCCAAAACGAAATTATAATGAATAAAAAAATCATACTAATCATTCTTCATTTAGTATTCATTCATTTTCATATAGAATTCATTTAATTGCATAATTGAAATAATAATATTTAGAATAAGCATTTTAAATTAATAAAGCATATTTTAAGCCAACTTATTTAGAATTTTAAATACTTTAACTATTAATTGTCTGCTTTGCAACAGCTTTTATGCATTTTGTTATTAATTTTAATTATATTGTTTTGATAACGTAATATTTTTATTTTCATCAATATACCTAATTAAAAAGCATTTTGCGTTATCAGTTGAATGATTAACTTATGTGCAACGTTTTTTTTTTGCAAAAAATTGAATAGCTTATAAAAAGTAAAAAAATATAAAGATAGGCAATCATATTGGTTTTTCAATTTGTCGATTAATTGCTTATTCTTGAACAAAGTTAACACAATGTTTTTAAATGTTTAATTAAATTCCAATTATGTACAGATGCTAATTGTTTAATTTTAGTAATATAATTTTGAATTGATAAGGATAAGAATACAAAATAATTGCTTGAACAAAGTAGCAATTAAAACTTCAAAATATGAATTATAAAAAATACTTAAAAATCGTTACCATCGTTATATTTAAAAGTCTTATCGGAAAAAAAATCCCCAAGTAATATTTTCTTTTGCATTTGTTCTTTACCTCCCACGCTGTCTCTCCTTGATAAAGCCGCTTATTTCTTGCATAAAAAAAATCCTTACGAACTTTTAGAAGGCCCGCGACAAACACGAAAAAACGAACGGCGAAAAAACAAAAGCACAAAAAATGACATCAACGCGTCACACAAAATGTCGGGGGGGAGGGGAGGGCTAAAGAAGAAAAACCCAAAAAAGTTAGAGGGAGAGAGACGGAATATACTCAGATGAGGAAAAGAAGAGAAAAAGAGAGATAAAAAAAATTAGTGACAGTGACGAGAGAAAGCGAATGGAACCACCCATAAAATCCAATAAAAACATTTCAAACGACGGGACGAGGGGGTAGGGCTACGGTTGTTCTTCCTTAACTGTGTGTCTTGACAAATTCCGAGCGGATTAAGAAGTGGCAGCGTTCGGTGCGCCACAACACTGGGGCTGGGATGCACTATGCAAATGAGATGTGACAGGGTAGGAGGACGTCATCGATCCTGGAGCGGTTGCCATGGGGACCAAGACGGGACTCATCTTGCGCCTCCTTCCTCTTGGTGATCCCTGGATCTTTGGATGCTGCTTGGGGTTTGCGTTGTTGCTGGGAAAATGGGGATGATTTTGTATGCTGATAAGATGATATAACGAATAGATATATAGGCGAATATTAGGGCATGTTTGTGTTTACGAAATGCATACAATAAATAGTGGTTGAATCAAAAATGGTTTGAAGGAAAGTTGGTGTCATTTTTAATAAGATGATGCTTAGTGTTTTAAAAACATTTTTCGAAATGTATTATGATCATACAAATATTATCAACGCTGTATGCAAGATGCATCTTTCGTCTGGGGATACTTGGATCTTTGGATGCTGCTTGGGGTTTTCGTTGTTGCTGGGAAAATTTAGATGGTTTTGTATGATGATGTATTAATAGATATACAGGCAAATGTTTGGGCTTTATACGAAATTCATACAGCAAACGGTGATTTAACCAAAAATGGTTTGAAGGAAAGTTAATGGCGTTATTTTAAATTAGGTGATGTTTATTTGTTAGATAAACATTTTCCAAAATGTATTATAGTCATTCAAATATGGCCATCACTAAATAAGATATTCATCTTGCGCATCTTTCGTGTGGTGATCTCTGGATATTTGGATGCTGCTTGGGGTTTGGGGTTTTCGTTATTGCTGGGGAAATTTAGAAGATTTTGTAGGATGATAAGATGATATAACGAATAGATATATGGGCAAACGTTTGGGCATGTATTTGCTTGAAAAAGGGTTTGAAGGGAAGTTGGTGTGATTATTTTAAATGGGGCGATGCTTAATTTTTTAAAAACATTTTCAACAATGTATTATAGTCGTACAAATATATTTAACGCTAAATACATGATTCTTCTCCTTCATTCAGTGTTCCCTAGATCTTTGGATGCTGCTTGGAGTTTTCGTTGTTGCTAGGAAAATTTAGATGATTTTGGATGCTAATAAGAGGAATAGCCAAATGTATTCCTCTTATTAGCATACAATATCTCCTCTTATTAGCAATTCTAATAAGAGGAATAGCCAATTGTATATAGGAAAATTTGTGGGCATGCCTTTGCTTGAGCTGTTGTATACTAAATACATGCGGCAAAGGCTGTTTGAATCAAAAATGGTTTGAAGGAAAGTTGATGGCATTATTTTAAATAAGGTGATGCTTAATTTAAAATTTTGTTTTGTTAAAATTGAAAATGTTTAAATTTATACATGCAATTGAATAGTAATGGCGATTACAGGGGAATCAGTATCAATACTTTAAACAATATTAAGTTCATTTTTTTAGTGGAAATTGAATCATTTATATTATTAAAAGTTGTTTCAAAGTGTAAAAAATGAATCATGAATACAGAAATTTGAAGTAAAATTCATCTCAACTAATGGAAATGAACACATACAATTTTTTTGTGTAAATTCCTATTTTGAAGTAAGCGTTTCTACATTTGTTAAATAATTAAATAGAAAAAAGTAACATTTTTGTAGAAGGAAAACGTTTAAAATTTTGAGTTGTTTTAAAAATGTTTTATTAAGTTTATTTACAAGATTGTTGTTGAAGAAAAGAATTTAAAATTAGTTTTAACTTTAATAAGATATTTCATCGTTGTTATGCAATTTTTTTAATGTAGCAATAACATCAAAATGTTTATTTACAACACATTTCATTTGACATATGTATTTTATAATTAAAAACGCTATATTCCATTAAATAGTACAGTTTCGTATAATAGGGTGGCAAAAATTTGTAAAAGAAAATTTAAAAACAAAAAAGAAACTTAATTAAATTTTGACAGTTGCATTTAGCAGTAGAATTTTCTTTTTCATTTCTTGTATTGAGATTTATATTTTCTTAAACAATAAGCTTTTATTACTTCCAATGTAATTTCATTATTCTTATCATATATATGTTCTAATTTATAGCTTGTAAAAACATTGTGTAAAAAAGAAATACCTCGTTAAAGTTAATTTTAAAAATATTTACACCAACTTTCTTCATCATTAAAAAAAAGTCCAGGTAGTTTATTTTTCCTTAGGGCATTTGTTGATGATACTCCCAAATCTCGACCATTACAAAAATCTTCTCCAGATACGCCATTCATTAAAAAAAAAACCCGGCAAAAAACAAAATGGCGATGATCCAAATTTTCCAGTCGCTGAGTTACTCCACGAATTCCTGAATAGAGAGAGTGGAAATCTCGTAATAAATACGAGATTTCCACTGTAGGGGGTGGAAATTACTCACTTATTTGGAAACATAAAAAAAGAAATATTGGTAATTAGAAAATGCAAAACTGGGTGTTTGAGTGGAACGTATAGAAAAGAAACGCGTTTAACTTGAAAGAAGGAGGAATGTGTTTATTTTACTCTTAATAATATTTTTTTCTAACGCGGTGTTATCTCTTTTGGGGAAATATTTCTTTGGGGCTTTCGTTAAATAATAAATTTCTTTCAGGCAAATTGAAAAGAATGTTTTGCTGTTTTAATTATTTCTAGATTTTTTTTATCTTGTTGTATTATTTCGAAGTATTCAGTATTTTGTACGGTATTCTGAGTTTCCTTGAAGGGTATTGATAAGTTTTTCCCCCACAATCAATTCATTCCAAAAAAATCTGAGCGTTTAAAGCATTAAAAAGTTCTTATTTGAGCAACATAGATATGAATATTAATTTTTAAAATAAACATTTTTTAAATATATCCTAATTTTCTGAAATGAACAGCTTTATACATGTCCTAATGAGCAGTTTTTCTAGCAACACCCTTGAATAATAAATTCGAAAAACTTGCTGATTATAAATTTTTTTTCTCGTGTTATTTATTCTAAAAAGGCTTTTTATGAATACGGAGTATTTTTCATTTCACGAATATAACTGTCCTAAACGTGAAAACATTTTTAAATGAAAAACCTTTAAATTACGAACTCTTTTGCCAAGAAAATTATGTAAATACATTTCGTAAAGTAAAATTGTGACACCTTGTTTTATCAAAAAATATTTTTTTTAATAAAATTTAAAAGTTTATACCACAAATCCGTTAGAACCAAAACAGATCTATTATTGCATTTCAAAGCATTCGTTAGTTTTAAACACACACCTATGCATTTTTAAATTTCAACCTAATTTTTTTCACAAATGTAATTACAGTTTACAGTTTTCATAACACATTATAAATATTTTAATCTGTATATAAATACAATTTTTCTATTACTAACTTATTCTAAATTAATTTTATTATCTCATTATTAAGTTCAAAGTGTCGGTATAACAAAGAGAACATAACTTTAGAAATTAAAAATAAGTCAATTGAATCAATATTTTTATACGAATTTCTATTTTGTTGAACATTGAATGACCGAAACTCTTTTTCAGTTGAAAATCTATGCTCTTGGAGTTTGTAACTTATTTTGAGAAATCTTGAAAATTTTTGTACCATTTTTAAATAAATTATTTAGCACGAACCAAAAAAAATTGTCAACAACAAAAATCAAATATAGCACAGTTCAGAGGACTAGGCCTGTACTGTGTGAATTTACAAATGGATAAATATAAAGAATGATAATACTTTTTAGTGAAAAATACACAAGCAACTTGCAAGTTTATCTTTCAAGAAAATTAACATATCGAAATGATACATAGTAAGCAATGTTAGAAAAATTACATTGATTACATTTTTGTTAAAATATGCCAAATATTTTTAAAATGTCACATCTATTTTACGTAAACACGCCAATTCAAACTGATTTTTTTTAAATAATAAAACAATCTCAAACCGATGTCACCCATTTAGCTACACATACACACTCTTCATTTTTTAATGCTCTGCTAAAATGTCTCAGGTAATCAATACTCCAACTCTTTAAATAATTACTAATTAAAAATTCAGGAAATACGTCCCCCTTATTTTGCAAAAAAATACTTATTTTACTCATAGTTCTTTTTCTAAAGAAAGTCATATGACTATAGAAAACTGCACAGGCCATCTTTTAATTAAAATTTCTCATTTCTAAAATCCATTCCCAAACGCGTAAAAAAAATCCACCCTTCCAGTATAGACAACAATATAATCAGAGAGATATTTCTCGATTAATTTTTTCCTCGTAGCAGCTGCTGAAACTTTCTAACTTGTCCCCAAAAATAAGTGATCAAACGGGGGGAATGATACACTGCTCACTTAGTGCTGGGGACATTCTATTTTTTGTTCTTTTCTTCTTTGGAACGTTTTCTTTCCAGGCTATCTTGTCATCCATCGGGGGGAGGGGAGGGGGGCGGGCCAAGAGCATTTTCCCTTCCATTCCATCTAATCACATTAAGAAACTCGGCTGCAATCTGTCACGGGGGTCTGACGTCACAGCGAACGAAAGAGAGTTGAGTTGTTTTCGGGAGTTTTCCACTCCCTTAAATGGAATTTTAATGACCGAGCTGTTTAATTTATGCACTTTGGTAGGGTCTGTTTTTGTAGTGGTTCGAAAAGCGTTACTGCAATGAATTGAGAGTTCTATTTTTTAGGTTTTGTTTTGTTATTTCTTTATGTCTGTTGCTCGTTCTATTGTGATTTTGTGTTATTTCTGAGTATTATTGCGTTTTCTGTTGAAAAGACTTATTTGAGTTGTCATTCGCCTCTATAAAAGTTGGGATATGCTCTAATTGGCTTTGTCGGAAGTGATAAATCTAGTTTGAAAAAAGGAATCTTTGTCGTATTCAGTTTGTTTTAGTTTTCGAAAGCTAAAATTGTTATTATGTAAACTATATAGAGTTTGACCTTTGAGTTTAAATTGTGTTTGGAAAGGAAGGATTTTGTAGTGTATGAATTAAATATCATTTTTAAAAATTTTGTTAAAATATTTAGTACAATTAATATTTAGTAACAATTTAACTGCAGGGAATCTAGACTTTTTTTTGAAAAATAATTTACTAAAGCCACCAGTTAGTTTTTATAACTGCAATGAAAATTCGGTTGTTTATTAAGTAAAAAAAATACATTTCTAAATCTGGATATATACCTTTCTGAAATAAAATAATTTTACTTGTTTTGCAATTTTGTTTTCAACTACCTTATTGTAAATTGGCTTGCTTAAAATTTATTAAAACTGAATTTTCTAAGCCTGGATAAGTAAATTTTTCTAATATACTGATATTACCTGCCCTCATTTTATTATTTTATACAAAAAATCATTTAATAAACAATACAATTAGAATGTTAAAAATATTGAGAACATTTGTCGTGTATAAATATTGAAATCATTAATTAGGTATTTAGAATATTTTATACGCCAATACTTTAAACATGTGCGTATGAAAGTAACAATACCAGCTTTATTCCGATTTAATTGCTGACCATTCCATCTGTTTCTACAGCATAATCTCCATGCTCAGACAGATGGACCACCTGCTATGCGACAAATATTCCAAACTATTTATCACCCTCCCTTCAAAAAGCGGATTACTTCGGCCTAATAGGAGCGGATAAAATACTACTTCTCCATTTCTCAATGACTCTCCAAATCAAAGTGATACGAATGTGGTGCCAAAATCTCTGTGTGTGAAAATGGGAATTATAATGAAAGGGGCAGGTTTTATGAGGGAGAAAGAATTGGAGGAACAGTTGGAAAAGAAAAATATGTCACACTTTACTGGTATCGCTTATCCGAGATACAAAGCGGTGATAGGTTTTAAACTTATACAATTTAGAAGTATAAAACTTTAATACCAAGATCGTATTATATTTTTCATCTTTAAATTGTATACAAGAAAATTTGATTTATAAAAAAATATAATTTTATTCGGCAGTAAAAAAACTACGGTTCCGAAAATTCAGAGAAATTCAAAACAAATACTGGAAATCTCCCTCATTCATTTCACTTTAATGTGTAGTATTTTATTGGCATATACATCCTTCCCAACTAACTGAGACATCTGCTACAATGCAATTAATTGCCCTAGTATATATGCATGAAAGAGACACAGAAGGCCATGCACCTTTAGGTTATATGTTAATTGTGTTTACTTTTCATTCATTTATCAAAATTAGTTTTAACCAAACGGTAACATTTTGTTGTATCGATAAATTTATTTTCTTGTAATGCTGCCTAGTTGAAGCTTCCCAGCATTGAAACTAATATAGAGGTAAAACAACTTCTACAGAAAAGTGACGGGTTATCTGTTTTTCGGTAAAGCTGAGACGCTCGAAAACCCAAAATAAGTTTAGACAAACTTCAACCGTAATGAAACCGAATGCATTTAATGACCTCAAAAAATCAAATCTAATACAAAATATAGAAACAAAATTTAATAGAAAAAGCAAAACAAAAGAAAGAAAATACCCAAAATTAGGATGGAAAGTTCGAAAATATAGTTCTGACTTTCACTATACAGGATATCTTGGGGTAATATCTGAATTTTCAATCTAAATTTGAAATAGAGGGATCAAATCAAATGAATCGAACAAAGATTTATTATCATTATTACTTTCATTTCAGTAACAGTTAAATTGTTTAGAAAAGTTGACAATTGTTTTTTTATTAGTCTTATAACTAAAAAGTTACTTAATATCATACCCCATACTTTAACAATTTCAAGTATTCCTGATATTTTATTGTATCATGACAATTTAAAGCACAAAAAAAAGCTGTACTGCATGAAAATGTTAAATTGCACTATCGTGGTATAGCTTCATTTAAGCAGTACGTTTGAAGAGTCTAGTTTGTATGATCACATTCTCCGAAGTATAACAAGGATGTGGGGTCCGTACATTGGCGGCTTTATCCAATTGAATTTACTGTTGTCAAAAGTCGCCAGTGAACAGATTGAACCCTATACCTTAGTTATACTTTGGAGAATGTAAATTGTTCAACTACAACTTTCATATACGCAATACTATTTATGAACTAATGCAGTAAAACATACAAAGATAGGTTTTCTCAACCAGACTTATTATCAAAAGTTTTAAAGTCCATCGTTAGAATAATTCAGCAGAAATAAACATTTTTAAATGTTTCAAAAATGAAACCGAAAAATACACGGAAGACGTTCCAGTCCTTAATTTTAAGAAATAAACGGTACACGTTCCGCCAAAAGTCCATACTTTAAAGAACGACTAAAAGATGAATATAACGACTAGGACGACTACAAGATGAATATAATGTTTCCAGTGCTCTATTACACTAAGTTCCTTATTCTCTTAATTGCTAAGTGGCGCGCCATCTTGAAGCTTCTTCAAAAGTGCGTCCATAAAAGTCTTAATAATGCATCGCTCTTTCCACTGGAATCCCTTGTAAACTTCGAGGTGCTTTAAACGCGGCCTGTTCCATTCCAGAACTCATCATCATAATAAACGCCAGCATTAAAACAAAATGCCGAAGCCCGTGGCTGTTCTCTCGAAATTCGTTCTAAATTCAGAGGTGCCCATAAAAATCCTTTCGAACACCTAATCTGCGCGGCCATTTCGCTACATACGTGATTCGCGGCTAATGCCTCTCTTTTCCTTGCTGCCAGGAATGCGACAATGGTCTAAGAACGTAAGTGACTTGAGTGAATATCGTTATACAAAAAAATCTATAAACAATATAGTATCATTATGAAACTTTAATGTCTCGTAATTGCAATATCTTGCTGTATAAATTATAAAACGATGAGGTAAACAATTACATAAAAATAAGAAATCGGTAAAAGGTTCATCTGAATTAAGGACAATGTAATAACCATATGGTAATGATTGTCGTATTTAATTTATAAGGGTATTATCACGCATTTTTTTTATATTTTATGTATGAATCACTAATTTAAATGAATCACTAAAAAATGGATCCTTTTATCATGAGACTTTTCTACCATGCACTTTTATTTCAATATTTTAGTAAAAAAAGTTTTAAAAAAAACAAAAAATATTGTTAATTAATATAAATAAAAAATATTTAAGAAGCGTAAGATTTAAAAAAAACTATGAGTGCCTTTAAGAGATCTATAGTTAATATTGAAAACTATTTTTAAAATGACGTGTGAATATTCGACTTAAAAAAGCTAGCTTAAAATTATACAATAGAACTAGAAATTGAACACAATTACCATAATAACCACAATAAATTTTAAAAAAATATATGCCTGTTAAATGAAAAAAATTCCAACGAAGTGTTGGTATAAAATTCATGAATGGAAACTTATATAATATCTACGCATATTTATGTACACATATTCGAAAAATCAGTGTAGTCAAGACTTAAATTCTCTGTTTTCTTGATCCTTTTTTACACTATTCATTTCGAATTTCAGACGACAATCAATTCTGTAAAACTTTAATCCTCATGGGAACAAAAGTAAGAGCAGCACGATCCTTATTGATTTTCTCGAAAAGAAAAGGAAACCTAACGACCTGGAAAGCAGCTAGTGAAAAAAAAAAACAGACTGTAGATTCTGTAGTCTGCTCGTACAATAGGGTCAACGGAACAAACACAATCGCGTTTTTATTGTTTGTTTTCATTATTCATTGTCTTTTTTGCAGTTTCATATAGCGATTTTTTTATAGAAATCATAAAACCATTTTTCCCACAGGATATATTTTCCCCTCCACTAAACACTTTTATCTCCATGTTTAAAGTGGAAAAGACCCAGTTTAACTCTATATGTATTTTAAAATAGGTTTTATATAATAAAGTTTATAGGTTAAGTAAGTTAAATTAATATAGGGTGTATAAAGGATAGTTAACTATTGACGTATTATAAGTTTTTAGTTTTAATACAGTTTTACTTTTTTTAAAAAATAAAGCGATTTTGGGACTGTTTCTTAAATTTTAAAATCTGATGACTGAATTTTCGAGTAAATATTAATCTAGGCGAATTTTAATGTTTATAATATTTTATTCTTTCTTGGCCATTCTAAATAAAAAACACGAGCTTTTGATTTAAACTGTTTTTGTTGTGAAATTTTAACATGCATGGGCATATAACTGGTAAACAAAGAGTGAAATGTGCAAAAAAAGTTTCGTAATGAAATGTAATTCGCAAAACAGAAGTTTTAAGTTACAAAACTGATTTGATTAGTTATCCTAAATACCACCTACTAAGTGGAAACCACACATGACTTTACTTAGACAAAAGTTTTTAGTATTGCATACTTTTCTGGTAGGAAGAAAACTGATTATGTAAACATTCTTTTTGGAAAAGTTTTTTAGTTAAATAACTCAATAGGTCGTACATGCATGGGAAAAGATTATCAACTGCAACCTATATGCAAATCTGCACCAATATAAAAAAAATCCCATGTATAGCTTTTCATTCTTATGGGATCGCAGTTTACCACGATGAATACCTTACTTATAAAATCCAAACGTCGAAAAGGTATTCAAAGTGGTTTTATTAAACAACAATGTTTGTCTACAAAATTTCAACCCTTCAATCGGTAGTTAGACAGTAATCCCATTCCTTACATCACTTTTACATTTAATACCGATCTTCGCCCACCCACTGCTTTCCAACAATCCGCCCACTTGCTAATTTAAAGATTTTTCCTCAAACCCAGCGACCGAAAAGGAAGCAGAAAGACAACTCAAGACCTCATAATGCTGCATAATAGATTTTAATAGCGTTTCCGTTCGAAGGTGAAAATGTGTTCTTTTTCTTCTGAAAATACTGTTGCAAATGAGTATTGGGTGTATTCGAATCCCCTCCCCCTAGTTCTTGGACATGTGGATTTCGTGCAGACGAGGAGTTGATGAGCAAATGTTTGCTTTTCGCCAACAAGCGGATTTTTCGTCTTGAGATATTATTCGGTTCATTATTTAGGGTATGCTTGAGGAAGACCCTGATGTGCATAATAGGTTGGCTTATTATCTCTGTGTAAACTTGAAAGGAGGGATTTTGAGTAGAGTTCTGGGTACTTGAGTAACTCCCGTATATGTTTTTATGTTTATTGGTCTGTATTGTTTTGGAAAGAATATTTTAATTTTGGCGGTGGTTTGATTAGCATAATTTAAATTTATATTATTAAAATAGCTTTGTAAAAGTATTTACAAATACTATATTATTAAATGGTTCCGCTGAAAAAGTTTGGTTTTATATATTTAACTTATCGTCTAAAAAGGAAAATCGAAATTTGTAATCTTGTCTTCAAGCACTTTACTTTTTTTAAATTTTACATTTTTCATTGGTTTATAAATATAATTTTATTGAATTTTTTTTAACTTATTTAAATATACGCTTGGAAGGAGGTAAAATTATTAAATGTTTAAGGTAAAATGGTTTCCCTTTTAAGTTGCATAAACCTGTTATACTTTAAAACAGTCATCATTAAGGAAACGTTTAAATGTTATTGCGTTTATTGAAACAATGCTAATGTTTGTAATAGACTAATATTCAAAATCCCACTTTTATACTTCAATTCCCACTTTTATACTCAAGTGCAAAACAGAAATGATTTAAGATAAATGAGGAACCAAAAATACGCTTTTATGGTCGAAGATAATTAATTTTTCTTACTATAATTAACTGCAATGTTTAATGCTTTACAAACAAAAATGATGAGTTCCTTTATAAATTAATTAAAAACTAATTTAAAACCAAGATAGAAATATAATTTTAAAGTTATTATGTGTTACGACCCACATCTCGACGAAAACATGGTACTACTACTATCAAAGCATACATAACTTACATTCTTCCACGGCACTAAAAATTCTTCCAGGCCGACCCGCCTCTTCCCACATCTCCCAATTTCCCAAGTCGATACTAAAAACCCATCCTGTGACCCTCCCTCGACAATAAAAGGACCCTTTCCCTTTGCCCAATGTCATAATATATCATAGCGATGTGCATCTCAGTGATAGCTTCATAGGGACCACAAGACTCCGCACTCCAGGCTTTTCAATGTCTACCAACAACTGCCTGCAACACTGTCGGGTCTATTGTCCGCCTGATGATCCCGCTTTGATGGGTATAAAAGACTGCCATCTGTTACACGCTGCTTTGGAGGATTTCTGTAGAGGGGCCTCTCTGTGTTTGGTTTTGTCGGGGGGTTAATATTGGCGGAGTGTGTACTATTAAAAATGTGTTTGTGCATATATTGGGGGTTTTGTAAAGCGTTATTGAATAGCTAGAATTTTTTTAGTTGAAGGGGAAAAAACTGTATTGGCATGTTTTGATTTATTGTGTATATACTGTTTCTTTATATGGAAATGTTTAAAGTTTGTATTTATGAATGAATTTTTTAATTATCAAAAATGTAATTGGTGTTTCTCCCAACACAAGAAAAGAGCTTCTTATGAGATTCAACAGGAACGAGCAAAAGTACATATTTTGTTATATTTAAACTCAATATACATTCTAAAAAATGATTCCTTTAATTAATGGAAATAGAATAGGCAACAGTTTTGCTGACTCCATATTTCCATTAATTGACACTAGTTTTGTTTATTTTTATCTCCGTTTCAGAAGAGAAAAATTACGTTCATTGACATCATTCCCGTTTAATTTTCTCTGTTACGAAGAAAAAAGTAATCTCTCCAGTGATCCCTGGGAGTATGCTTATTATTGTTATAAAAAAATAAGTAAAAAATCTTTTATGCGATGGTCGTCGTTTGTTAGAATTAAAGAACTTCCAAATTTTCTCTCCAAATCCCCCTATTTGAAGATATTATTTTAAATATTCAATGCATGTACAAATATTTGAAATGCTAGTCAATTTCAAATATGAAAAAAACGTTTGAAACACATCAAAAGAATATCTCTACCCCTTGGTATAAACATATTTTATTCAAAGTACCTAAACAATTGCTTATTTTCAATAAGCTAAAAAGGTATCCATATTCTCACAATTAATATTTTCTGCTTTTATTCCATCGGAAAACGATCAAATCTTCATTTTACAGAGTATATAAAACTATTCTTTTTGAGGCTAAGAGAAGGAGAGTGCAACACAATGTAAGCACAAACGAGAACAATGAAAACCCTTTCACTTAGAGAAAGAAAAGTGTCACTATCGGAAATAACTACACAATACTAGCCCTTGAATTAAAGCACTTGAAAGTAGGCTAACTAAATTCTAGCAACTTGTGCTTGCACTTGACGAAAGAAAATCTTCACTCCTAATTATCAAATGATTTTATTTAAACTACCTCTAAACAATTATGAACTTTTAAGATTCTGATCTATCTTTTACCACAATTTGTGCACCCATTTTTTTATCATAAATTTTAAAATTATATTACTAATAAACTTAATAAATATTCCACCTTTTTCATTTGGATCTGATTTATACAGAGAAAAGGCCGTTGCGGGCCGTTGAAAGGTTAATAAGCTAAATGTATCTAATACTTAACTATTTATTAAAACTTTTTTTTGATTTTGTTCTTTCTGAAAACTATAAAATCTTTATCTTGTTTGATCCAGGAAACAAAACTATTCTTTTTTGAGGGTAGCGTGCACCAAGACAATTCTCGATGCCAAGTCGTTAAAAAGAGCACAAAGAAAAGAAACAATTTCACTTAGAGGAAGAAGTGGCACTATCGGAGATAACAAATACTGGGCAAATAATTAAAGTACTTGAAGGCAGGTTATCTAATTTCTAACTACTTGTGTATGTATTTTATGCAGTTCTGTTTTAAATATAAATATGTATGGAACTATATGATTTATAGGAACAAAAGTCGATTTCAAACATAACAAAAGGTAATCTTCACTTATAATTATCAAATACTAACTTTTAATAAGCTAAAGGTATCTAATATTAAACTATTAATATATTTTTATTTTGTCCTTCCTAAAAACGATAACATCTTTATTTTGTCCAGCAAACAAAATTATTATCTTTGAGAAGGATAAGATAAGAGCGCACACTACGACAATTCTCGATGCCAAGTCGTAAGTACAACAGAGTACATAAAGAAACCCTTTTACCTAGAGGAAGTGTCACTATCGGAGTTAACAGATACTGGCCCTAGAATTAAAGCATCAGAAGGTAGTCCAACTAATATAACTACTTGTGTTTGAATTTGAGGGTTTTAAGTATAAATGTGGGTGGAAGATACGATTTATGCGAACAATAGTGAATTTCAAACGTAAGGAAAGAATCTTTATTCGGAATTTGTAACTAATTTTATTTAAACTACTTAAACGATTACAAGCTTATAATAAGCTAAAATATTTAACGTTTTCTGATTTTTGTCCTTTCTGAAAATGATAAAATCTTTATTTTGCCCAGCAAACAAAACTATTCTTTTTTAGAAGGATAAGATAAAAGGAGCGTGCACCACGACAATTCTCGATGCCAAGACGAAAGAGCACAAAGAGAAGAAACCCTTTCACTTAGAGGAAGAAGTGTCACTATCGGAGGATAACAAATACTGGCCCTAGAATTAAAGCACTTGAAGGTAGGCTTTCCAATCTCCCATAATCGAGTTAACGAAAAAGACGAGACTACATCCATCACTACTTGCGGAATCGACACAAACGTTTCTCAAACGTGTTTTTTGCTGCTCTGATTTTCTTCTGGATTTTTCTGTTTGTGAACGTTTTTTTTTGTAAAGAGCTTCTGAAGTTGATTCTTTTAGTGGAATATATTGGAGAAGAAGGCATTTGGAAGTGGGTGATAAAATGCTTTATTCGTTTCTTTTCTTTTTCTTCTGGTCGGGAAATGAAGGGTTGTGATATTTTTTCTGGCGCAAATGGATTCGGCTGTCTATCATGGTATTGGCTGCGTAGAATATGATTCTAGCAATAAATAAAGGACTGGAATGCCAATTTACTTAAGAATTTTGCCCACAAAGCACTTCTGTTCGATATCATTTGGTCTAATAATTTATATCCGTCAAATTTTATGATGAGCTGTTAGCAGTTTTGACAAGTCGAAAGAAATGTATTGGAAATTGGTAATGGGTTTTTAACTGATGACTGTAAAAGAAATGGCGTTTCTGTCAAAAATTCTGATCATATTAGCCAATTCATTTGAGTTGTACTTTAATTCACAACCAATTAGGCTATTGCAAATAAAGTTGGATAAGTTGCTTGGTGAATATTCACAGCTTTGTATATTTTTTAAATTATAACTCGAAAAGCTAAAATATAGCATTTAAACGTGTTGCATATTTTTAAAATCATAATATATTTAAATACAATATGACCTACCAACTGTATACCTAATATGATTTTTTTAGAAAATAAATTTTTAACGCGGTATGGTAAAATGGACCATTTGATTCTTCGGTGATACATTTTAAACACGGAATGCTTGGTAAATATTTATATGTAGCTTTATATATTTTTTAAAATTTTAACTTTAAAAACCAAAATAAACAGTCTAAAAGGGTTGCATATCCTTTTAAAAAATCATAAATATATTTAAATTCAATATTACTTACTAACTGTATACTTAATATAAAATGTTTTAAAAAAATAAATTTTAAAACATGGTATGGTAGAAGGGGCTATTTGATTATCCTGTGATATCTTTATTTTGAGTATTGTCATTATTTTTAATTATCCATTTATAAATTCATACACACTGTTAGTACAGGCCCTCGACCTCTTGCTTGTGCTACATAGTTCGTATTTTTTTGTATTTCTTGTCTTGCTAAATAAAAAAAAATAGTTATAACAGTTTCACTTGATACATGCCCACTTAAAACAATTCCCACGCTGTTTTACCCATTTAATTACGGTCCGCCCTCCTGCCGAATCGGGCAAATTCAGCGTGAAACCCAAGTCAGTTCCTACCCCAACCAACTGACACAACCAGCAAAGATGCTCGCATCATTAGACAGTGATTAACGAGCCTAGATGCCGGGGACTAGATACTAACATGAAAGCCTGTGCTATTGTCACGGGTGAAATGTGGGGTCAGGTCTGTTGTGCTTCAACCGGACCTGATCCTCCGGCCTGATATGGGACAGAATGGATGTCCTGGGAGTTGCGGTAAAGTATTGTGGTACTGTAAATAATGGAAATTCAGTTAACAAAGTGGTTTGAAGTTGACTGTTGGACTCCCGAGCGTTTAAGCTAATTGTTTGCTGTTGCGATTGAATTTTGTTTGTGGCCCATAAGAAGTATTTGATGTATATGACATCAGTGGTTTGAGTGTAGGGTGAACATTGTTATTTGTTGGTTTATTTATGTTTGGGAAGCTAAACAATATTTCTTTTATGAGTAGTTAATTTTATAAAATAGCAAAAAGGAAATTTAAGGAAGATGTCAAAAGAATTCGGGCCCAAGAATAATTAGGACAAACCTAACCCAAATTTATACAAATAACTTTTTTAAGCACATCATCGGTTCGACATTGAATAATGAATATTTAAATATAACCCACCTCCACTAATATTTGGAGAAAAGTAATAATCCACTAACTGCACGTTCGCTTGGAGGAAACAGAATAGTGTTTCCGAATTTAAAAAAGTTAAACGCGGCACATCAAAAGGTGTATGTAACTGATAAATTCAGCTGCACTCCTTTCTGGGAAAACAGTTACTTTCAAAATGACTTATTCCTGTAGTCGTGGAGATTGCTAGTTTTTACGTAATTAAGCTTTTAAAACCTACTGCAAATTAAGAAAAGGCATTTTAACTTGACAACTAATTTAGGCGTTTTGTTTAAAGCCAATAATCTTGCCACAACATTCTACTAGTAAAACTTCTTATTATGCATTCAAAAATAGAGCCACCAGGTTAAAAAAAAATCCTCTTTTGCCCAAAAGCAGTTGAAATCTTTATGCTACAACTGTATACTAAATAACGGGAATTGAATTACCAACAGCTTTCACTAATGGTCGATACACCCTTCTCCCAAAAACGAATAATCCACCAACAGTTTAACAGGGTAGAGGAAACACAAAAATGGATATTTCTGCATTTACAAAAGTCAAACCAACACGACCCCCTAAAAAAAGATCCATCCAACAAGTTAACGCAGCTGCACCACCATTTTGTAAAGAGCCTCCACTCTGTGCAAAACTGTCACTACCGCAATGACCAATTTCTGTGGTTGAGTGATTGTCTCTAGTTATTAGATAATTATGATTTTTAAACTGATTATAAAGCCTGAAAGGGAGGTTCAAAGTTGAAAGATTTATTTTAATTGGAGAGAACTTTATTTTAGCGTTTCTTAAAAGCTAATAATCTTGCTTTCACATTCTATGAGAAAGCCATCTTAACATTATGAGAGAACATAAAGAGAGACACCAAATGAAAGATATCCGATTTTGCCCCAAAACATAGTTGAAATCTTAATGTACACAAGTATGATAAATAACGAAGATTATACTCCAACAGCCCACACTAATCGTTGCCATGCTTCTCCTTCTTCCCCCCCCCCTACCCCAGAAAAAAAGAATTATTCACCAACCAACGGTTCCACCAAAATGGAGGAGGAAGCACAAAAATGGATATTTCCGCATTTACAAAAGTCAATAAAACACGACCCCTAAAAAAAGGCCCATCCAACAAGTTAACGCAGCTGCACTACTATTTTGTGTGCGAGTGTGCGAAGAGCCACCAAACTGTCACTCCCCAAATGACTGATTCCTTGTGGTCGCGTGGCCGAAGGTAGGTCGGTGATTGCCCCTTTTGTGTTGTGGTCGCGTGTCTGTCGGACAGCGGATTCCGGACGGGATAATGAGTTCCTGTGTTGTACATGGATCTCGCTTCTGGAGGACTTTTTGTCGATGGGCGGTTTTGATTGTCCCCATTGTTCAAGGGGGGTTGGAACAACTTGTCAACTAGGCGGGCGTTCGAGCTTGATGGAGGTGGTGTCTGTATTCGTGTTCCGTTTGACGCTTCGGTGAGCAGCAGCGATCTCACTCGATTTGGATGAAGTTATTGTTAAGGGAAGTCGATTTTGAGAGATGTGGTTCGTTTATGTGGTTTAAATTGGGAGTTTTGTAGGGGTTTGTATTCGATTGTAGTACCCGAATATGGGTTTTTGTTGAAAGAGGTACTACATGTTTATTTTTGACGTCAAATATATGTTTGGGTGAATAATTGGCAATTCATAACGTTTCTTTTATAAAACCGAAAATAAATTGAAGTGTTCTAGGAAAGAGGGAAAATAGATAAAAAAAATATTCAATAAATTCAGTGCTAATCGAACTGAACACGGAAAAATAGCTTATTAAAAAATAATCTTTTTTCCAATACGCCCCTTTATCATGTAAATACAGTGGATCGCTATTTCAGTGGAAATTTATACCAAAATCCACCTTTTCAAAATAATTTTGTAAAAAATATTTATAACTGTCCGAAATTGAAAAAATTAAAAAATTAAGCTGGGACGTCCTTTTTTTTAATATATTCTTATTAGAAGATGGATATTTAAAAGTATCATCTCTAAAGCTCAAATACTTGATTTTTTAGCTTCCACTTAAAAAACAGTGAATTTTTATTGAAATTTTAGTGATTCTTATCGTTATAAATGAAGTTGATAGAGTAAACTAACTATTTAAATCTTTAAGAAAAGAAGTTTAACAAGTTATTTTAAAAAAGAAATCGTATAATGCGGATGGTTTTTTGGCTAATATTCGAGTTTTAAAAAATTGCACGCATTTGCACTTTTTCGTACAGTCTATTTACTCATTTGTTAGAATGCTAAACATTTATTTGTATTGAAACTAGCTGTGCAAACTTGAGAATGTTCGATTTTTTGTTACATTTTGTTTATTCATTCAATTATTTAAAATTCCTAAAAAAAGCACACAATGACAAAAGTAGTAATCAAAAAAGGTGTTTCTCTAATCTACAAAGATGTTAGTTTATGATTAAAAAACATGAATAGATTTAACCTAAGAAACCCGCAATAAATTCAGTAAGATTTTAAAAATTACCTTTCTGTAGTGTAAGTCTTGTGTGTAAAAAGTGATTAAAACTACACCTTGAAAAAAAATTGCGGAATAGCTGATCTACACTTATTAAAGCCAAATAATGTAACGTGCTTTAGTTAATTTGTTTTATTTTTCAAATTTAAAGAGCTTGTAAGCTCCTCTTAAATTGCGACTTACACTGCAGTTACACGGAATTAGCGTACATATTTTAATTCTAGCTCACTACTAGGTATAGGACCACTGACCTGGACCCTGGCTTCCGTGAGGTCGGTCTTCATGGCGATCTCCTCCCTGGTGTAGATGTCTGGGTAGTGCGTCTCCTGGAAGGCCCTCTCCAGCTCCTTCAGCTGCGAGCTGGTGAAAGTGGTGCGGATGCGTCGCTGCTTCCGCTTCTCGGTCAGGACACCGTCGTGGCCGGTGTACACTTTGTACGGGAGACCACCTGTAATGTGAAGAGAAGTATTGTAGGTAATCGTTTCCGGCTGTTTATTTCTAAAGCTTGGGAAGGATATTTGACACAGTTAAATTACGCTTCTTAATATAGTACCCTGGTCAAGTGAAATATTATTTTGATGGCATGGATACTTTTGGTAACTATTTGTAGCTTTAGTTTGTTATATTCAACACACCAAAGAATGCCGTGTAAATTTAAACCACGGTGAAAAGACGTGGTTGACACTACACGGATATTTGAGCAACATCGTTCGGTAATGACGTCGGTACTTAGGATTTTCCCACGAACCAGGAAGAATATTGTTGAAGGCCGGATCTGACGACCGGGGCACGTAGGGCACATCGTCACTATTTTTAGAATCTTTCGTCTGTTTATTTTTATAATAAGTACACAGAGATTTAACACAGCCTAATGTAATACAAACGCGACTTAATTTTAAATCGCAGTCAAGTAACGAGTTTCACACCTGAATAAGATGGTTTTTAAAATAGTGGTTCATCATGTATATCCAGTGCGATGAATTTAACCTAACCAAAAAAATTAGTTGTTCAATAGTCCTATGTTTGGTTTTCTTGGATAAATTTCTCTCGTGAAGGATGTTTTTTTAACTTGTGGTTGGTCCCGCGATCGAGTCCCGGTACCACTGAAGACCTACCGAGTATATGCGGAGAACGTGATCGTTAAATCTGTTGGGTCCGAAAGTCCTGTGGTCGGTCATTGCGCAGTTTACTACGGGTACAGGTTCCTGGAGACTATTTCCCTCCCCTTCAGGGACATGTCTTAATTGTGGAGGTGGCAATAGATGGCAGCATCTGTCTTGTATGTTTGGGTATGTCCTTCTTGACGAAGGTTTATAAGCGGGTCTTTGTGACCAAGCACACAAGCCTGAAAATATATGTCTACCAACCAACCAACCAACTTGTGGTTCGCAGATTGTAAGTCTTTGGATTAACATCACGTGCCGCCCGGCGGCGCAACGGTTAGGGAGCTAGCCTTTGGAGCCTCTGGGTTCGGGTTCGAATCCCGGTAAGGCATGGATGTTTGTGTTTGTCGAGTATATGCGGAGTACGTGCTCGTTAAATATGTTGGGTCTGAAAGTCCTCCAAGTTCCCATACCAAATCAATACCTCTGGGGGTGACAAGCCAATTCTGGGGATCCTCTAGTTGGCCTTTGTCTCTAAAAATTAGATGGATCCACTTATGTGTGTGTGTTGTCTGTTGTGTCTGTCTTACTTGACGAAGGTTTATAAGCGGGTCTTTGACCAAGCACACAAACCTGAATATATATGTCTACCAACCAACCAACATCACGTATACATTTTTGTCTATTAATTAGGGTTTCATTGTTTTAGGTTTGAATAGATTGAATTCTATTGCATTTTGAACTAACAAAACATTTAAGTGACAAGAAATTAAACGATGAATCACAAAAAGCTCATGTATATTATCATAATAGTATCTGAACAACAGAGCTTGGAATCATTTTTTGTTTTAAATTTTCATAGCATGTTAATAAAGGTTTGATTTTTATTTTACTTTTCGACTACTTTAATATGCATTGATCAGATCAACAAATAAAATAAGTTTTTTTATGGAAAACTTCAGAGCTGTAGATTTTCAATATACAATTTATATGTAAAGTCATAGAATAAAAACCATTTTATTTCTTTAGTAAATATTTTAATAACTAATACAGATAAAATAAAAAAAAATAAAAAGCTAATACGCTTATACATTTCTTTAATAAAATTTTTAGTCACTGCTTTAGATAATGCAGAAATCAAATGTATAGGGGGAACTAGGGACATTTGACCCATAAGGATACGTGACCCAATGTCTTTTCCTCAGCAATGGAAAAGTTTTGTGAGTTGAAAGTGGAACCACTTTTTTCCTTTCAGCCAGCTGATCATATGGTGAAAAAAACGAGCTGAATCATTGCGTATGTGTTTAGTTATGCGAAGAAATATGTTTTCATGCACTGAAAGTAAATTTTTGAGGCCGTAAGGTTTTTCGGTCTATATTTTTTGGTTTAAAGGAACGATTAGTTAGATGTTTAGTTCATTCTTTTAGCTACAATTACATGCATAATAGTGTCAATGTATTTATTTGCAAATGACTTGGTTTTAAGCAAAAAAAGTGCAACTAGGGATACTTGATTGACCCAAGTCAATTAGGGATACGTGACCCAAGTAAATAACAAAAAAGTAGGCCGAAGTATACCAACTAAATATTTTTTACAATCACGGGAGTACCAGAAAATGACTGGGTTCTTACCAAATATCGGGGTAAACAAAATATAAGAAGATTTTTTGAGAAGGCACAAGAACAAAATTCTGACCAGTTTTAGAACTCTCAGTTTGCAAATAAAATAGATGGAAAATGTTTTGAATGGCCTGAAATGAATAATATATCCCAAGTTAATAATGATAAAATGGAAGCGATTCTTCAACCACCTGTGTTTTCTCTGTAAAATAAAAGGATCCCCAGTTTTGTATTTAAAAAGTCTTTACGTTTAAATTTGAATAGTTCGTTAAAATAAAAATAATTAATGCGATAAAAATAGGAAGTAATAATTTGTTTTCTGACAAAAATTTAAAAACATACGTATAAACTTTATATGATGTTAGTTTTGTTATCATGTAAAATTATTTTGATAATTTAAAGTCCTACTAATAAATATATGGGTTGGGTCCCGCATCCCTAATGGGTGGGTCATGTATCCCTATACATTGGGACACATGGCCCAAAACTAAAGTTTTAAATAATTTATATTTTACTAATATCGCAGTTCTGATTATCGCTTCTGAAAAATACTAATATATATTGTGTAAGACTTATTAAAGTATAAATTGACTGCATTTGCACATCCATAAATTGTGTTTTTTAAAATTAACAATCCAAAAACTACAAGTTGGGTCATGTGTCCCTGGTTCCCCCTATGTATAAATTATTCTTAAAAATTCCCTCAATTAGTTTAGTTAAGCTAATTATTTAAGATATTTTGCTAGTCATAACTACGATATTAGAATTAAAATATTAGGAATAACAAATTAAAATTGAAATACCATCCAAATTTCTCAAACTTTTATTTAATTTCAGAAAATTTTCTAACCTAACATCACTGAATAAACCTTCTTACTTTGAGAAACTCATCCAATCGAACAATTTGTTAGAATCAATTATAATTGATTGATTAAAAGCAATATATGTTCAGCGATAACACCCCAGCAAGTAATATTCTAGTTAGGGAAAACTAATCAACGTTTCCTTTTTAATAAATGAATTGTTCAAAACGATGACGGAATAAATTAGAGCTCCCAACTATTTCATCACTTTCCAAACTTATTTTCAGACTTTTTGAACTTATTAACTTGGAAGTTCATTTCATGAGTTGGTAGGAGTTGTAATTGACATTTTTGGAAACATTAATTTCATATCTATAATTCTATATCAAAGCTACAAAAACGCTTTCTCGAATGAACCCTGGTAGTGACTATAAGTTCCTTATTTCAGAGTTATTTGAATAAAACGTAGGTACGGATTTAAAAAAATGAAATTTTGTCTATAGTATATTAATCGGATGATAACTTATTTGGAAAAGTAATGAAGTTATGGAATAATGGAATTGAGTGATGATGTCATGGAGTTTGAATAGTTTGTTGAGAGATAGTTTTGTCTCGAATAGAGAACCATACTGTTTTGGATCTGTTTCTTTTGAATCCATATTCGGCATTATCGCATGCACGACTTGACCTGAGTTATCTTTCTTCCAATTTTTAATCCTATTTCACTACTCTATTGCACCATTGCATTAATTTATGACACACAAATACTTGTTTAATCATTAGAACATCCACAACATTTTACCTACTCCGTTAAAGGATTTCTGTATCTAACTAAACTAGGAACTAGAGCTGTATTTTTGAACCTTCATAAACGACTTCTTTGTGGTCCACATAGGTTCAAAATCATTAGACTTAAAATAAAACATAGGTTTACAACTTTTTCAAACCTCGATTGAGGAGTTCCTAATTTGCGAATCTTACCGCTCCCGGAAAGTGCTAAAAAAGAAAACTTCGAACGACGCAGAAACAATGCCTAATTAATCAAAGTGCAAACTTAACTTCGGTCTCACAGTTATCAGACCTGGGGGGGGGGGGACCTAATCTCGCAAAACACACTTTTATTATGTTTTAAAAAGTCGACGCTGAGAGAGTAGGGAAAACTATAATTAAAATTTATGACTGGTTTCAATTTCGTGAGGAGCCGCGTAATAAAGTGTTGCCACTCTCTAATGAACAAAAGTCCGAAATGGAGTTTGAGTTTTTAGAAAAAATTAAAAACTCAGGTTTATTTAACGTTCTGCAAGGAATGACATTAAACGCATGGCGCGTTAAAATGAAAAGAAAATAATTAAAATTTTTGATTGCGCGGCTTTAACGTTTGGTGGAAAAATGTAGTTGCATACTGTTTGGTTGGAAGTTCTGTTTAACAACCTAAGTAATTAGGGTAGTAATAAATGTGTACATTAAATATGTTTGGTTACTTAGTAAATTAAAGTTTGAGCCATTTATTAATTAAAACAAAAACTTTTAAATAGAAAGTAAATAAATTTAGAAAAGAAATAAATTTTAAAATAAATAAATTTAGAAATAAAATGTTTATTAACGAAACTAAACGTTATAGCAACATAACTAAACTTTGGAATTAAGTGCTTATCAAATAGTTTATTTATTTGTTTGTTTATAGTTGTATTGGAACTTTATACACATATCTCTCTGTATAAGAATAGATAATTAGAATTAAGATCAAACAAACTTATTAATAATATTGATCAAAATTGCGTTTCACTTTCCTAGTAAGGAATAGCTTAAACGAGTGTTATTGCAAGTTTTAAATGTAAAATCTTGTCATACCGCATCGTGCATGATGCATAATTTCTTTCGAAGAAGTAATGCAGGACGTACGTTCAATTTTTTAAAAAAATATATAATTGAAAATGTATAGTATTATTACCAAATTTAATTTACTTTAATTTCAAATAATAATATAATGATAATATGTTAAGCAGTCAAATTAAATCAAAATTTATGTGTTGAAATGAAAAACTTGTTTACAAATGCCTTAAATTAATTTTTTTACATTCTTCATAAAATGCGATATCGTTATTTAAGATTTATTTTTTGAATTTAAGGAAAATATAATTTTTTACAAATTATAACCAATATGTTAGCATATTTTGCATTGAAAAGTAAATTTTTGAAAACTGATTTTACGTCACTTGAGAACAAGACATTCAAATTCTCACAAAAAAAATTAATTAGTTTGTATTTCAGATGGAGCTATTTCGAGCATTAAACATCAGATGAACTTCTGTATTTAAAATATTTATTTTAACAAAAAGTTTTTTTAAACAAAAAAAATCAATTTTATAAGCCCCAAAAAAAAACCATTAAGTTCTTTTTATAAAATTCTGTTTTTTTTATCAAACAATAAAAGATGTAATCACTGAATATTAATAGGAAAATGACAATCCCAACTTTTAATAAATTGAAATTCAAAATTATAAACACATTTTGAAAAAGTTTTTTTAATCTTAAATATACCAATTTATTAGTTTTTCATATTTTATTTAACTGGAAAAGACCTTCTGTTAAAAAATTATTTTTTTAAAAAAACTACAAAAGCTTTTATAAAACAATTTAAAATTAGCTATCTTGTAATACAACTGAAATTTTCAGTGTATTTATAACCTAAATGCAGTGACACAACACCACTCAAAGACCTTGATTTCCGGAAGAAATCAGACCAAACAAACCCTTCAATCTAAGTCTTTAATAACACATATTACCCTATTAATTAGCCAAAACAACCCACAAAAAAACTCCTCAAACAATTACCCCCAATTATTCCTTCATCCACTAAATAAAACACAAGTAAGGAAAGGACTGGATAAAAATATCTTTATCAAAAGAGCTGGGCAGAACAAAAACCTGAGAACTTCTCTTCGTTGAAGAATGGCGCGAATTAGCATGCGCTGCCCTAAGAGTGGCACTGAATCGCAATTAGTGTTAATCTGATTTTTGCTAATTATTTCCGGTTACTTAATTAGCTCTGATAGCTGTGGTGGCAAAAACTGAGGGGTCTGATTCTTCTTCAACAGGTGGTTGGAGAAAACAGCTACTTTTTCATTTGAGAGTTGTCTTCCGAGTTTGTCATTTCTGCGGCATTAAAATGTGTCAGTGTGTGTTGGGCTGTGTTTTCAAGGAAAAATGTTTTTTGCACAGAAAATAATTAGTTCATGCTAATTTGATTGCTTGCTTTTCAACGGATATATTTAACATTTAAAATGCCTTTTTTATCTTTCGACCACAAAAACTTCTTTATATTTGCAGTTTTCCCTAAAAATACACAATATAATTGCACTTAATTTCAGGTACATTTTTTAAAAGCTATTACTAATTCATTTTATTATTATTATTTTTACATCAATATTAATAAAATGACTACTTAAGAAAATATTCCTAAACATATTTTTCAGAATTATAGAATTACTTGCAAGGGACGAAACTTTATAGCACCACAGGTATCTGCTGGGCTATCATACAAATCTAGGATGTTAGAGGGTTCCAGTTTATTGTTTATGTGCTTAAGTTTAATAGCTATATTATTTTTCCACTCACATTAAAAATACCATTTGTTAATTTCGGAATTTTGAATAGCTGAAAACTGAATAACATTTATTTTTAAACACATTTTATGAGTACGTACCTAACTAAAAATTTAAAGTTTTTGCATTTTTTCAAAAACTTTTTATATAGATGTAGTTAATAGGAATTAAACTTTATAGCACCACAGGTATCTGCTGGGCTATCATACAAATCTAGGATGTTAGAGGGTTCCAGTTTATTTGTTATCGTTCTTAGTTTAATAGGTGAATATTAGTTTTTCGACTCCATTAATAAATACCGCATTTGTTATATTCGGAATTTTCGAATACTCGAAAACTGAATAAAACATTCTTTTTAAACCATTTTATGAGTAGTCGTACTAAAAATTAAAGTTTTTTGCATTTTTTAAAAACTTTTTTAGTTGATTAGAGGTCTTGTTGAGTTAATAGGAATTTTGTTAAGTTAATTTGCTTTTTTTGCTTCTGTGTACTTAGTTTACTGAAGTATAAAACAAGGCAATATATACGAAATCTCCTATTTTTTCTTTTAAAAATTTTAAACTTGCACATTTGTGTTATAGATTCGGTTAAAAATTAATTCTTTAATATTAATAATTAAAGTTTTGCTGTTCTTCAAAGAATAACTAATACCATCATTTGATTATTGATTAATCAAATTAAATGCATAGCACTTTTTCTCCTAATTTTAAATATATATATATGCTATGATTTTATTAAAAGTCTTACACTTATTAAGTTTTTGATTATAAATCATAACTTTTTCATAGTTTCAACATTATTAAAGCCTTTTGTTATTACACATTGAATGTTATTTATATTTAAAAAAAGTATACACGCCAATTTAATCTTATATTTACCACTTTTAGGGATGTGTGGCTAAATTTAACGGATTTAATTTTTATGTTTTCCGTAATTAATTTTATAAAAGTTTATCATTGAAAATGTATCGTTTTTCTGACTTTTAGGTACATTCTACTTTATAAATAAGTGTTATTAAATCTCTTTCCTTCTTTTGGTTAAAATCATCCTCGATTTATTTCAACGAGTGTTTCTGAATTTCCGATATAAAATAATCATTATTCATGGTATTTGGAACTTGATATTATATAATTGACATTGACAATTGATAAATAACTGACATTGACAATTGATAAATAAGTGTCATTGACAATTGATAAATAATTGAAAATAATTATAAAGTATTCTTGCAATATCAACTGGTTAATAATAAGTTTCGTTTAAATGAATTTTTATATTATTATTTTTTTTAGATAGTTTAGCTGAAATAAATTTGGAAGTAAAAACAAAATTGTAAAAAGTTTAGTTTTAAAGGTTTTCATAAAAGTCGATTGCTAAAAGTTACATTTTTATAGAACAAACTTTACAATTAGGTAAACAGTTATTACGCATGAAATAAATTACATAAATCGAAACAAACCTAGCTGTGTATATTTTATCTATTTACGAAGAATTTGAAAATTTAAAATGTAATTTTACAATGAATTTTCATAGTTTTATAAAACATAAATTTTCTGTAAGAAGAAAATTGAAATATTCTATTTTCTAATATTTTGTTTCTTTGAATTGTCATTTAAAATAAACTTCTACGTATTTTAAAAAGAATAATTTACTATATGAAATCTATTTCATAGAACAGTCCATCAACTCCCAGCAATGTTATTGCAAATATCTTTTAAAAACTAATATGTTTTATATACTTTTGCTTCAAACATCGTCTTTTAATATGTTTAAGCACTTTTTTTTCAGGGATTTAATTAATAATAGTAAAATCACATTCGAATGATATTATTAAAACTTTAATAATAGCACAAAATATAATAGTTTCTGTGATTTATTAAAGGATAATAGAAAACCCGATAAAATAGTCCCAAAACATTGAAAATTATTAAACAATCAAAACAGCTATTTTAATATAACGGTTTCCCATACGAAACTTTTAATTAAAAAAAGTTTTAAGTTTTTGTGCGCAGTCTTTTTGCGTCATTTTGCATTAAGCATTAAAGATTTTAATAATCTTTACCAAGAGAAAAACAGAAATTATAGAATACGTTATTCTGTTTTGACGTTCCTTAAAAACATTTGTATAGAAATAGTTGTTATTATGTGTGTCAATTTGAAACAATTATTAAATTTATGTTCTGCAACTTGAAGAGTGATAAAAAAACAAAAACATTATTAATTAAGTTTTGAAATCACATTTTATTAAATTTTAATATTACTAGCAATTCTGATGTTTTCAAGATAATAAGAAAAAACTGGACATTTCGGATAAATCTGTTATGTTATATGTTTGTCAATAAAGTGTGTAAAATTTGTGGGTTTCGTAATAGTTTCAATTATCATAAATATTAAGTCTAATTAAATAATTATTTAGTATATAATTAATAAGTATACTTAACAAGCTATTTATTATTTTTCAGCTTATAATTCGATTGATTCAATACAAAATTAATTCATCGTGAATAACACTCAATTTTATAACTAATCCGATAAAATAATAATAATTTTTTTTTAATTTGGATAAAACTTTGGATCAGAAATATTTTGTTAATTTATAAATTCATGAAATAAATTTCCCTTTGATCAGTTAATGATGGGTTTCATCACTTACATATTAACTATAATGAAACCACATTTATGGTAAACATGCGCAAGGCATACGCTACTCACAAAAACTACTTACGACACCTGCTTCATGGTCACAAATAAACTTTTGGCTTATTATAAAATTTAAATATATTACTATTATAAAGTTAAGTTTTTCATTTTAAGAGTAAATACGAATTCATAGAGTCAAAAAGTTTTACTATGTCAGAAATCATTGAGCAGGAGTAGAGATTAGTCATGAGCTAAAAATGGATTTTAACAAATATAATGTTTAATAAGCAAATACTCACAACAGTTCCTCACAACTTACTTTTAAACCTGTACTAAAAACGACGTACAAATCCATGGCACACATTACATATCCTGTTTCAGAAGTGTCTCCGAAGTGCTGAAGGGAACTTTTAACCCACAAAAATATCCAAAGTCCGATGCTAGAAATCCAGAGGTTAGTCCACGTCGACCTCAACCTCAAACTGCATGCTACCTTCTGACCAAAAGGTAAGAAAACGGAGGGTTTTTCCCTCTAACCCAGAGATTTATGTGCGGCAATGGGCTATGATCAAATTTAGGGCGGTCTGGCCTTTCTTCTGCTAACCGGGTTAAAGCTTGCTTCGCCCAAATTGAGTCTAAGCAAGAAAAATGACGTATATTGGCCCGCTGAAGAAATATGAATCCGAGCCGGAGGAAATCAGGTTAGCTGGGATCTAAATAGTCATCCTCTGGATTATTCAGCATCGACCTGGCACTATCAAATTATTTAATTTCCGGGAGGCCTTTTCCTTTTTCCCGGTTTCTCCCGGCCACCCCCACCCCCTTTTTCCGGTTCCTCCTCGTAACTGAGTTACAGGAAGCCGTGTGGCGTTTAAAGGCAAAGGTTTTGCCCATTCCTGCAGCCGATACCAACCGGAGCAGCACTTCTTGGACGCAAGAGGACCTTTTGACAAGTTATGAGATCCGAATATCTATTTTTCTGAAGAAAAATATATGTCGTTTTGTGGTTTATGGATTAGTGACGAAATATTCTTGCTGGATTCAAAGTCAAAGGTTTAGCACATTTCTGGAGCAGAATATCTTGAACGAGGAGGACCTTTAAGGCAAGTTATAATGTCTTTTATATGTCTCTCTAATTTCACGACATAAAATATATTCCTTTTTAATTAGTCAAGAAAAATCGTGTGAGATTCAAAGACACAGGTTTTGACAATCTTGAAATCCAAAAAGGTTTTATAGGTTATATATTTATCAGTAAATACTTCAGTTACTAATAAAAATGTATTTTGTTTTATGAATTGCTAGAACATACACGTGGTTTTTTTTAAGGAAAATATTAATTTCATTTTTAATATCATTCAACAGAGCAGACGTTATTTTTTGGACATGGGGTGAATCATTTTGTCAGGTTAAGACTTTTTTATTAGGTTCAGGTTAAGATTTTTTTTTAGTTACTGCTATCACTTTTTTAACTATAAAATATAACTATGTATGTATATGAAGTATGATGATATCAGGTAACTTACTGTTATTAACGGACTGTAATATCTGATAACATACTGACTGTAACTGATATTAGATAACTTACTTTCTTAAAAAGCATAAATTAAAAATGCATGTTGCTTTGACCCTTACAGTTTGGTAAATATAGAATTCTTGCTACTTGTGTCTAAGGGATTTTTTTAGCTTTAAAAATGGTCAAATATAGACAGATATATTTTTATGCAAAAGTATTACCTTACTTAAAAATGTCGTATATGGTTGGTTAATGATGCTTCCTAATGTTGGCAAACAACTTTTAAAACCAAATGTGTAAGCTTAAAATAAAAATCTGTATTCCTTTGAATTCTAAATTTTTGTATAACTGGAATTCCTACAGATTTTCTGTTAATACATTCAGTGTTTTTCTTTTAAATTTAAGTCAGCATACGCTTTACTGAAAACTCTATAAATATTTTGTGTTAATCGATAGTTTTTAAAAACTTTTAAAAGCTATTGTAATATGTGGTTTTCTTGAAGTTGTGAAGTTGCTTTATATGATACTGTGCTTATTAATAAAAATGTGTTTTTAATTGATACCTCACACCATATTATCATAGCAATTAACTAACACGCCTATTTTTTTAATTAATTAAAACTAATCTTAAAAGATTTAGCAGGTCATATTTAGAGGTAAACAAATATTCAGTTTTAATAAAAATAAATTCAGCTAAGATACCATAACTATAGTACAATATATAACTATAGTACCGATATATAACTATAGTACCGATTACCATAACTATAGTACAATTCGTTTTTTGCTTAATGAATTTATCGTTTAATTTGTTTAAATAAATATTAAAAAATGCATACAGTTATACTTTTAAGGATAAACTGTGAAATTTCTCATTTCAACAATTTTTCTACATTAAAATGGCATTCAAAATACAACCACTTTATTTACTAGTTTAAGAAGCACATTAAAAATACTTTATGCATCAACAAATTTGTTTACCATATTCTCAAGTACACAAGCCTTTTTTGATCTAATATGTGCGTTAAGTATTCATTTATAATATGATTTACTTTTGTTTTTATACATAAAAAATAAACAACGAAAGAACACGCATAATAGATATCTCTAAAATTAGAGAGAAATAGCTTTACTTTTTAACATAAAAAGAACTACTATATTTTCATTTAACACAAAACACACACAACACTAACCAACAACAACTCTTATATTTACTTTCTAGGTCAAAGAAATACAACAGAAAACTACTCACTTTGCAGAGCCATCCCGGCGGAACTGAACACCGAAGCCGGGCCCTGATCATGCCTCGGCCTCGCGGCCACCATACCGCATGGCGGAGGCCCTACAGCCGAAGGGCCGCCGAAGGACCGCGGTACGGCCGCCGTGCTGTACCGGTACGCCGAAGTCATCTGGCTGCAGCTGCCCAGGTCTGCATAGGAGCAGGGCAGCTGGCAGCTGGGCAGCTCCATGGTGCCCAGGGAACAGCTGGGGTCGAAGGGCGGCTGGTTTAGGTACGGGTAGTCCATGTTGACTCCCAGAGCGGAAGAGTGGAGTAACGAAATGGTGGAAGGTGGTTGGGACTTCTCTCGGAAGAAATATGGATAACAGAGAGATTTCGAAGACGGATGTTGTCTCGGATCTAGCTTAAGATCTCGTTTTTATTGTAGTAATTTTTTTTAATTATTTGTTGATATATTAATTAAGTTTAATACCACGGCATGTAACGACTGTGCCGTGAATGAGTGTTTACCACAGCGATCGGGGTCTATGAAGAAAAGGGGATGCTTTTAACTAAATGACTCCTCTCTCTCGCATGTGCTGCGTCTAAAAGAAGAGAAAGAGCAGCGGCGGATCGTTGGATGCGGGGATGAAAACTGGAAGAGGAGGAAGAGAGAATGGATGCTGGCTTCTCCTCCACCATCCCCACAAAGGGGGGGGGGGAGAAGGCCCCGCCTCACGTGACTGCCCGCCAATAGCTCTCGCGACTGTTAATCGAATTAAAATTTACCGTCACCGAGCGGAGAAAACAATTCTCTTCTCCGAGCGCTGTCTTTTTGTATGGGCGGCTAATGGAGCATGGCGAAACAGGGGTCATTAGGTCAGGCCTGTGACACTGCTGCCTGGAACCACTTGAGCGTGTTGGGTGGGTTGGTGTGTATAAATAATATTGTTTTGGTTGAGGGGTCTTGTTGCTGATGCACCTGCGATGATTAGGGGGGGGGGATGCATTAGACTGATGAAGTGGGGTTTTGGAAAGGGGATTGTGTGCTTTTGATTAATATAAAAGTGAAATTGAAATTTGTTTTATTAAAATTTACATTTTATTTGTTTGATTAGTAGGTAACTTCATGTACTTTAGTATTGAGCCATATGTTATGATGTTACTATCACTTTATGTTACCCTTTCGTTTAAGTAATAGAACAAGGGAAAATACAAATTAGAAAAATTGGTTGCGAAATTGTTAGACGGTAAGAAAAACCCTTTAAATTCTATGACAAAAAACCGGCAGCTGAGTGCCCAGTGCAAAATCGTAATGCATATGGTATTATCCTGTATTGACACCAGCGCCCCATATTCTTTACTGTGAACTACTTAGACTTAATGAAAACAGCAATATCGTGGAAGGCGAAATTAATTATTATTATAGCACGAAGAATAGAAAAAAAGGGTTTTCCTATTCCCAGGACACAACCCGTAAACTTCGAATTGGAGCTCACTACGAGTCATCATGATGATCTAGCCGCTAAGTTAGTGTCCCATCAACTGAATTAAAATTGTAACGATTAAGTTGATAGTAGATGTTATCTTAGAAATGAAAAAATAGATAAAATTTAATTTTACTTTCAGGAATCCGAAAAAATATAAAAAATCATTAAATCTTCTAAAAATGCATTTATTAAGAATTAAAAAAAACGCCAAAAATTTTAATATTTTGCATTAACTGCCAAATTTAAGTAAAGACTAAACAATATAAGTTGGGAATTCCATTTATGAGCTCTAATTAATTTTTTTTTATAATAATGTGAAAATTTAAAAGCAAAGGGTTGTTTTTATTCTTTAAATAATTGAAATTTGTAATGTTTTTAACCCTTTAATTCAGCATATAATCTGTTTTAGTATGTTTAAAAACATATATTGATTTTCGTTCTTTTAAATTTTGCTATCTCTGGTCTACTCTGGTTTCCTGGAGAGAACACTAGTAAACAAAATTTAGTGTAAAGGCTAATGTCGACTTTACATTGAGAATCTCGTTAAACATTTAGCTAAAAAATTTCTTTAGGGAAATAATTCATTATTTACTTTAAGATTTTTATTATTTTAAAATAAAATGCGTTAGTCATAAAATCCTTGTTGAATCGAATGTTCATTTAAAATAGCTGAAATTTAATAAAAATAGTTTTGAATCTTTCTTAGCATGTAAATCAAAAACCTAAATCTTATTCAAAACTCTTTTTCACGAGGTAACATTGGTTTTATTTTCCATACTACGTTTATAACGTAAAAAGTGGAAGCTTTTATAAAATCTATGCAGGTCCTTCTGTTTGTCCGTCACCCACTTTGCATTTTTTAGATGCATGAATTTTGGAAGAAATTCTAAGTGACAGTTTCTGTTACAAATCTACTTGTTTGTTTTGAAAATACATATCAACTCATGTGAAACCTCTGTCTTGAGATGAGGTTAAGAATGCATTGATGCTGAGTTTTTCTCTATAAATTATCATCAAATAAAGTCAATACGATGGGTTGCTTCAGGTCTTAAGTGGCAACCGAAATGCTAAATGAAAATAAATTCTTTTTCGAGCCTTGATTAGTGAACCAATGTCAAGTGGAACCAGAGCAGAAATCGGAACACCGGTCGAAGGAAAGCAGGAATGAAAGCTGGAAGGAAACACGTCACCTAAATCAAGCTAAAAGTATGGATCTCCTCTTTTAAATGTTAAATATATGTCTTATCACAACAAATTAATTTTAAAATTTTAAAGCTAAACCAATTTCAATTATAACCTTATCCTAACATTCGTTAAATTTTGAATCTTTACGAATGTACACCTGGAGGCAACTCCAAATCAATTAACAACATTTTTACCTAACAATCTGTTCTGAAAACTGTTCCTAAAGCAAACGTCCCGAAAAATATTTTCTATCTCAGTTCTAAACCTAAGCACCTTTTCCCCAAAGCTTCGGGCAATATTCCAGACGGGCCTCGCTCCTTGATGAAGTGGAAGATTCAGTTATTATTAAATTAAGCATTTCTCCCTTCGTATTTTTCACACATGCAAATAAAGAGCTTATCTCTACACTGGTAGAAGCTTTGTACCGCTATAGGAAAACAATTCAGCAGGATCTTTTAAGAAGCATGATTCATTAGAGCGAGCTTAGTGAGTTTCTAGAATTGTTAAGGCAAAAATTAATGTTATTTGCGATTGCCGTTTTGTTATTTATCCGTATTAATGAAAGTTATAATGTGTTTTTATGACAGCAGACTTCAACGTGGTTTGTTTGATTGTGTTTTTCGTTTTGTATCGTACGAAGGTATTATGAATTTCATTGATTTTTATCTTGTACTTAAGGATAGATTGGTTCAAATAATTAATATTTGGCTTCCTTATGTTTTCTTACAATTTCATAACAGAACTTCTAAAAATTCTATCAAAATTTACGGCTATCTTTGCACAATTGCACATTTACATTTTTTGTAAGTTGGTGTAAAGTTTCTCCGTAAAACTGGTGGAAACTAGATTTACAGAAATGGTTGCCTTCAATTTTTATGTCTAGGAAAAAGAATAGATTAGAAAAGCTAATCACTGGTGGGTTCAGAAATGCCCACGTAACAATATTAAGTAATCAAATTGTCATTTCATTATAAGGTTTTTTGAAAACACTATAAAATTTGATGTCACTTAACAAAATAGGGGTAAGCTAAACACTTCTACATGTTTTGAGGTGTAACGTTACTCCATAAAGCTGGAAGCAGCACGTGCTGCAACCAGTTTTTTTAAATAATGTAACACCAAATTTTTATAGTCTGGTTTTCTTGTAAAAACTCTTCATTGCATTAAGCATTTTTTCCTCATAAAAGTGAAACATCTTAATACTAGTAAACTAAATTTACAAAATAACAGAAAATAATCATAGTTTCATATGCGCAAACAGCAATTTGCTGAATAGCAATTTAAATCTACACAAATATTAACAATATACATTATTCTTTTGAAATTCAGACATGTTTTTACTCTCTTTTCATTTACATATTATGGTGCGTATTACAGATAGTCTATCAATATTCAATTATTTTATTAAAAGCTATGAAATGGAATGGTATAATATATATTTTAAATACGGTCTAGTGCAAATAAATACTAAAAAATTTAACAAACTATTTATAGAAACTGATACTCTGTTTCGATATAATTTTAAATATTTAGTGTTCGTGCTTTACCAAAGCTTAAATATTTTGTTTATTTTTTCTTATTCTTTTTATTTTTTTCTTATTTTACTTCTTTTGTTTATTTCTTCTGTAATATGTGAAATAGTATTTTTAATGTGTACAACTGACTTTTTGGTCTGCATTGTAAAATCATTCTCATTTGTGTTTTTTTGTCATTCAATTAATGATTGGTGATTAAATTCTATTTAAATTGCTATTTTTTCATTACTAGATTTTTTTAACGATCACAAGCACGTTCGGTAATTAATATACTTCTGCAATTATGTATTGAATAAACCTAGCATTGAATAATATCAAATGCTTTCAAAGAAAAAGAAACGGCTCTTTTTAGTAATTTAAAGTACTAAAATTGAATATTTTTATTGCGTATTCACTAGGATGTTACTCTACCATTTATCTTAAATAATTAAACATTGAGTTATATTTTATTATTTCAATCGTCATTAAAAAATAAAATATGAATTTATAAAACACCGATAGCTTATTCTCAAAATCAAATTGAACAACTAAATAATACCCAATTAAACTTATTTTTCTTTTCCAAACTCTTTCAAATTTTTTTTTCTCAAAAAAGAAGTAAAAACCCCGCAACAGGCGCTACGATCATTCCAAACGCTATAGATATATCCAACGCCTTTTTAAAATTGAACATCCAAATGATTTTACTCTTCGTATTGAGGCATATATACTAAAAGAAAAAAGACCTCGGCAGAGAAAACAACGCTCCAGTGTCGCTCCTTTTTCCCCCAGGTCTTCTCCAATTCAACCGGTCCATTTGTCGCCAAGGTAACCGGGAACGGGTCCGGGAGCGCAACAGCCAATCAGCGTCAAATGGCGTCACGTATGTTTCCGTGTCGCCCAATGAATTGGCCCCCGCCGTTTGATGGAAAGGCGGCCGTTTTTGGCTCCGCCCTCACACCGTAGTCAGGCAACGGAGGATGCCAACTCGCTTTACCTTCATGACGTTCTCCAAAGTACTAAACACTAAAGTCTATGTAGAGTGCTTTAAAGATGTTGGCTCTCATTTAAATAAGACATGACAACGCTTGAGAGTTACACATCGATTATCTCCCAGATCAGGCTTTAAAAAATACTACTGTACACTTGCTTTTTATATTATGGCACATCGGGATATATTACAGATCAGGCTTTAAAAAAATACTATGTACACTTGCTTTTTATATTATGGCACATCGGGATATATTACAGATCAGGCTTTAAAAAAATACTACTGTACACTTGCTTTTTTATAGTTATGGCACATCGAGATATATTACAGATCAGGCTTTAAAAAAATACTACTGTACACTTGCTGTTTTATAATTATGGCACATCGGGATATATTACAGATCAGGCTTTAAAAAAATACTACTGTACACTTGCTGTTTTATAATTATGGCACATCGGGATATATTACAGATCAGGCTTTAAAAAAATACTACTGTACACTTGCTGTTTTATAATTATGGCACATCGAGATATATTACAGATCAGGCTTTAAAAAAATACTACTGTACACTTGCTTTTTTAGAGTTATGGCACATCGGGATATATTACTTGGACTCAATTGAATATAGTTCTCATTGAAACAGATTAATTATGTGAGATTTTGTTGTAATTTCAAACCAAATTACTTATTGAAGTGGTGGCTCAATTAGACGAAATTACACTGCACCAATAAATAGTGGAGTATTAGTTTTAATTAGAACATAAGATGAAGTAATAATTTATCCATCAAAGCCGGTGTCGCATGAAGTGTTCTATCTCAATGACAACAATTTGAATGCAAAAAAAATACAAATTTGAACAAATTAGTTGCAGTTTTTGTTGCACTCCAAGAAAAACCCTTTCAATTCTACGGCAGAAAACCGGCAGCTGGGTGTCCAGTTTAAAACCGTAATGTATACGATATCATTCTGTGTTGACACCAGCGCTCCATATTTCTTAAAGTGTACTAATAACATTTTTTGATCGCAGCGAACTCGTGGAAACCAAAAGGAATTATTATTGCATGAAGAAGACAAAAAATATCTTCTTATTAAAAAGCAATACATTTCTGAATTAAAATTTAATAACTGGTATCGCAAGCCCTGGTTCATACGAAAAAAAAATGGCATTTTGCCTCAACAACAACAAAAAACCTGGTAATTTAATTTAAACGTTTTTACGGGTTTCTATTTCTTGCCTTCTTCAAGAGCTTTAACGCAGTCAATTACGCCTCGTAATTAAGAACGGGGGTCTAGTGACGAGGTCGCCACCTAAGCTAGCACCCAAAACAAAACTGGTAAAATTACATTAACTTTTTGATCCAGAAATCATATCAATGGCCCAATTACTTCAATTCACTAAATTCCGTAACTTGTCCCTTAGTTCCTTTTGGGCAAACACGACTCTTTTGTTGTTACTCTTACTCTTCTCTATCCGCTGGTCGTTTGTAGAGCGGGGAGCGCAGTGAAATATTTATTACTTTGCCCGTGTTATTTCCCTTCGGTAAGGGCCGCGAGTTGTCTCTATTTCTTTGTTTAGTGGAGGAATAGGCAAAGGGCTAAAAGTAAAAGCAGTGTCTTTGGGACTTAAATGTGGCTGCAATCACTGGTGGTATTAGTAAGGGGATTGGGTGGCAGGTTTTGGAGCTAATGAACTGGTGAAGTGATACTTTTAGATCGATTTTTTTCTGTAAAGTATCGAAATAAATTAGAAATATTGATTGGTAAAAAAATCGTTTAAGTATAAATAACAACCATATGTTTCTCCATCTCACCATGTATCGGTGCCTTGAATTTTAAATTGTGTCGAATAAATAATAAAAAATAGACACTTTACATACAAAGGCCGTTTATTGTCACTTGGGAATATAATAAAAAGTCGTATAATGTTTTACTTATTGTATGTCTCTTCACGATCGCCAAATAACTCTTTTACATAAATATCCCCCTTAAAAATTATCCTACTATCGTTTTGAAGGAAAAGTAAATATCAAGTTGTAACGAAAGTTTTCCGGCAAAAAAATTTCCTAGCTAAGTTAAGATACAAATATGAAAGTTAACACAACTAAAATGTGAATGGTAATGACCACCCAAATTTATGAATTTTTGTGAACGTTTGGTATGTTTACTAAGCCTTCAGCCCAGAAATGCACTTCAATGCGTCTCTTCAGGTGTTGAAACTTTTTTAGTCCGCAAGATTGATGTCAAGTCTATAGTGTGTATATGGAAAAAAATCCCATTTGTGAGTTCATACAGAGTCCAGCAGATGAGTGCGTAGTCTTGAAAATAACTAAACAATACAGTTTTTTCTTACGTCAGATCTCATTGAATCCATTTTGTCTTTAAAAAAAGTGGCAAAATGACCTGATTTAGTTGAACTAATATCACACTAGAGTTGATTGAGGGCTATTGAAGAAGAGCCTCGTAACTTTAACTTCTGGTGAGTGAGGAGACCCATATAGAGAATCCTACGTGTTCCTATAGCAATAATTTACGGATCCTCGGGTAGAGTTTTAAGCATTGATACTTTTTTTTCCAAATTTTCATAAAACAACCATAGAGCTTAGTGAAAGAACGTGCTATTGCACATTTTTGAAAAAAAAATGAGTTTTTTTTTTGTCAATGAACATGTTATCACCTCCTTTAAAGATAACAAAGTTCCCCCTTTTTCATAAACTTAAAGTTAAGTATGCCTTTAAGGTCAAACTAAAAACTTTAAAGCTCATTTTATCGTTTCCCCCCTTTGTCACATATAGCACGTTCTTCTACTAAGCTCTCCAAACCATTTTCTTAGAAATTTTTATTTTAACCCTTAACCTTACACCCCGATCGAAATAACCAAAAACACCAAACATTCCATTCTTTTCCACAACAGACGACCCCCAAACAACTTCCTTCCAATTCTCCTCCCCAATAAGCATCCGGAATCGTTTTCTCAATGGGCAATGGGAAGTTCGTCCCAATTAGCTATTTATACTCATTAAAACTCTCTAATGGGCCACCGGCGTCATCGTCAGTTAATCCAATTCTCACATAAACACCATTTATGTTGCACCTATGGGCCGATTTTTCGCACCTTAATTGACCTGTAGTGCGGGCTTTTCCGATATCCTTGTTCTTCTCGGTAATGCTTACGAAGTTAATTGAAAGTATTGATAATGGATGTTATGTTAGTTAGATGCGTATTCAAAGTTTAATTGAAAGTATTATTAATGTTATGGACGTTATTTAGTTAATGTCAGTAAGTTCAGTAATGGTGAATTTTGTATGGTGGTTGTGCTTTTTCGCAAAGATATATTGTTATGTTTTGGTGCAGTTAAAGTAATGGTGGTTTGATTAATTTTAAGATGGTTGTTGTTATTTTTTAGGTATCCATATCATTACAATTGATGTTTGTACTCAAATACACTTTTTATTTTAAATTTATAACTAGTTTAGTGGTTTAAATGATTAGTTTAGAATTTTTTTTATGGTTTTAAGGATTTTTTTATTGGACTTGTGTTTTTAATTTGTCAGCCCTTAAGATATCTATGTAGTTAATTATTATACTAGTTTAAATTGGCAGCTAAATAATAAATTTTAAAATTTTAATACATTAGCAACCCATTTTGTGAATATCATTAGCACCTTCTTTACCGAATTAAAACATTAAACAAAAGTTTCTGAACTTAGATGTTCATATAACTTAATTTTTCCCACATAAATTTTTCAGTATTATGGTCTTCATTTGTCTTATATTTGGTTTATTTAGATATAATTAAGCAGAGAAATATTATTTTTCACATGCCAAGTTTACTTAACAATCTTCGTTAATGTTAATTAAGCTTGTTTGAAACCCACTCTGACAAAAGTTGTGTACAGAAGTGTTAACTTGATTTCACTGCATTAAATTATAATTGAAAGCTTTAAATTATTGTTATTTGGGTAAAATAATTTAAATTTATGCAGCTTTAAACGACTCCTCAAGGTTTAAAAAAATTTATATTCACTTGTACATAACATTTTCCAACTTTAATCAAACTTGTATTAATTTTAAGGACGAATATTCTTTAGCTCTATTTTATTTTACTAAACTTTTAAAGTTAGTAACTCATAACTGAAACTCAAATTTAAATTTTATACAGAAAACTTTCCAAACTACGAGAATGATATGAACAAAATGTTAATTATCCCCTCAACGCCAAAAGAATACTGAAATTAATTCCGTAAAACACCATAATACCTAATCCGCTCTCCACAATTAGTAACCAATAAATACCTCAATCGCCGTTAACAAAAAAAACCTACTTAATTATCCTAAGAGGGGACACTTAGGACTATGGAAAACGTTTTCATTGCTTTGCCGATTCACCGATTTCAATGCCACCGCAAATGGCTGTTTCGTTTTGAGAAAGCTCTAACTGAATTGATTTTGGATATAAAAACTATTACGGAGATTTATGGAGTTTGAAAAATGTATTTCTTATTAACTGACTTAATATTTCATAGTATCTAAGTAAAAATTGAATTCTTTTTTATGTAATCTAGTAAAATCTACAGGTTTTTCCAATTTCGTCCAAATTTGTCATTTTAGCTTGAGGGAAAGGTCATAGTACTTTTTTTTAAAAAATAATTGTATGATCTAATTAGCCAAAATGATAATATGTTTACTCTTTTTTCCCACACAAAACGTATTTCTTTTTAGAAAATCATCGCGGTTTTAATTCAATAATAAATATTGTGTATTATATTTAATTTGGATTTCTTTTATGAACATTCTAGAGTGGTAAGTAACTGGTACAAGAACTTTTTATTGAATTCTCTTTAAATGCCAACATTTATTTAACTTTCTTATTTAAATATTTCAGTTTGCAATTCAAAAATTGTGTGGATATGTAATTTATTGCACTTACAGATTGTTTTCATATTTCATACAATTGTCGAATAAAGTTTTACCCAAAAAACAACATATCTTTTAAAGGATAAGGAAATTGGTAGAAGTGTAAAGTTGTTTTAACTGCAAGAGATTAAAATCTAAATTTTTAAGTGAACATTTATTATTTTTTTTTTAATTATATTTCTGTGCAGAACATTATAAATTACTCCTTCATACTCTAAATTTTAAAATTTAGCAAATTTATAAAATTTATAGATTTTTATAAGTTATGTGTGTTGCTGGAACACTTGACAGTTAGGCGACTGTTTTGAACGTCTGTATCCCTCAGAGGGGGAGTTTAATCGATGAAGTACAAACTCAAAACCTTTTTTGTATTAATAAACACGAATTACATCTTTTTCAATCCAAAATAGTGAAATGCACGTTGTTGTTATTCCATGTATGATTTTTACAGGAGCAATGGAGGAATCTGGATAGTTTTAGTTGGGGGGAAGCTCGGGATTTCCGTATTCTGGGGCAGTAAAGTCGCCCGCAGCCAGGGAACTTGGCGGGCATAATTTAATAAGGGCATGCATTATCCATGAGTCCACAGCACGTGTTAAAAATAAGCAAGAGTGGTGCGTTGAAGTTTGGCGGGCATGCAAAGTTGGGGCACCAAGTCGTTAAAGGGTGGGAGGGATGGTACACAAAGTAATAAGACAAATGCCTTTGATTGGGGGAATTAATAACATGCTCTCTCAGCAAGGTACTGTTAAAGATTAAGCAAGGTGGTAGAGCTGGGAAACTGGTTTTGTTTTTGACAAAAGTCAATACAAAATTGAGTGCGTCATATCGTATCCCATTCAACTTTAAGGCCACAGAAGCTTTCCGTGACGTCACGCTATCCATCTGATTAGGATTGTCGGCTTTTTAAGTTTTGAACAGGTTTTGTTCCTCGCTTTCGGAGCAGCCAACAACCAGAACTGGACGTATAGTGTGGCGTCACACAGAGATTATATGGTCTCATTAGTTGAGTCGGCCTTTGCCATACTGTCTGTCTTAAGAAACAGTGTTTTGAGTCAAATGTAAACGAATAAACAAATCTACAATGTGTTTGGGGGAAAATCACCATAGGGTTGTGACTATACAAGAGGTTTGAATAAATGAATATATTAATCTAATAAAACTTTCTACCTAAATCTTATTAACATTGTTGCAAATATTACTCTTAAACATTGCTGAAAATCTTATTCTTAAATATTGTTGAAATCTTAATCTAAAACCTTTGTTGAAAATCTTATTCTAAAACCTTTGTTGAAAATCTTAATCTAGGACCTTTGTTGAAAATCTTAATCTAAAACCTTTGTGGAAAATAAAAATTCAAAACATTTGATGAAAATAGATCCGGTCTTGCAGCCAACTGAAAATTGTTTAAATTTGTTCAAAGCCCTTATTAGAGTAAGTAGATACGGGGAAAATATTTTTTTGTGCGATCAAAAAATACTTGTACAAATAGATATAAGTGAGTGAGTATAGTGCATACATTTTTTGGTCCGTGAACGATAAATGGTTACATTGATCAGGGATTAGTGTGAAGGGTGCAGTGCAAACCATACTAATACATGTTTTTCAACGGCACCCAAGAGAAGATCCGGAAATAAAATCCCCTGCAGTACATTTCTAAGAGACTTTCCGATGTTAAGATAAAAGTTAATATCGTTACTTTACTCGAGTATCGATATTCAATATCATTCTGTTTTGTTTAGTGACGTATACTTTCCTCGACGTATAGTAAGTGGGACCTAGGTGGTAGTATACATTTCAATTTATACTTTGTTTTTCGTTGTGTTATGTACTTTTAAATCATCTTTTTTTTACTGAACTTTTTCCACTTAACTTATATCAAGTAATTGCTACTACTTAAGTAAGGGCAGTGAAAGAGTTTTAGGGCAAAATTTAAACAATATATTGATTATAAGGTTGTCATTTTATCAGCTAATAGAAAAATATTTCACTTCTAAATTCATTTTTAATAATCCTTTTAAAATCAAGAGTTCCATTTTACCGAAAGACTAAACAGCTAGTTATAAAAAAAACTACCTTCGATACGATTTTAATTGCCTTCGAACACTTAATAATTCAAAATATTTAAAATAGCTTTGCAATAGCATTTGTGTAGCATATATTAGTAAACAGTTAACACTTAAATAAAATTTTATCACATTTTAATTCTGGTACAAACTGTATAGGTTTAAGTATGATGTATTTCCTTTTTGAACTATATAGTTTTCTTCAGAGACTTCAATCTTGTCCTCAGTTAAATAAACGGCAAAAAAATTGGTTCGCATAATTCTTTCAAAACTAATAGTAAATAAAAAAAATTCCTTATTCCTTCTCAAATTATGAAATACTTTGAATTCAAATTACTAGCAGCTTTTGCCACTTTATCCTACTTAGGGTAAGGTGGCGAAGAAAGAAAAATAGGCCTAAACAGAGAGAGAGAGAAAGAAAAGCATTTAAAAAAACCAAAGTTTTTTTTTAATGTGTTATTTGTTTGCTGGTAAGTGTTGTTTTGGTAGTATCTAGTTTAGGAATCTCAGGTGAAAACTTGGTCATATTTATCAGTTCCATCCCTTTGTTCCGTACTTATCAATGGACTTTAAATAATTCGTGCATTATAGAGATCAAAAATTGTACCCCTGACATATATTTCTAGATCTTTCCATGTATGAGAATAAAAAAGGTTTCCCCTCTATGCTCGCAAACCAATCTATACAACAATCCCTTGCGGTGAACCTTGTCATTACTGATCCGATTCTTAAATTGAAATGTTAAATTTGCAGTTTTTCTTCTTACTGAGGAGAAATTTCCTTTTTGTTATCTTACCACTTCATTTTTGTCCTCTATATCCGCTAAGAATTGACAGTTTCACATTGGGTAAAATATATATCCGTATCAGCAAAAAGTTACTTGATTTTTTTTAAAATGACGTTTAAAGATTTAAAAACAAGAAAATGATGTATTTTCCGTTAAATTAAACCAAGATTCACTAAAAAAGAAAAAAAGTAAAGAAACCACAAAAAAGGCAGAGGGGGGAGGTGGGGGGGGGGAAGGGATACTTCAAAAGAATTTCAAAACATTAATTCTCAAATGGGAAAGAAAAAGAGGAGGTACAAAAAAAACCCTACTTGCCGCATTACAAGCATTTTACCACTTATTTAAATCAAAATGGACCAGAGATATATTCAAATATTCATTCATACAGATATTACAATTTATTTATCTTTTTCCTTTCACGGTTAGACGATAATAACAACGAAAAAAAGCATCCCTAAAAGACGCGAAAGCGTATTTAAAAATAACCACCACAGCGAGAGAGTGAAATGAACAAACAAATAAAGCATGGGAAATTTGAATCCTTAAAATAAGAGCATCGCAATTTGTGAGCATTATCCGGAGTGCCGATCCCCATCCTCTTTCTCCTCTTGTGCATCTTCATCCTCTTTGTTTGTATCCTCCCCCTTGTATTCTTTCTTCTCTATCTTTCTCTGAGGCTCAGAGGGAGATGGGGTTAAGTCTAAAAATGGCTGTGTGTTTGGTTGAAACCGTTTAATTGCTTCGAACTTGAAACTGTCTGCTCATATCGGAAAAGTCACTACACAGGTTTACCATTTTTTTAAATTATTATTCATTTTAATTAAAATTTTAAACTGGTGGTAAGAGTCTAATTAGTTATATTAATTCATTCACTAAATTAATAAATGACTTAAAGAACTTTTTGCATAAAACTTTTTTTTTTAATCATAAAGTTTGTATTGTGAGTATTTGCAGAATGGTGAAGGGTTGCCGTTTATATACCGGTCGTGGACCAGGTCCCAGACAAAAAATCGATAAAAAAGATGCACAATAATAAAAACAACTTTATATCGAACAAAGTCTAAAAAATTTAAATGATGTCAGTAGATTTACTGAGCCCAGTTAAAACGTTAAAAACGCTCAATTATTCTTTAGATGCCATAAACATTCTAATTTTTATTCGCTCATTCGCCAAAGATATGTTTAAATTAGGCCATGTCAACGTTTTTCTAGTTGTCTGGACCCAAATTATTCAATTTTCTTGGTTTTTGTTATCTATTTTTTCGTTGTATTTGGTTTTTCCTTTTTGGTAACATTGGTTTCTAAACATCTTCCTGTTTTTCTTTCGTTTATTATGCAGTGAAGATGGAATTTCGAAGTCCAGAAACGGCTGTATGCTTTTTAAGACTTTTAATCTTTCATTTGCGTTTGAATACTTTGCTTTTTTTAAACTCTTGTGGTGTGATGGTAAAGTGCTGCGTATTTCAGATTAGGATGTTATAAAGATTTCATTGATGTCATAACATGATTGAAGAATGAGGCAGGGTCACAAATTTGAGGATATTTACAGATCCAAGAATTTCTACTGAGATAGTTTAAACGCTTACATGTTAGAAGAAATAAATGATGCAACTTTGGTATTTAAAGGTTATGAATAAATCGGTTGTTTACAGTGTTTATAATAAAACCAGTAAGCACATATCAATATTTTGGTTATTAGTGAAGCAGGCAGAGCTGAACACTATAGGTTTCCCTAGGTCTCAGAAGCAGTGACACTAGATACTGTTAGCCTTTTACCAGATTTTTCTCTCTGGAAAATTTCCGAACCCTTTATTTAGTCATTATGCTCTCAATTCTTAACTAATTCCAAATAGATGAGATAAATTGTAGGATTTTTAGGGTAGTTTTTTCACTTTCTGGCGCTCAGAAATCAAATTTTTGACCACATACAAAAATTGTTTTAAGAATAGCTTAACAAAGTTTCGTGCATAGCAATTAATTCATTATAGATCTTTTTGTGAATGTCATTCATTAACACTTCCTTTACTGGTAAAAAAGTTATTTTAAGTGTTTTTTCTTAATTCGTTTCTTAGGTATCTTAGTTTGTCGTACATAAATTGCTCTGATCTACGGTCTTTTTTTCTTATATTTTTCTTATTTAGATAAACTTAAACAGAAAGCTTATTTTCCCATGGTAAATTTTCTTGCCAATCGTCATTAATGAGTAAATAAAGCTTGTTTGAAAAACACTTAGATAAAAGTGATGTACAGAAGCGTAAAAATAATGTAATTTTTAAACTTTAAATTTATGCAGTTAAAAATGACTCATCAAGTTTTAAAAAAAAACTGTTTAAAGCTTAAGTTTTTTGTAACTTTTTTGCTGCTTGTGCTGTGTTCCAAAACTGATAATACTTATTGGAAAAATAGAGTTACGTCATTTTGACTCTGAAGTTAGCTATTGGGGATATGGAGGGAGCAAGAGAGGGAGAAGGTTGAAATCATTGATTGCTGGAGGCAGGTGGGGTGGATCTTTGAAGACATAGCGCAGACGACATCCCCCTTTAAAAGAGAATGTTCCAATGTTCGATGCGTGCGATAGGTTGCCACGACAAAAAAAAATTTGAATTGCCAGAAAGAAAAGAAAGTGTCTTTTTATATTAATTTTTTTATATAAATCAAGATACTTTATTTTATGGATAGAATTTCTTTATAAAGTTTAGTATTATACAAAAAAAATCGATTCTTCCAAGAGCAAAAAAAACTTATAAGATATTTTGGATTTTATAAAAAAAAAACAACGTTGGAACAAATTAAATTTTAGATAAACATTAGAGACAAATTACAAATCAATGTCTTAATAAGGGCAATGTCAAAAAATTGTCCAAAATTTGCTTTTTTTTTATAGTGCAATAATAAATGGACATAATGAAGTTAAATAGTTAAAAAAAACTTTCCAAATGCAAATGAAGCACTTTTGTTTTGATTTCAGTAAAATTTACAACTTCTTGTAGTAAGTGTTTCCGAACAAAAGCTAGATTTGGAAACGTACGGTTTTGTAATCATCTCTTTAAGTATAACCAAATTCTATGTTAAATTTAAAACCAATTTTTTACTCGAAGATTAAAACAGACGCCAAATTTAAGATATTCCGCCAAACTTGACGCATACATACTTTTGTCTTTTCCCTCCCTACCATTGCATACTGAAAGTTAAAAAAAAAGTGCAAGCGGGGAGGGAGTGAAAAAAAATTGACGGATACATACCGGCGATTGTTGAGTTATAATGCAGTCTTGAGATTAATGAAAAAGCAAAAGAAAATAGCCGGGGGAGGGTCTTTTTTTGAACCTCGATTTTTTTTAACATTGCTTACTTGTTGCCAGCCGCGGGGTACTTAAAAAATGTGGAGTGCTAAAGAAGAGGGAGAGAAGAGCGAACCGAAACCAGCGGATAAAAATTATCAATAAAAAAAACTTTAAAATATTTTGTGTGGGAGGAATGAGGAAAAAATTCGGCACTAATAAGTATGTTTTTTATCAGGAGCAGTTATTTATTTGTTTCCGTTTTCTTTTGTTTTTATTTTTAAGGAAAAATTTGCACTTCAATCAACCTCAATTTTTTGTAACACATAGCTTCAACGTATCTATATGGTATCTGAATTAACAAATTATAAAAACTAATTTTTCACAAAGGATCTTAAAGCAATACGACGACTTTAACAAACGAAATTAAATTAGGTCTGATAAGTTAGTTTTGAAAGTTAAATCAGTTTTTTTTCTGTTTCATCGAAACCAAAACACATGATCATTTTTTTTAAATTACGCTTGAGAGAAATTTTTCAAAAGTTAGACCCATATACTTCAATTTTTTTTTTGTTATAAGACATGGGTTGTAAATTGCCCCTTTCTTGTGAAAGTTAAATCAAAAACTAATAAAAATTATTGAAGGAGAAAAACTGAAAGTAAGAAATCAAACAATATTGAAAACTACAAAAGTTCTTGATTTTTTAGAATTTACAAAAAACAACTTGATCTAATTTGTTTGAAAGAGCAATTGAAAAAGAACAAATTGTTTTCTCCTTAGACAACCATCTAAAAAAAATTTCTCCTCCCATTTATTCTGTTCTCTCTTTTTTGCATTTAAAGACCTCTATCTTTTATTCTTTTCCCCGCAAAGTCTTCTGCATAAAGAGTGTGAGTTTTTCTCTTTTTTTTTTGCATAAACGTGAAGGAATGGATTTTTATAAGCGGGAAAAAAAACTGTTATAAATTAAGAAGAAAAGGAACGCAGTTTTTGTTTAATTTATTTAACATGTTTCTGTTAGAAGCCCCCGTTGTTTTGATGGGCGCAAAATTTAATGGAAAATTTCAGGATGATACATAATAACGAATATGTTTGTACGAAATGTTTTTAGATAGAAAATATACCTTTTGAATATATATCGATCAGTCATAAGGATTTGAAAAAGTGGGGGATTTTTGTTGTAATTTTTCATCTGAAGTAATTATCATGGTAAAACTAAAACTCGAATTATGAAGTTTTAAATTGCTTTGTACATGTCTCTATTTTTGTTTAGTTGTTCACTTTGCTAACCTAATTTTTATAACCTCAGATTAAGTGCACCATGTAAGCAGCACGTTAACCTCAGATTAAGCACCTCAGATTAAGTTCAGCATGCAGCACGTGTGCACCATAAGTAAATTAAAACGCAGAATTATCAGTTTAAAAGCATGAAGCTTGATACGAATTTCGTTTAAATGGACAAAAATGGAAAATGTTTCGTTTTAATGGAAAATCTATTATTTAATTTAAAAAACAGTTATGATTATCTTTACTATATCAAATATTAAAAGTACTTGAAGTCCAAACTTTTTTTTCTATAACAATTGTATTAAAATATAATATACGTTAAATGTATCCAATATTTGCTTGAATATAAGCAATACGATTTACTGTACTGTCAGTAAAATATAGTTTCTTAAATTCAAGATTCCCTGACATTTAAGGTTGAATAAATTCGTTCTAATGTCATTAACTAAATGTTTATATTCGATACATGTGAGATATATCTAAGTGACAAATTGTTGCTGCCATCATTAAGTCAACAAGCTTACTTTGAGATTTATGAAGTTTCTAACTGCATGTTTGACTACTTGATGCACTTAATAAATTAAAATATTCAAAATTGCATTAAGAATGTCTAGTGGGCTAAGACGGATGTGACATAAAATGCACTTATATTGCAAAACAGGCAAGAGATTTTTCTGGAGAGTTTTGAAACTATTGAGTGGTTAACTGTGGTAAAATATTTTAAATGGATGAAAGGTCTCAGAAGGTTATATAAAATTACTCCACTAATAAATTAAGCCTTATAAAATCTAGCTATCGAGATAAAAATACCAAATAATCCCTCAATATACTTATTAACATGCAACAGAAGCAAAAATAGCCTACTCAATTAACCTAGCATTATGAAATCTAGTTAACTAAATACTAGCCAATTAAATAATAATACAACAATACACTTATTTGCATCCTTTTAAAATAATTTGCTCGATAAGCTGAGCTTCATGAAATCTAGCTAACGATATAGCAAGCTAAAATAATCTCTCAACATACTTGTTAGTATATGACACCATAAGACAAATTTACCCACTCAATTAAACTAGCCTTATGAAATCTAGCTAACGAAATAAAAGATATAATAATCCCTCGACACAAATTTATTACCATATATCATAAGCAAAAATAGCCCACTCAATTAATAAACCTAGCCTTATGAAATCAAGCTGACGAAATAAAAGATAAAATAATCTGTCGACATACATACATCATAAGCAAAAATAGCCCACTCAATTAATAATCTAGCCTTATGAAATCTAGCTAACACAATAACAAATCCACCACACATTCACAACTTTCTCCGATTATGCCTAAACGCATCAGGAAATCAGGCCGAATTTGCATTCACATCTCAATGCACCCCTTGGTAAACGATCACTCGGCCCATTATCCCTGATTGCGGGTGTAGCGGAGATAATAACACCCCTCTCGTGTAGATCCGGCTTGGTGCACGTTAATGATGATAGGATGCAATCCTTAATCCATTTGCAGGCACTGACTTCGCGTGGAACGCGTGCCTACAAGCAGGCCCACTGCTGGTTTGGGGGAGGACCGAATCTATTATATTTCTGTTACCTGTTATTTTCAACAACAAAAGCTTAAAAATAAAACGGCAGTTTTGTTGTATAATGCTTATCTTTGTTACAAGGCAAATTTATATTATGTATAGTTAGTTTGTTTTATCCGTTTCTTTACAATCAACTATAATTGTTACTTCGCATATGTAGAGTAAGTTCACATTTTACTTCCAGCTCCTTTGAATATTCTTGCACTTTTAATTCGACCATGGTGAACTAGTGTTACAGGGTTTCCCTCATGGGAAAATACTTGAACTGAAACTATAAATGAACTCACTCGTTAGTGAGAAGAGGTTATTAGCATTATTTTATTAAGGAGTTAATTCTCAATGTAATCTAACCATCTCAATCACCATCTAACATCCGTTTTATTTGTGTGTCTGATTGATTGTATTAAAAATGAAAATAACTGAAATCGTTGAGTGGTTTTTTAATCCAATTATAAAATGCATTTTTTTAAAATCTGTAATTCATGGAAAAACTCAAATCGCATTACGAAAAACTTTAAAAAATTCACCTTGCCTCCTTATAAGAAAAAAAGTTTATATTTCAAACTTACTTAATAAAACATTCCTTAAAACCTCATTAAATGTCTTCTTTCAAGAACCCTTTTCACAACCAACTGCTCCTTAAAAATATCCCATGCTTCACCCTACAACAAAGTGGCACGCGCTATTCCGGACATCCATTCCTCCTCAACACAACACGTTCCCTACGGAATCGGATGCACCCCCTTGTTAACACGTGTTGGGCCTGTTCTCTCTCGTCGGAGCTGGTACCATGGTTGGTACAACACTCAGCATCGGAGGTTTGTGCGTGTCGAAATTCCCCGAGCGGACGTTTAGACGAGGTGAGGGTATGTGTACATGGGGCTGAGTGTTTTCCCACGCAAGTGGAGTTATTACGGACGGTTTGGTTGGATTTACGTCGCACTGGAGCACCACGAAGGCTATGCACGAGAGCCCTCGTAGCTTAGAACCATGGTCAGGAGACGAAACCAACACCTAAGCACTTTGAAATTCATTGAATCAGTTTTAGAAAAAATTGTTCCACAATTTTTTTTAATATATCTATTGTATTATAAAAGTTAAAGTAGTGAATTAGTAGCTTTTGCTTACCATACGTTTAAATTGGATTTATTTGAGTTTATTATTCATTAATATGTTTTATTTGAGCTATAGCTAATGCTCCGTTTGAGTCCCGAAACGGCTGTATGCTTTTTAAGATTTTTAACTTTTAATATGTGTTTTATACGTTGTTTGTTAAACTTAGAGCTAATGAATTTTTACCCTGTTATTTGGAAAAAATCTAGACCTCCTGTGAAATAAATTCGAGTAATTATTAAAATTTTCTCTTGCCCTTCATCTTCTAATGAATGTCATGTTCAACGTTTTGAATCCACTTTTACAATCCATACTTTAAAAATCCCCAATGGATGCCTTCTTGGTAACAACCTGACATTAGCAGTAAAACTAGTTTTACAGATTTCGTTTTCCCTTTGGAAGCTTTTTTTCGGCCATAACAAGACACGAGCAGTAAAATCAAGTTTTACAGAGAGGGTTTCACTTTCAACAGGGATACATATTTTGTGATAGCAACAACTTTCTACTAGCAGTAAAACTAGTTATACAGATTTTGTTTCACCTTTCGATGCTTTTTCGGCAATAACGTAAGACTATCAGTAACAATAAGTTTATTATTGAATTAGTTTTATACTTAAACTTAATTTTTTGGCAATAACTTGACACTAGAAGTATAAATAGTGTTTTTTTTTTTGCATTTTGAAACGTCCGTTTTATAAAATGATTAAAATTTGAAATTTAGTTTATCTCTTTTCGAAAAGAGAACAGTATCTTTAGTTCATTTTTCTATACTTTCATTACAAAATTTATTATATACTAAAACTATTTTCAAAACGTTAAAAAATTCTATGTAGTTAAAATGAGCATTATTCAATGTCATTTATCGTATTATGAAACTTATTATTAAACATTTTTTGTACATTTTAATTGCTAGATTAAAATGGTAGAATCCAGAATATCAGAAAACATTCGAACACAAGTCTTTTGTCCCAATATAATCAGTTTTCCGAATAAGCCTTCACACTAATTTTTTAAGCTCTTTAAAAAAATTAAATATTTCTCTGTCACTTTAAAGTGGTGACTCTTTAATAAAACCCACAATAAAGTAAACCTAATAAATTATAACACTTTCAATCGACTCATACAACACACCCAACACCTGTTATAACCAACTCGCCTTATTAATTCCAAACACTCGCAATACAAACCACCCCAACATAAAGTCAAGAAATTTATCAAAACACAACCCACCATTTTCCCAGTTCCCACGTCTAATGGCTGCAGAAAAAGGGCACCAGCCCACCCTAGGGACACTTCTACCCGGGTCACGGGGTAGTAGAGCGCCCGGGAAAAACGGGAAAACTAAAGGCGGCCTCCAGGGAGAGCTCCCTAGGCCATGGGAAAACGTGGAATTTCTCATGGAGTTTTTCTGTTCTTGCGATGGCAACTTGTCGAGGTTTTTTTTGTCTTGTTTGTTTTTATGGAAAAGTGAAGTATGGTAAATGAGTGTTTTTTAGGAAGTAAGGTTGTTCTAAAATGTTTGTGTTATTTAAGTGGTTTTTTTATATTTCGCTTAAGTCATGAACTTTATAAGCAAAATTAAAAGCAATTATTTGGCCATAATTAATTTAAAATTTTATAAGTAATGATTATATTATTTAGGACTTAAGTAATGAATCTAAATTCCCTGTTAAAATTTGTGCCCCATAAAATAGCCTAACATTTTAAAGTATGAATCTTTTCTCTAGTCTCATAATGATTTAATTCGCATTCTTGAGATACTTTTGAAAAGGTATTAAAAATGTGATTTTATTGTTTGAATAAATTTACGCAGCACTAAAGCTACACGAGGCCTATTGGCAACGGGTTTCGTTAATTAAAACAGCGGTGAAATGACGAGGACCTAACTTAAGCAGGTAGTCAATGCAATCTTACGACGACATTATACTAGTTAAAAACTTATGAAAATTCTCAGGATATATATCTAAACTAGCTGTTATACCCGACGTTGCACGGGTAGAGATGGAAAAATAATTTAATAGTCAATTTAACTATTTTTTTTCTTTCATTTTAGTTACATAAGATATGAAGATTACCCAGTAATTTTCCATTTAATAACCCAACTTGGATATAGTAATGATTAATATTAATTTCAAAAATACCTTTAATAAGAAGCTCAAATTAAAAAGAATACATATTTAAGTAAAAAATAATCAGTAAGAATTAAAAATGGAAAAACAGCTAAATCTTAAAAGGGTCTCAAACATTTATTTTAACGCAATTCAAGGGAGTTCTATAATAAATTAAGTAACTTTTTCGGACACTTTGTAGATATAAATACAATATAAGCAGTACAAATTTCTACCATAATTCAATACAAATGCTGAAAAATTAAGAATTCAATGCATATGTATACAGTACTAAATCAATGCAGATATGTACAATAATTGAATGAAAATAAATACAATAATAATTGAATGAAAATAAATACAATAATAATTGAATGAAAATAAATACAATAATAACGCTAGCAAATTTATACCCGTTCTTCGCACGGATTAAAAATTATCAAATCGTTCCAAATATGTGTACCATAAAACCTGTTATAGGATCATAAACTTATGTTATTGTTCCCGCTCGTTATAAAGTATAAAATCCCGTTTCATTGCCTTAAAATTCCTAAATGAAAAATACGCTATAAAATGCACTCATAAATGTCATCACAATTCCCTCATAAATACATAAAACCTTTTAGCTCATTTGGGAAAAAATTTGGCAAGAAAATATATATAGCTACAAACACACCCATTATACAGCTCTAACACAATGACCTTCGAACAACCGACCAGATTATAAATTATTTATAAAAGAAATTGCCCATTTGGCGAGTTTGGCAACGTATTTGGCGAAAAAATAAATACATAAAACACTAATATGCAGCTCTAGTGCGATGGCCTTTATTAACCATCATAGTTCAGTAATAGCTTAACTATACATTTATTGCTTAAATATGCATACATGCAGTCAACAGAAAAATCAATGAAAAAAATCACATCAAATAAACCCACAATAAAATCCGGGAATGGAGACTGGCGGAATTACGTCACTTGAAACATGTCAATTATTTTTCAAATAATGAAATTAGTTTCTGAAGGTAATGGCAACAGAATAAAATAAACATTTTCAATTTTAAATGTTTTCGTTAAAAGTTTTATTTAATTTTTTCAGCCGATGGCATCAGGAAAGTAAAAAAAGATCGGATTTGAGCCAAAGTGGTGTAGTTTTTTCCAGAAAATTCGAATAAAAACGTTTGAAAACGATAGAAGGAATAGTCTGATTCGAAAAATTCTTAGCCTATGTTTGTTCCGGAGATGAGATGAATTTTTGTGCGAAATTTCGTAACGATCTGTTGCGTGGTTCTTTAGATCTCGTGTCTTATACAAACAAACAAACAAACGGAAGTTGCCTTTTATGTATATAGATTAACTGTTGGTATGAACATTTGCGACACACATCCTTAAAACGAGAATTGAATGCCAGTTAAAATTGCGTTTAGAAAAGTTTTATTCAATTCTTTTGTACTGAGTGGCCTAAACTAATTACGCTATGGTATAAAAATCGAAGTTAGAGAACTATGATAATTACAAAATTGAGTATTGATGTTTGTTGATTAGGGGGTTTAATATCTCAAAGTAAATTAAGTTGATCATTTTCAGCCTACTTTTCTTCTTTTAATTCGAAAGAATTAAAAAAATGAAAAAGTAGGTATTGACATGCGGTTGATGTCCATCTGTCTGTCTGTTCGTATGTCTGTCCGTCTGTCTGTCTGTCGGCGAATTTCCCATTGAATTAGCATTGAAATTCAATTTTGAGTCATTTAAATCACTGTAGGTATTGAAATGCGGTTGATGTCCATCTGTCTGTTCGTACGTCTGTCCGTCTGTCTGTCTGTCCGTAACCCCCTTCCAAAATCGGTTCTATCCATCGGATCTTAAAATTCTTTTTTTTGTTAGAAAGCTATGACCTCAGATACCCAACTTTCATACTTTTTGTCCGTCTGTCTGTACGTCCGGACGGACATAAATCTACTATCTGTCGGCGAATTTCCCATTGAATTAGCATTGAAATTCAATTTTGAGTCATTTAAATCACTGTAGGTATTGAAATGCGGTTGATGTCCATCTGTCTGTCTGTTCGTATGTCTGTCCGTCTGTCTGTCGGTGAATTTCCCATTGAATTAGCATTGAAATTCAATTTTGAGTCATTTAAATCAATGTAGGTGAAATGCGGTTGATGTCCATCAGTCTGTTCGTATGTCTGTCCGTCTGTCTGTCCGTACCCCTCTTCCAAAATCGGTTCTATCCATCGGATCTTAAAAATTCTTTTTTGTTAGAAAGCTATGACCTCAGATACCCAACTTTCATACTTTTTGTCCGTCTGTACGTCCGGACGGACATAAATCTACTATCTTTCGGCGAATTTCCCATTGAATTAGCATTGAAATTCAATTTTGAGTCATTTAAATCACTGTTGCCAAAGCAACAATGGCATGAAAAACTTTATTTATTTAAACATATTTGAAGCAAAATAATATTTTCATGAATCAGTTTGGAATGACGTCATAAAATGTAGCACAATTTGATTATTTGATTATTCATTAATTATCTACCAAGAAAACGGCAAGGGATACTTTTGCATGCAATTATGCTTAGTTTTAATTTACATTTCTTATTTTTTAATGCTGTTCGGAGTAGTTTCATTACTTTTGTTATTAATAAATATTTAATTATTCTTCGAACTACAAATAAATCACGAGCAGAGGATAAATAATATTTAATTAATTTGCGAAAGAATATTAAGGAAAATAGTTGATTTTGGCTTTTAGAAGTTTAAATTATAGCTGGGTGCTGTGTTTCGATTTTTTTTCTAATGTGTATAAATCTAGCGTAGAAACGGCTGTTGATGATATTTACTTTACTAACCTAGTTTTTTTTTTCGATTAGAACTTAAGTAAGTATTTAAGTAACAGGAAAGTAGGCTATTTTAGTTCTTTATGAACTTCTTGTTACAATCAGTGGTGCCATAAAATTTTTCATAAAAGGAAATAGCAGACTCATTTGAAAAATGAAAATATTAAAAGCCGTAAGGGGGTATAAGCCGATAAAAAAAACTATTGATAATGATGAAAATCTTATACCTTATCTTATATAATTGTCTACAGTGGTCAGATTAAAAGAGAAAATTCTATAGTCGGAATGGCACCAGCATTACTGATTCGGCCGCTAAGTTAAGGCTTTAAGAAAACTATCAGCATCCAAAAGGTTAATTTTATTGGTTATTCACTTAAGTTTTCGCCTATAACAGCTGTTTTTATTCAATAAAACTAATGCCCTAAAATAATACAATGACAAATATAACTAAAAAATCAGAATAAAGATTTCATTATATTTAAAAAGTGGAAAACTAAACTAAGAAAGCGGAATATCAAATGAAAGTAGATATTAAACTAACCAGTTTAACATATTTGATAAAATTTGGTATTTCACATCGATTTATTAATTAGTTTAAAATAATGGCGGAATATATTTTACACGCGAGAGATTTTTTTTAACGTAATGATGTAAATTTAAAATAATGTAGTAAGTTAGACATTTGGTAGAAAAGGTAGTTTTAAAGGAAATTATTTATTTTAAATAAACAAATTTTACGCTTTAAGTTTTACGATTACAAATAGTTTTGAGTAGAGTAAAGAAATATTCTCGCAATAATCAATTCCAGATAATTGCAAAAAAGTACTGAAAATTTAAAATCGGACCATAGTAGTTCTTTTATTGCGAATGTTTTAATGGCTAGACTATAATATTTTAATGGCCAATGAGTGAACATAGCGAGACCGGCTCTATCCGAAGAAATTGCCCAAGCAGTTACCAAGGGTAAGCGAGCGATAGCAAGCAGGGTTTATAGGCCCCTAGTGATTGCTATTCTTCATGTGTAGATAAAAGTAAAAACGTTTTAGTAATTAACGAAGTCTTCGTTAAAAATAGAAAAAATAAGAGTAAAATTGCAATAATGTTTTCGAATGTGTCAAGATATTAAAACTATTTTATGTCTTAAATACTATAATTATCCGGGGTTTTTTTTAAATAGAATGTAAAATATATTCAAAAAGCATTTCGCACTTAAAACTAAATCCCAGGAATAAAAATATAAACGATTCAATTAAACTACAACTTCAAAGAATTCCTTACTTTAAAATACATTACACCGTTTTTTCTGGAAAAAACTCTTTTGAGTAAAAAATTCAAAAAAGTTCCCATCCTTTCTTTTGCTCCAACAAAATACAAACGTTTAGTTTTTGTTCACCAAAACGATTGATTTGCGATAAATGAAATGCTTCAGTAATTTTTGGATTTGTTTCTATTTTATCTTCTAGTTTTTGAGAAAGTTTGAGTCGCGATTTGAGTTGGGTAAAGTCCTCTCGATAAAGACTGGTGTCAGGCAGTCGAATAGGTTGTAAAACTAATTGCATTTCTTTAATTTACAGTACATTGCATATTTTTTTTAACAAGGGGCAATAATCGAAAAAAAATATAGATAATAATATTCTGTTGGTAAAAACTCATTAAGCATCAAATAGTAAGATCTGAAAAGTCCTAAGCTGTAAAGTGTGATCGTCCCTACCAAACTACCTCCCAAAAATTCATCTTTTTATAAACGATTTCTTCTTTATTTCATCTTTTTAAATATGATTCCACCAATAACATAAATCCTTTACGATTCTAGCAGTGTAAAAACTGCAAAAAATTTTGCGTTCCAGAAATTTTTAGAAAAATATTCGGTACAATTTTGCGAATTCAAAATATTTAAACAAGTAATGAATATTTAATACACATTTTACTTGATTTTTGACATTTAAAAAATAATAATTAAAAACTGCTCAATTTTATTAACTAATTTTGTTTTAAAAAATTTTGACATCTATTTTATTGTACACTTTCAATAAATATTGTTCAATTTGTGCGTTTATTTTAACTCAAGAAAACAAAACTGCTAAAATCTTTCTTTAAATAGAGAAATTTATTTTTCCAGAAAAATTCAAGAAGACATAACTTAAATTTGACAAAATATCTAACGCTAAACATAAATACAGACAATTCACAGTTCAATTTAACAGAAGATGTATTTTTGTCATAATTATAAATGAGTTGCTTTAGAAAATTAAATGGCATTCTAAAAAATTAATAGCAAAATAATTTGGCATTCTAGTATGTATAAGATGGATTACTAAAATAATCTAATAAAAATAGTTTTCAATTTTACAAAAAAGATATTCAACAAATATGGTAAGAAAAATTTGAGTGAGTTTAACAATTATACCAAATGACTAAAAACAATCAAATTTCATAAATCTTAAAGTAACAGCAGAATATTTTGTAAAATATATAGGAAGATATTTTTTTAAAAAAAGTATCTTGTTTAAAAGGAAATTTGGCGAAAAATTCCAAATTTTTACAAATACAACTTTAAATACCATACAATACAGAAAACAAGCTCTATTTTAAAAAGTTTGATTTAAAATTGATGCACACTAATTGCTTCTTTGCAATACAACAATTTTTCGTACATTTCACGGGCTTCAGCATGCATCGAGGGTTTCTTTTCAATGCAGAAAAAACTTTGATAAGGCGAATCTCTTTTATGATTAATAATTTCAATTGGCAAGTACAAATTCCTAAGTTTGCTGCAAACATGTCTCCTAAATTTTGCTTGGAATGGGTAGGATCTTACTTCAGTCTTTGAAGTTAAAAATCTAATGACTTCAGAACAAGTGTCACAGTTGTGGCGATTGCAATTAATTCTAACTTTCAACGACCAATCATCGGCAAAATCCTTTCTGACAACTAACTCAGCATTTATAGCACTGACTAAGTAAATTTTCAACACACCAAAATGAGGATAGAAATCTTGACTAATTTCATTTTTAAGATTTAAAAATAAATCTACCAATTCCAAAACAGGATATTTTTTATAGTTAGCTATTACGCGTTGGATGATTTTGTGAAGCATGGAAACATTGGAAATTATTTCACATGCCTTAAATATTCGGGTAAGTTTTTCTAATTTTCTTTTCGAACCCATAGAGTCCAAGTTCGATGGTGCATCATTCTCTGCAACACTCTGTTATTCCAGCGCACGTTCCGCAATCTTCAGTTCTCCTTTGTTTTTAAGAAAAACGTAAATAAAGTCATCCACCTGGTTTATGTCACATGCAAGGTTTTTATCTTTTCCCCATTTATCCAACATATCGATGAACCATTCCACACCATATTCATTCTGCAACTTGGCTAATGTCTCGGCAGTTGAAACTTGTACTATCGATCTGGAAAAGTGAGAAAGCACTTGCAGAGCAATGCTTTTATCATGTACATATAGAACTATCTCTGATAAGTTAATAAATTCTCCTAGTGTTAGGCCACTTTCTATATAAGTATTGACCGGCTCCACGAACAATATCAATAACCGTACTTTCATTTCCTGGCTCACGAATAAGTTGAGACAGCTCGTTTGTTGCATTTATTCGGTTTAGTAAGAAATTCATTGCTATTTGTCTTGATTCTGCCCACAATACCACATCAGCCCTTTGATACCAAAAGTCTTTGCAACCCCTCCCGTCATCCATATATCCTCCATACTCAGTTCTAAACGGTTTAAAAGACCGGATGCCTTTTGTCCAGCAAATCTCATTATCAGCAACCTTCCATAAGTAACTACGATCTACTTTTCTATTAGAAACATCAACCCAATAGTGAAAGATTATCTGTGATTCACCAATATCACCTCGATCATAATTTTCTGACTCTTCAACCTCATCAGAAATATCCATTCTAGAAAAACACTGTTTTATTTCAGCAAGAGCAAGGTGAGGAACTAATCTAAGACACTTTGCAGCATTCAGAAGTGCTGAAACATTGACTCGGTCCTTTCCTTTGAGAAATCCCCATGGAAGACCCTGTTCTGAATACTGGTGATTTAAAAAATAAACTAGCTTTTGAGGTTCCTTAGAATTTTCATCACAAAAATAGTTTTGAATGGCATCATTTAACCTTTGATTTACTTCATTGGAAGGCGATTGCGCAGCATTTAACACCAAATAAAATGTTAAAGCAATCCTATAACCATGTTTTACTTTTTTCAATTTCGTGCAAACAGTCAGCATAAAATGCTACGCACTTAACATCCAGTTGGTCGATGTTTTCTGTGGAGAATACATGCTTTTCCTCTTCATGATAAATGATCAAATCACCTCCAATATGAGCTGATGGTAAAACAACCACTAGAGTTGCAATCATATTATCCACTTTTTCGATATCTTGATGCATAAAGAAAAAATTTCCGGGACTGTAAATTAGCATTTTATGTAGATGAGGAGTCAAATAGCTTAGTTTATCGAGCCCTAAGTCTTCATGAAGTGTATTAAGCAGTCGCGTCATAGCTGAAGGCTCAATGTTAACGCGCAACTTTTCAGCTACGATCTCTTGAGTATCACGGACATTTTTGTCTAAAATTGAATGTTCATGCAATCCACACTTGGCTTTGGAAGAGAAGAAATACTAATTAGTTTCTCAATGCAATTTTTAGTAAGCGGAAGTTCTATGCTTCCAATACCCTCTACTTCGACAGAAATATCGGAAAGATTCAACTCACTGTCTGAAAAAATACCTTTGCATCAGTTTCTTCATTGCTATCTTCTCCTAGTGCGCTAATAATATTTTGTAGTTTAGGATCATCCATTTGCTGCAGTTCGTTAGGTTTAACCCAATCTTCCGACTCACTTTCTGATAAATATGCAGTATCATCTTCCTCGTCGTCATTTTTATGTGTTCTCACAATGTTCAGTCTAGATTCATCCATTTTTTCGCATTAATAAAAATCAAATTTGTCGAATTAAAAGAAGTGCGAAATTCGTTTTTATTCTTTTGATTTAATATTTAAAACCTCGCGCGCGGACAACGGTTAATATCACCGATGCCAGATTGCAAAAAAAAAAAAAACAATCGTAGCAAAATAAAAATATTACACATTGAACTAGAGTAAGTAATAAATTTTTTGATAAGTTCAAAGATGATCTTTAATCCGCAAAAGAAACCATTGCGATGAAATCCAACTTAAATATTACTACGCAAAATAATTCTTATTAAATCCGACAATCAATATCACTTAAGGATGAAAAATCTTGCGATAAAACAAAATTGCTTCCAAATCCGATGATACAACTTTTGTCCCACAAAAAAATTTCTCTCTATATTAAAAAAAAGTAAGCTCTTTTAAAGTGTCAGCAGCCATAACATGATGAAATATTGATGTTAGAAATCCAAATTTTTTTGGGAAGGTTTGTCTCCCTTATGCCTCGACCTAAATTTTTTGGATTTTCAAATTTCCAATTCGTTTTTTAATTAAAAACAAAAATTATTTTTTTCTCTATGTTAAAGTATAGGATTTGAAAGTGTCAGCAGCCATAACATGATGAAATATTGATGTCAGAAACCCAAATTTTTTTGGGAAGGTGTGTCTCCCTTATGCCTCGATGCCCACTTATTTGTTTTTCAAATTTCCAATAAGTTTTTTAATTAAAAATTACAATAAGTCAGCCACAAAAAAAACTTATTCCTTTTCTGCAAAACGGCCACAGAAAAACATCAGAAATGTGTGATTTTGTTACGTTCTTTTTAAAGAACAGTTCTTTAACTTGTTCTTTTTACATTGGTTTTGTGTTTATATATAGAAAAGGTTACAGATTTTTTTTAATGATTTGGCCTTAAAATATATTATAGCAAGATAGAAGGTTTATAGATTAAAATTATGTAAAAAAAAAGATAGTAAAAATTATGACAAAACTATTTTAAATAAACATTTAACATAACAATTTCTCTGAAAATTTTATTAGGTTAATTATGCTAAACTGGAATAAAATGTTTACATTTTTTTTATAAAAAGAACAAAAGTTTTTTTTATTTTCGGAACAGGTTACAAATATCACGTAATTTTATCTTTTTCGTGCAGCTGGCCTTTTTTTAAATTTAATCTCGGTGTTTTTTATGATGATATATTATGTTTCGTTGTTCGCGCAACTTTTCTTTTCTTTCCATCTGCCAATGGCTTTCTTTTTTTTTATTTAATCTCCCGTTTTTTTTTAATTTTTATTATTCGTTCGCAGCAAAACACCACGGTAGAAGAGTTTTATTTTATTTTTTTATTTATCCTGAAAAATGTATTCTTATAGATGCGAATAAAATAAACTCGCACACTCGAATCGACATATTCCTTATTGTTTTTTTAGAAAATTTTAATTATGGAAGTATCAAGATAGGAACAGGTTAATTACTTTTTGGGGGGGGGGGGGCAAATTTAGAAAGTTGCTTTTGTTAAACATTGTTTTATGATTTGTTGTATAAGCTAACATATTAAGCGAAATGTTTTTTTAACTTCCACACTGCGTTTTTAACGTAAAAAGTGGAAGGTATTATAATCGTTCAATCCGTTTGTCTGTCCCCCGCTTTCACAGAACGAACCGCAAGTCACACAAACAAGTGGGATATATCATTTTGAAGCAAAAAATCAGGCTAGGTTACATCCCAAATTTCATTAAAATATTTGTGATATGATTCAGATTGGATTGTTGTAATATCACAATAGAGTGAGATGAGAGTAATAATGAGTGAGAGTGATAATGAGTATCATTAATTTGCGAAAGAAGATTTATGAAAATAGTTAATTTTGGCGTTTAAAAGTTTGAATTAGAAATAAATAATAATAAAATATAATAATAATAAAAGGCTCTGTTTGGCGAATTTCTTTCTGAGGTGTATAAATAGTGCGTTTTTTTGTTGAGCACAAATATTGTGTGAAAGCGGCTTAAGTGACAGATTCTGAACAAACGTACTTTTTAGTTTTATTTTTCGTTGTGAGATGCGTTTTTGCAAGGATCTCCCTACGTGTTACGCTTCACTATTTTTTGAATTTGGCGAGCGATAGCGAGCAGGGGGCGTAGCCCCCTGCATGCCGCGAAGCGGTCAATGGAATTATTACTTAAAAAAGTCATACAACTTAAACATTTTGAGTGAGCCATTGGGTTTTTAAAAAGAACCTAAGAGTAAAAACAGGCTAGGTTAATTCTGCGAAATTAACGGGGGTTGGCGAGTTATTACTGAAAAAAGTAATACAATATACTTTTTTAAGTAATATAACTCAGCGGCCGCGAAGCGGTCTAATGCAATTGCGCAGCAATTCCCGTGGGTTTGCGAGCGATAGCGAGCAGGGGGCGTAGAGGAAGAATCCAAGAATGCAAGCTTGCGACCCAATGAGGTTGCGCAGCAATATCCAAGGGTGCGAGCTTGCGGCTGAATATAACTATATTACCAAGGCTCGACATAAATTTGTCATAGATACAGGGTGATAGATACCTGGGTGGCAAAATATGCATAGGCCTGTGCAAAGTTGGGTTGGAAAAGTTACATTCACCAGCGAGCCGGCTGCGAAGCGGCTTATGGGAAAACGGGGGTTGGCAAGCAATAGCGAGCAGGGGGCGGAGCCCCCTAGTACAAGAAATAAAAATATAGAATTTTAGAAAATTGATGTAAAACTTACTGTTTTATATAATTTTTTATAAATATATGAAGCCAACATTTTTTGTTGTTGTAACGAATCGGCTCATCAACTGCACCAAGAAATTAAATATTAATAAATACACAAAGATATAGCTTTACGTTTCGAGTTCAATATCGAAGTTTTTAGAATGAGCATGTTTCAGGTCTTGAATGGGGTTGTTTCACGTTGTGGATGGCAACAACTCCAAAGGTTTATTTTCATTTGTTGTCTGCAATTACATTTGTTTTGGTATTCAAAAATGAATTTTCTAGGAATATTTTACTTATTTAAATTTTTTAAATGCCAACTTCTTGCTGTGATGTTGGTTGTTCAAAACATTTGTTAAAGAAACCTTGCATAGAAAGAAAAGTTTCTTTTTATCTTTATCGGTCATTTTGAGAGTGAAGAAATGAAATCGCAATACGGAGGAAAAAAGCAAACAAGAGCGTTACATCATCTGAAAAATTCCCAAAGCAACAGAAATTCTGAATGAGAATAATTTTTTTCTCGAGCCTTGATTGGTACATTAATGAGCAGCAATCGAAGGAAGGCGAAAATGGTAGCTGGAAGGGTTAGGGTTAACTTGAAAATATCGTCGCACTAGAGCTATTGGCAACAGGCTTCGTTATTTAAAGCTGAAACAAGCTAATTTTAAGTTTCCAAAATTTTGAACATTCTTCAAACAATATAAAACCACATAAAACTCATTGAAATATAAAAGCAAATTGACGTACATGTTTTAATAAAAAGCTGTTCAACTTTTACAGAAAAGAAACAAGATGAACAAATTGACATTTATATTGTATTTCAAATGAAAAACCTGTTCTATATTATCTAAGATCTTAAATTGTATTACTTTCCTTTAACAGTTATGTTCCAAAAGTCTAGTGAGGTTAAACTATTTCACTTTTCTTATTTATTCTCATACAAACGCGAGAAAAATGAACAACTACTTTATGTGTTTCAGGGTATATAATAGCACTCTCTTTAATAGCACACACTAAACTATACTGCTTATAAAAAGTTCAAAATGTCTGTCCTGAAGATTATTATTTACCACACGTGTTACAGAACCGAGTCTCTCTTGCACACCATAAGATTGAAATATAATCACATCCATTTTCCTTTAATTATAATACAGTATAAATAACTTACAGATTGTAAGGAAAGTAATAAAGCCATGCAGCTCATTTTACTGGGGTTTTTAACTTTTGGGCTTATTGGTGAAGTATAACAAAAAAAAATGCGACTACTAACTGAAATGTGAGGTTTCTGCAATCAGGGACGTCGCGAGCGGGGGGCGAAGGGGGCGTCTCGCCCCCCCAAGTTTTTTGAAAAATGGTCATTCGGCAAAATTTAGAAATTTTTGTAATTTTTATTGTGATACTGAAGTGTGACATTTTTTGTGAAATGTGCACACAAATCCGGACACAACGCAAATGCCGACTGACAAAACTTCTGACAAACCATAAAGTCATTCGGCAAATTTTATAAACATTTGTCATTTTTATTTTAATACCGAACTGTGAAATTATTTAGTGAAATCTGTACACAGATCAAAATTCAGACACAACGCAAATGCCGACTCACAAAACTCCTGACATACCATAAAGCCATTCGGCAAATTTAAGAAATGTTTGTCATTTATATTTTAATACCAAACATTGAAATTTATTTAGTGAAATGTGTACACAGATTAAAATCGGGACACAACGCAAATGCTCACTGTCAAAACTCCTGACATACCACAAATTTATTCGGCAAATTTTAGAAATGTTTGCAATTTATATTTTAATACCGCACTGGTGATATTATTTAAAGAAATGTTTATACCGAGATTAAAATCGGGTCGCAACGCAAATGCCGACTCACAAAACTGACAAACCATACAGTCACACACACACATTCGGCAAATTTTATTAACATTTTTCACTTTTATACCAAAATGTGCCAATTTTTAGTGAAATGTGTACACAGATCAAAATCGACACAACGCAAATGCCAACTCTCTAAACTCCTGACATACCATAAAGTCATTTAGAAAATTTAAGAAATGTTTGTCATTTGTATTTTAATACTGAACAGTGAAATTATTTAGAGAAACGTGTACACCGATTAAACTCGGGACACAACGCAAATGCCGACTCTCAAAACTCCTGATATACCATACATTCATTTAGCAAATTTTAGAAATGTTTGTCGTTTGTATTTTAATACCGAACTGTGAAATTATTTAGTGAAATGTGCACACCGATTAAAATCCGGACACAACGCAAATGACGACTCTAGCAAAACTCCTGATAAACCATAAAGTCATTAGGTAAATTTTAGAAATGGCTGGCAGCTGGCATTTATATATATTTTAATAATAATTAGTAAGACATTAATAGAAAATTTAGACAGTATAGCACAAAAGTTTATTGATATCTGTTTATTAATGTTCACAATGCTTTCAACTAATTTAAATTACATTTCTTACTGTTACATGGCCCTCTATTTATTTTATTCTTTCATATGAGGATATGAAGTGGCGGATTGATGGGGGAGGGGGGATATTAATAAAAGTGGTTTAAATCAAAGCTGGAGATATTGGTATTTGTATAATTGCTCTCATCTCAATCCAGTTTTATTTAATAATAAGGTAATTTGAGGGCTTGATCTGGAATTCGGTGCTCTCTGCTTCAGTGAGCCGAAGTTTTCATTATCAGTGGTTCGGGAAACCGACTAAAATGCAACTAATGTCAATTACTTCGTTTCAATTTGTGACTAACACGGTGAATTAGAATCTACTACGTTGAACATAAAACTATTATTGACTTAATTTGAATTTTTTAGATCAAATTGAAGACAACATATACTCTTTAAAACAATTAGGGTTTCACGCTTCCAGGTTCTACTCAGCACATCACAAAAAGAAAAATTAATATTAAACTTTTGAAATTATATGTATAATGAATATCATTAATGAAATATTATATGAAATAATTTTGAATTATTAATCATAACAGATTGAAAGGGGATATTCATAAAAGTTTATCAAATGTACCAATTTGGAGATCTGTTAATAATTTTATCTAATTAATATCTAATTAATATCTAATTAATATATTTATCTAATTATCTAATTAATCCATTTAATTTTATTTAATCTAATAATGTAGTGTAACGTTACTTATATTTAAATTTATAAGTATTAAATTGGAGTAGGAATTAAAAATTTCAAAAAATTGAGAACTAACAGTTTTTTTTAAAAGATCCATTAATGATTGATTAAAAATGATGATCTTGGAGATAGCTTTTGCATATGCATGCGAAATAGTAAATAAAAATAACAGCCTTGTTCACAGATAGAAACTTAAAAATCTATCCTGGAACACGCAAAAGCTCACACCATGCACTCAGGCAAAAGACATGACACGCTTGTTCCAAAGTATGGGGGGTCCAATTGTCCCTTTTTTTCCTTCCCCAAAGCTTGAAAGAAGCATCTTCGTATTTCTACAAAGGGTACCCCAGGACCCTGAAGGAATAAGGCTTCCGGGAAAACTTGTCCCTACTCTGAAGTCTGATTATATCTAAATGACTTTACAACCTCATTGGTATTGTGGGTTGTGTTTGTGTCTAGACAAGCGTCACTTAAAGTTACAGTAGAATTGTTCTTTTCTGAGGAAAAAGATCCAATGTATCATGAGCTTCCCACGAAATTTTCTATTGATTGTTCCGAAAAGGGAAAGTAAAATGATTTTCAAGGAACCGTAGATCGTAGATGTTTCGAGATCTTTTCTTTTGTCAGAACATCAACATCTCAGCCTTTTGTTGGATAAGTTTACGCAGACGTCTAAATGTGCTTTTTAGTAATAAAAGTAGTGATGACCACACATGGCGACAAGAGGTCGGGTCACATAAGGGAGCATACATTGGGTCCAATTGGGTGGTTGCCTTTTGTTGTTAAACTGCTCGCTCTCATTTTGTCTTTCAATTTCAATACTTTCATAGGCTACTTGCGGAGGAAACGTGATCTCGAGAAATCTTGTATGTACTTTTGTTTTGTTTTTTAAACTTACTTTTTTAAAGAGGAGTTTGAGAGACAAGACGTATCGGTGTCCACTGTTTTTGTTTTATTTCGTCGATGCGATGATGCTCGTATGATTATCATTATTCAAAACAATCACTCCACTTAGCTGCCTTTATTTTTGACATGTCTTCTAAAACTAAAATTGAAACTAAAAGAAAATCAAATACTCTTGATTTATACTTTACGAAGGTTGCGGCTAACAAAAAAAATTGAACAAGAGCAATCGGGAAAAAAAATAATGCTTCTTCAAACAGCAAAAATATCGAGAAGAAACTTTGATTGTTCTTTGAAAATTAGGTAAGAAATTACTATTTTTTTTATTTATTCTATAAGTTACTTATCAATTAAATGTATCATTTTAGGGTGTTAAATTAAATATTTTTTTTAATATGTACTTGTACTTAAAAAGAATCTAAAGTAATAAAAAACTATAATTTTATAATTATACATAGAAAATGAGAAATGTAAATTTTACAATTGAATTGCGTGTCAAAGATACTTTTCCATAATTTCATAAAGTCAATTAATTTTTGTTTTGTTTTGTACAATCCGGTAGTATTCGCATTGTTACTATTGAAAAATGTATAAAATATCAGTTATTTTTTTATTGAATTAATTGCACTTAAATAACATTAAATCACCAAATACAAATAGTTTATTTTAAAACAATTAACTTATAAAAATCACCAAATTAATTTACAGTAAATAATAAAAATGTTTTTATATTAAATAAAAATTATATCATTGCTAATTAATTTACATAAAAAGGTAAATAATAATAGACTTAATTAACTAATTGATTCAAAATAAGTTTTTATGTAGGACGAAGAAGCATGTAAAATGCATGTATTACGTCATTTCCAAAGAACAAAAAAAGTTTATTCTCGATATTCTTGCTGTTGAAGTAATTTTGTAAAAGCAATTAAATTTGTATCAAAAGTAGTTAATGATATTTAAATTATTATAAGTTTAATTAAAAGTAATTAATAATTTCTAATTACTAAAAGTTTAATTAAAAGTAATTAATAATTTCTAATTACTAAAAGTTTAATTAAAAGTAATTAATAATTTCTAATTACTAAAAGTTTAATTAAAGGTAATTAAATTTTTATATTTATGACAATTATAAAAAATTAATTTAATATTTTATTCGGCAAAATTGTGCTAAACGCCCCCCCAGTCGATTTTTGTTAGCGACGGCCCTGTCTGCAATATAGTTTTCATGATTGAAGAATCACTGTAGCTCCATCCAGTGCCTCTCTTCGCCACTTTAGTAATGAGGTCAGTGAATGTACCAAAACCCAGGGACAAAGTTAGGAGAAGAGAAATACACATTATAAATATTAAAAGCCAAAATTTTATGGAAGGAATTTGTTAAGATATAGTATTAGTTCAATTTGAAATCCAAATGAATGTAATTTTTAGCTCAAAAATGTGTTAGTTTGAGCCCTAAACTAAAAATTTAACATTCGGGACATGGGAAGGTAAGGAATTTTCTGCATTGTTTTGTGTCCTAAAATTTTTTAGAGTTTCTTTGCTTTAAAATTCCGTTTTGCAATTATATAAGGACCAGTTTATTAGTATAATAAGAAAAAATTGAAAAGAATTTTTTTTTAAGTTATGCCCAAAGGACATAAAATTAAAAATTATGGTAGAATTGCCCATATGTGCAATTAGTAGTAGTTTAATCAAAATAATTTTTAATTATTAATTACCAAAAAGTTTAATAAACATCACTTTCAGAGTATTCGTTTCTGAGATTTTAACAGCTAGTAGTATAGTAAAAGTCAAAACTCTTGTCAATAAATTTTTTTAAGTGGGAAATAAATTTCAAATTTGGCGATTTTGGACATTAATTGGCACAAAAAAAAAAAAAGAAAGTCGATAGCTTTTTAAAAAAATATTTAAAAAAGCATTTGGGATACCACATAGGCGTTTATTTTTAGTGTTATAAACAAAAAGTTAATTAAAAATTGTCTTTATAAGCAAGATATTATAACATTAAGATCAATGGGCAAATCAAGGGACCAAAGGTTAATGGCTTTATAAACGGGTTGTCTTTACAACTCGGTTACAGGTTTTTGTAACCGAATTTGACTACATTTTTATTATAAAATCAATACTTTGTTTAAAAAGGCTCAAAGAAAAACGCAAAAGAAATTTCATGTAAATTATAAAAGAGTCAAGAAGTGGTTTGAATACATTTTAATAAATAATGAATATATTTTAAGATTTCAGTTACATCAATAATTAGATAAGGTTATAAAAAGGCTAAACAAATATTAATAAATAACGAATATATTTTACAATTTCAGATGCATAGTAAAGTATATAAAGTTGAAATTCTATTTAAAATAGTTGACAAAAGTTTAGCGATAGGCGGAATCACATTTTATGTAAATAAATCAACACAAAATATTTTTTTTAAAAATATGTTTAAAATAATTCATATGCATTTATATATACTTTTAATGGTCATAAGTAAAAAAAAATAAAGAATGAAAAGTTTCAATTTGCTTTAATCAGATCATCAAGCTTATCATGTTTTTTACGATTAGCCAAATGGCACCTTATAATTTCGCCATACTTTGGTCGCTTTAAGAGGTCGTATGCTAAAGGAAGCAAATGCAAAATAATAGGATGAAAGTAAGGATCGCCAAAACTAAACAAATCTATGCCAAGTTCCAGTCCCATTCCGTAGTCACATTCATCATTGGCAAATTGGATGTTGGTTACTAGTTCGTCCAAGTCTTCTTCTACTTCTAGTCGTTTATTTAAATCTTCAACACTGATTATCCTTTTTAAAAGAGATTTGATTGTTGCTAAAATGAAAGGAAATACTTACATTAATGTTTGAATAAATTATAGTTATAATGAACTGAAAAGCATGTAAAGCTTAAGTAATTTAGTTTTCACTTTTAAATATTAAGTTATTTCAGTTTAGGTTAGGCTGAATTATCTTTGCACTAGAGCAGTGTTTCTCAAATGGTGGATTGTGACCCGCTAGTTTAGCTCTAGTGCATAGCGTAATTGTTACATGTAGCACTAACCAGATTTGTAGAAGTGTCCAAAGCGCCTCCTACGGAAAACTTCTTGAAATTTAGAGCTTTATAGGGGTGAAGGGAGAGGGGTATCGAAGAATGGACTGCAAAATCAGGAGACACGGCAACATGATGACAAGGAAGTCAAATAACGATAATAAATACAATCAGGGCATATGTATTGCTATTCTATGCATGATGCATATTTAAACAGTTTTCTGTGGGTAGCGCTAGTGTCTAAGAAAATCTCCGTTTTGAATATGAATGCATGGGTTAACAATGAGAGAGATTCCTCTTTATTTCAATAAGGAAAGGACAAACACCAGCTATCAAAAGTTAAGTGCACTAGAGCTACACAAGGGCTAATGGCGATTGGCCGTCATAATTTGGAACCAAAGTCAAGTGACAAGACAACACATGAACAGTTATTTTATACTTAGTGGCTTCCCTTTAAAATGGAATAGATTTAGAACTGTCCAGAACTTAAAATAAACTACATGGCATAGGAATGATAATTTACATTACCATAAGAACCACTTTTTTTCTTTAAAAAATAAATACAAATATTTACAAACCTTTATTTACCTATTTAAAAGTAATTCGTCATAAAACTTTGAGAGTGGTACAGTATATGGTTTTGCAACAAAAACGTTAATCTTTAAAATGGATCGACTTCTTTCAATGATAATGAACATTCATCATGTAAAAAAAAGGCAGCAAAACAATAGGGTTTGATACTTATAATGATAAACTGGACACTTGGTAACAGCTCTTATGTTTTTGAATTGCATAATGCTTTATAAATTTCCAGCATCATACACCTCAAATAGATGATTGTTTAATTATTAACAAAATACTCTTTAGAATGGCTGTTATGCATAATTACAAATAAAATATCATGGCTATATGTAACAAAAAAATCCCAATGAACTTGGTTGTACCAGTTTAAATACACAAGAATAAATTATACTCAGTTTGAATTACAAACAATCATTAGCTTGTTAGCAATTTTTTTCATTCAATGAACTCATTTTAATCACGTACATAGTATTTTAAAAAATATTTGCATGTAGTGAGTAAAGCTAAGAAAGTTGTCATAATAAACACAACTAATAGTTAATCAAAGTAATAGAATTTATCAAAATAATTTTTATCCATAAAAATCTATAAATTTGCTATTTTTTAACAGCTTATGTTAATTGCTATTCAAGGAAATTTGACATTATGCTTTTGTGGGTTAAATCCCATTTTAAAAGCATATGTTCAAGTTTAAGAAACAAATGTTTTTCTTTATAATCTGATAATATAAGCAGTACCAGATATATTAGGCACAAAAAAAAATTAATATACAATTATATACATACCATCTGAGTCAGGCAGTGGACGGTATCCAACGTTGTTTTTAACAGGTACAACGATACCAAGGCCATTGAACGTTTTAGCAACAACTTTTTTACTTCTAGCTTTGACTTTTGTTGATTGAATTTCGAGTGAGTATTTTTTATTTTTAGCAAATTCTTTTAGATCTTCTAGAATTTTGGAAAACTTGCTCTTTTTTTCTTTTGCCTTCAGTTTTTTGATGATGTCAGTCAAGTCTAAACTATAAAAAGAAAATATCAGGAAATTATGTTTAACAAGTTATTATATTTACTTGCAAAAAATTACAATTTATAATCAATTAAGTTCTTTTGCTCAAAACAATGTTGCACTTCACTTTTAGTATTATTATCCGAGTCATGCAATTTTAAGTAAAAAAAAATGATTATTTAAATTTGGAAATGGGTTGTTTAAAAGAAATATATTGCTTTCTTTAATGTAGGCAAATGTTTTGTTTATTATTTGACAGTTTAAACTCGAGAGATTCTATGATAAAACAATGAAACTTTTTCAAAATAACATAGTATTAGTAACATAATAGCAATATGGGGTTTCTCTCACTTTCTCTGCCCCTCACGTTTCTGAAAAATGACGAAGTCATTGTTACACAGACCAATCAGTTTTTGCACCAGGATTCAGTTGGCTTAAATGTGGATTGCAATGTATTAGGTACCCATACTCTGCACTATTATAGAGCATAAATAGCTTTTTTTATTAGTTTTATATATAAATGTATTTAATGGCAGGTCAAAGACAATTTTGTGGGTGTATATGTCCAATGTCATACTTCATCACATTGTAACAGGCCAATATCATTGACAAGTAATATGATAATACAAGGGTAGCTCACAAAAGTTTTAAATGAATATTTTAAAGACATAATAACATTTCTTAAAAAATGTGTTTTTTGAAAAACTGATTTTTAAACACAATTTATATTTTACTATATAAATGCATTAAAATTGGACTGGTTCCCAACAGGAATAAAATTATGCACAATGTGCTCAAAAGTTACTGTATGTCACATTAAGATTTAAAATGATACAATAGCCTAGATTTAAACAGCTGATCATTTTCTATTCAATTTTCAGCATATTTATAAAAAAATAAATTTGCAAGATAAATTATTCTTTAGTATAGCATTTCACAATGTATAAAGATGTCCCTCAAGAATATTTTCCAGAAGAAAAATTGTTTGGTCAGTACTGAACGGTAGTATAAGAGAGGAACACTTTTATTCACGCAAGACATTGAATTAATACTAACAAATATATTATTTGCTTTAAAAATTTATAGCCAGCATTGCAAATAACAAATCATGGAGCATTATTGGACTACTATTTTGGTCAGGTGAAGATGATCTATTAGAATGAATTGATCCTCTTCGTATGAGCGTTGGCCGATATTTGAAGACACTTTAGTGTAATCTAATCTAATTCATCCTAAAATTAATTATAAATTTTAAACCTTATTATAAAATCCATTATTAAACTAGTTATTTATCGAAATTTAAGTTAGTTTCACAATTAGATCGAGAATGAAGGAACAATTTTTTGGTGGCATTAACGTTTTGGAAATATTAGTTTGGTTTTAAAGCACGATTTTGGTTTTAAAGCGCGAATTTTGGCTCGAAATTTCTCGATATCTATTATATCCACCATAGTACATACCTAAATTAGGCAGTTAAAAGTTAAAGTAGCAGACCATGACGATGTGCAACCAAAATTATCTAAGCAGCAATAAAATACCTAAAGTTTGATACTGATCTATTTGTTTTGAACAAGAAAGAGCGCGTAAAAAAGGACTTCACTGCGATAACGGCGCGAACCTGAAAATATTACGAGGAATCGAGATTCGGTTGACCAATCGATCCTGAACTAAAACTATAAAAATAACTAGACACACAGCAGCGCTTTCGCCGCAAACTAGTATATATTACGAAGCATTGAAGTTTGGTTGAAAAAAGTCGGTCCTGATATAAAACTTTGGAACAAGTAAGCCAAAAACAATTTAGCCTCTATTAAAATTCAAGGATCTCAAGGCTAATAGGGTAAAATTAACTCTAATTGAAAAAAATGCTTCCAGAAATTTCTAGACAACAATGTATTGGTCAGAACAATTGTTGGAAGACAGGGAAAATAACTGGATAATATATATTTACAGTCTTGTTTATAGTCTTAACACAAATTTGATTTTTTCGAACTTATTAATAAACTAGCAAATTTATACCCCCGTTCTTCGCACAGAATAAAAAATATCAAATAGATTCCAAATATGTGTACCATATACCCTGTTATAGGATCATAATTCATAAACTTATTATTGTTTCCGCTCGTTATAAATTATAAAATCCCGCTTCATTGCCTTAAAATTCCGAAATGAAAAATACGCTATAAAATGCACTCATAAATGTCATCACAATTCCCTCATAAATACATAAAACCTTTTAGCTCATTTGGCGTGTTTTGGGAAATAATTTGGCGAGAAAATAGATATAGCTACGCACACCCATTATACAGCTCTAACATAATGACCTTCGAACAACCGACCAGCTTATAAATTATTTATAAAAGCAATTGCCTATTTGGCGAATTTTAATTAATAATTTGGTGAGTTTGGCAACGTATTTGGCGAAAAAATAAAGACATAAACCACTAATAGCTCTAGTGCGATGGCCTTTATTAACCATCATAGTTCAGTAATAGCTTAACTATACATTTATTGCTTAAATATGTATACATGCAGTCAACAGAAAAATCAATGAAAAAATCATCAAATAAACCCACAATAAAATCCGGGAATGAAGACTGTCGGAATTACGTCACTTGAAACATGTCAATTATTTTTCAAATAATGAATTTAGTTTTTGAAAGTAATGGCAAAAGAATAAAATAAACATTTTGAATTTTAAATGTTTTCGTTAAAAGTTTTATTTAATTTTTCAGCCGATGGCATCAGGAAAGAGAAAAAATGATCGGATTTGAGCGAAAGTGATGTATTTTTTCAGAAAATTCGAATTTTCTCTAAAAATGGAACAAATATGAAAAATCTAACCCTCAGGTGCAGACGTTGGTATTAAAGGGAATCTATCTTAAAAATTTCGAATTTCTGAGGGCAGTATAAGTAGGTCTTTTACGATCCGAAGACAAACAGACAGACACACACAGACTTTCTTTTATGATTATAGATCCAGTATTTTTTAAGCATAATATATAGGTGTAATTATTTTTAATACATAGAGAAAGCATATTGTGGCAATACAGGTAATTGGTGATACATTCAGCAATAAAAATGTCTATGAAGCAGCTATCAACGTTAAAAATTATTTAAAAAGATTTTATTTTTGCCACACTTTAAAATATATAGTATGTCAGCAGAGAAGAGGTTTCACTTAAAATCATGATTACCTGATTTTAAGGAGGACTTTATGAAACATTAGCTTTATTGATGCAAATCTATAGTATATACATTTTTATATTGAATGAAATCAATCAGCACAATATCAATAATATTTGGAAATACTTTTGTCATACTGCGAAATTTTAAGTTTGAAAAATTCTGCACTACCTCAATGTTACATATTTTGTATATTTTTTTTAAGTGCAAGTTAAATCAGCATGTATATAATATTATTTGAAATTGTACACTTAAAATGCAGAGAAAGAAATAACAAAGAATCAAATTTAACTACTTAAAAGGAAGATTCAATAGCAAAACAAATCATTAAAATATTTTATATTAATTAGAATATTTTAAACAAAATTACTAAACTTACTACATAGCAGCAAATATATTGTCTCCTTTCAAAGTCAATTTAGATCCCAAGGCAACACTGTTAGAAGCTAGTATAGAAGGCTTCTCAGATGGATCATCTCTACCAAAAAAAAAATCGAAAAAAGTTTACATTTTTTTCTTCTAAAAATTTAGCATGACAGATAGGTATAAAAGGAAACATTTGCTTGATAGCTTAAGGTAAGCAAAGTACTTTGATAGTAACTACACTTTAAAACAAACAAAAAAGAAATTGAAATACTAAACAAGATGTAAAAAGTACCTTGAATTTAATTCAACAAATATATGAAAACATTAACTCTAAGCTTACATGTTTTTAATGCTTCTCAAATTATATTGGGTCATAAACAGCAGAAGGTGGGTTGCATTGAATTAACTTTGTACTAGAGCTGCACAAGTTCTATTAGCAACACTCATCTGAATTTAGAAGCAGAGTCAAGTGACGAGCCGACATCCGAGTGGGCATCCAGCGCAACTTTTAAGGGCCAGAGCATCAACAGGGTTGGGACATTAGGGCATATTTAAATTGCACTCCCTCTACATAAGGTATTGTTCGCCAGACTTTGTGGCTGCACAGACCGTTTAAAGGTCGGTAGTTATTTTGTCAATGCCCGGACCGCACTTGAGACCTTTCGCATGCAAGATGAGCCCCTAACAAACTGGGCTCCTCAGTCTGTGTGAAACATGTGGATTAATTAATTTAGTATTTTTGAAACATTGCACAATACTTAAATTAATATATCACATCAACCATTGATAAAGATCTGTATTACAGGGCTTATCCCATCAAGTCGCTCATTTTGGTAACCATTGATAAATATTTCAACAACAAAAAATTCTGTTTATTGGGTGTTTAAGTTCCTAGTTTTTAAAGGGTTTTGAAAGGTTTGTAGCGTAAATGATATTATAATTTTAAATTAAGCAAACTTGTAACTTTTTATTTCAATAGAAAAAAACTAAATACTGGAATTGTCTAATTCATGAAGATTTTTCAAAAGATTTAAACTAAATATGATTTGAGATTTGTATTGACCCTATAAATATGAAATAGTTAAAAGTTTTTGGCATATTCCATATAGTGACGTTTAATGGGTGAAATCAACTTAGTAATTTCCTAATTGATCTAACCAATTTTAATTCTTTATAAAACAAATTAGTTTGCAAGAATATCTTTTAGCAAACATAAAAAAAAGTTACTTAAAAATAATCTCATAACATTCTTTGATGGGTAGCAAACTATTTAGAAGATATCCTAAAATTATCGTAGCACTTCTTTCTATAAATCATTCATAAGCATTTAGCATGATCTAACACTTAAGTTTTAAATATTCATACACAAATAAAATATACCTGAAATATCCTATATGATATAAGTCTTTGCCGTCTAATTTGACCACTGTTTGGAATTCTGGTGGGTCATAGAAATATCTCCAATGACAATGCAGAAGAATTTCCTGCTTCTTGGGGAGTTTATTAGACAGCAGGTCATAAATTCCAACTAAATGAAGGCCCAGTTCACTGAATGCATCTAGAATAAAATGAAAAATCAATTAAAAATGTAAATTATTAAATAAAGCATTGTTTGACAATAATTGCTTTTATGAGACATTTTTAATAAAATAGTTTATTGTACATTAAAAGAGAGAAAATGCTTAAAGTTAGGTTAGTTTGAATTATCATCGCACTAAAGCTGTAAGAGGGCTATTGCTGACGAGCGTCGTAATTTAGAACCACAGTCAAGTGACGAGAAAATGCGTAAAGAGTATTAAAATGTTATAACTCTAAAATAAATGTGTATTGGCTCATAATGTGTAAAATAAAAATGTGTTTTTAGCTCACATTTTATTGACCAAGAAAAACATGAAAAAATGAAGATTCTTTAATCCACAGCAAACTGAACAAAATCATTCTTTGCAGGTTCACCATTCACAAGTGTAATGTTAGGTTATGGAATTTTAGGGACGATATTTAAGGTATTGCAACTTGCTGAATGAAGAGGTTTGACAATACCATAGTCTGATCTGTGTTTCGCTAATGAGTAACATTGTTTCGATTTTATATAACAACTTTTAATGTAGAGGTTATGTTTCATAATATATTATAAGCTTATTTAAATTTGATAAATTTTATCAATATTCTGATTATACATTAGGTCACTTTAATCATAATAATTTATGTAACACAGATACAAGTTATCAGTACACAAGATAAGAAATATTTAGACATTAGTAAAGAAAACAAACAACACTCTTAGAACAGCATATAAAATGCATCACTTGTAAATTTTGACAGGTTCCCGACAAAATAAATAAAATCTTAGAAATATCTTGAAAAAGTCAATTATATTAGAGTCCTTTTGCTCTTTTACAAGCCCAAATAAATAGGCAAGCATACATAAGTCCTACTTAGTAAATTCTTTTTTTATACTGTTATTATATTATTAAAATTTATTAAAGTAATTTTTTAAAATTAGGTGAGATTTTGTGTTGTGCATAGCGATTAACATGTCTCGTTGTTACCTTGAGGTTTAGATTTGTTGATAGTACAACAAAAATCCCAGAAATCAAAGAAATCTTGCGGCATACTGTCAAGAACATCCTTAACAGATTCTTTCAATTTTGTTTCCATGATAGTTTTCACAACTTTTTCTTTGACTTCAGCTTTAACTGAACTTTTCTGAAAAATTAATAAACAATATACAATAACAATACAAATTCAGAAGCTTAAGTTATAAAAGTAAAAAAAAATATTTAAAAAATGTGAACTTTTTCAGGGCTAGCAGCTGGACTTTTCCTAGGGGAGGATAAAGGACTTTTCCTAGGAGTAGCTGTACGATTATTTCTGGGACTAGGACTACGTCTCTTCCTAGGACTGTGGACACAACTCTTTTTGGAAGGCTGATCTGGTACAACAGGAACAGTCAAATATTTGGACATTTTATTCTGAAATAAAGAATAGAATATTATATAAATACATTTTCCAAATTTATATTGAAGTTTTGAGAAAACAAAATTGTTTTTTATTTATTTATATATATATATTATATATATATAAAATGTTTGACAGCAAATCTATTCTAGTTTAAAATAAAAAAAAATTCACATTAAAAGGTATTTAGTTTTAACCTGAAACATTTTTTTAAAATTCTTTGAAGTAAATATTTTCCCTTAAATTTACAAATTCTTAGCTCTAAAAATTGATATAACAAGTAATACTTTTTAAATTTGCTCTGAGACATTCTAAAAGTCCTAAATATATATAGATTCCACACTTGCTTATCTGGTGATGAAAAAATAAGTAATTGCTGAAAGAGCCGGATAAAAGAATTTGGTTGGTTAACCTTAAAATGCTTCACACTACAGCAGGAATGTTCGATGTCGCCTGGGTTTTCCGTCTTTTACGAGGTAGTTTCCATCAAAGGATATTTTGCAGGAACTATAGAATTGATTTCAATTTTTAACAATGAATTACAAAATTCTCTGACCAGATCCATACAGGGAATTTTGAATCAATTTATCAGAAAAGGTAATGAAAACCATTGTATTCGTTTTTAACTGTGCATTTATTATTAAATATTAGGCATAAGGATTAGATTAAAACTTGCATCTTTTAAATTCTTAGGCATTCTTCAAGACTACTCTATACAGGTTTTCGATCGATGATCTGACTAGCATGTCTAAAATTTTCTATTATATCTATGGGGTAAATGTTGGTAGTAAAAATATTTTCTGTACCCCCAAGTTCTAGTTCATAAAGGTATCAACCAACAACCAAGACTGTTGGTGTATTGAAGGGGACACAGAATTAGCAGTGTTAAGATAAATGAGCATAGACGGCAGTCTCGGGATATTGATAGAAATAAAAATATCAAACCAAATATTATATGGAAATTAAACATGGAAGTCTATGTCGTGTTAAAAATGAAACATGATGTGAGCCTAAAACGAAGAAACCAAACCATTGAAACATATCTAAATCATTACAACAATAATGGCTGAAAAAAGCCTAAGTTAGCAGATGATTATATGGGATCAAACTAGTTACACACATGACAAAATTGGAAAATTTCCCCCTCGTCACCCTCAATGACATTATGCAGTGGCAAAATCAAAATTGAAGGACGGAACCATGAAGTTGATACATCAGATTTGTGAATTAACAACAAGCAATCACTTGCTAAAAGTCCAATTAGAGAACTGGACACCTTGGGGGAACGAAAATTCAGTTGGATTGAACAAGAGCATTTACCAGCTGCAAAAACAGGAATAGCTAGGATATAATGGCCGGTCTCAAATTGGGGATGGGCGTTACTTTGCCAAGCCACGAAAATGCTCAATTGTGATAAACATTCACTTTCACATTTCAAACAACTCAATAAGTATAGCAACCCTAGGTTAATTTTAATCCGACTGTACTTCTGTTGCCAAAGGATTTGGCGCTTTTATAAAAGGCGATAAACTTTTTTTTTGGTGATAGGGTATTTTCTGGCGAAATTTTGGGTGGATGGCGCTGTTAATACTTGCATATGATTGTGTGTAGGTTGGTTTTATGTGCATAGGATTGGTTTTTTAAAGTTTTTTCATCATTTCTTAAACTTTCGTTTTTGAACAAGTAGGTTTCGTTTTTGAACGCGAATTTTGTCTTGAAAGTGGTATTTTTTTCAGTTTTGTTTTGTAAAACAAAATTGCCTGGTGCCCCAAACGAGTTATTAGGCTTTCAATGGACCCTACAATACTGCTCCATGTTGGATAGTGATGTTTTTTTAGAGAAAACAAAATTGCCCGGAGCCCCAATCGCGTGCGTAAGGGATTTCCACTATTAGCCTATTGTGTAGTGTAGAGTTTGGTTTGTGTTGTCAAAAGCAAACAAAAACTGTGAGTTTGGTTTGTGAAAAGCAGTGCTAGTATAGCCCTTACAACCAATGCGATGTAACTAGGGTTAATGTATCGGCTTGAAGGAATCTGGCAATGAGAAAAACGCGAGTTTCGGCCAAATCACAAAAACTGTGAGTTCGGTTTGTGAAAAGCAGTGCTAGTATAGCCCTTACAACCAATGCGATGTAACTAGGGTTAATGTATCGGCTTGAAGGAATCTGGCAATGAGAAAAACACGAGTTTCGGCAAGTTGGCAGGCTTTTGGAAATGCGCCAAGCAGTACCATAGGATTAAAATTTACCCAACCTACATTAAATCTCCAAACTCGCCAATGGACAGACTGGCCATTATATCCTAGCTGTACCAAACTGCAACACAGAACTTAGTCACAAACACGTCCTCTCTTGTCCGGCCATCTTAGCGAGTAATCAACAAATTAGTAATTAGGGACACTCCCTTCGAGGATCTCTATTTGGACAACTGCCTACAGATTGCTGATACAGTGTGGAGGGCACATGGCTTTGACCTTTAAAAGTTTTATCCCTAGACAAGACAACAACAACACAACAATATTAGGGAAAATTGTTAGTTTAACCAAACCAAAGACGTAATGCAAGCAATTGATTACAGTGACATATGCGACTGGTTTTTAGTAGGATTAGTTGTTTGCAAAATGCATCAAAGTTGCTTAAATTGGAATTGAGATTATATGAAGTGTGGTACAGTTTAGGACTTATCTGTGCAGAAGAAACACAGAGTTCCTAGTAAAAACACTAAAAAATCTGTTAAAATGCAATTAGAGGTTGGGGATTTATAATCTATAAATACTTGCTTGTGTCTCTACAAGGGGCTTTTCCGGGTGACGGTAATTTTTCAGATGCTCAGCACTTTTTTGATAACACGAAGAACCATACTTGCACAAAGGTAGGTCTGGCAATTTTCTTTTTCTAGTATTTACTCTTCGGGTTTCCATTTTTCCGTTGTCAAGGCTCCCAAATGTAAACACACAAAAAAGGATGCTTTTATATTCTAGAGTTTAAAAAATGTTTTCCAAAAACTCACAAAAATTTTTTCAAGGAAAATTTTAAGTTTATAAAATAGGAATGGAAAATTTTAAAAAAAAAAAAAAACCCTTTAGGGGAATCCAATTTTTTTTGGGGCAAAATTGAAAGGGAAAAAAAATGTAATGTAATCGTTTTCGGTCCTTTTTTCCACCTCCTTTGGAGTTTAAACACCCCCCCTTACGCTTCAAAACGGGGGAGCTTTTGGTAAGTAAAATCCCCAACCTTAAAAGGGGGCCCAAAATCGGAACTCGGGAGCCCCCCGCCCTTTTCTGGGCCCCCGGGGATCCCCCCAAAATTGGATTTTTATACCCCCCTTCCCCCTGGTAAATGCAGTTTTGGGAAAAGGTGACGCTGGTGTTGCGGCGGGAAAATTTTTTTTGGAATTTATTTTTTTCGTCATTTCGTAGATTTTGGGGTTTTTTGTTCAAAGCCCCCCTTTTTTGAGGAAAAATTTTTCTATACCAAAGCGGTCGTTTGGGGGGAAAAAGCTTTGGGGTCATAGCCACCTAATAAATCCCTTTTCCAAGCTCGATAAAATTTGGGGAGCGTTGAAAGCTTCAAATTTTGGCCCTGGCGCGAAAACAATGTCCTTCGGGAATGTTTTTTTTTAATGACATGTTTACACCTTTTTTCGCTGGTTGGGGTTATAAAAAATTTTTGGTTCGGTTCAAATTTTTTTATTTTTTTTTGAAAAACTTTTTTAAATGCAACAAATAATGGCTATTTTTTGCTTTCTATCCTATAAGTAAAAGGAAAAAGAACACGGTGAATGATTCCTACAAAAAGGAAAAAGGGAAGGGGGTTTTTAAAATTTTTTTTTTGGTAAAAATTTCAATATTTTTTTTTTAATTTTTTCGTAATGCTTTTATTTTTTTTTTTTTTTTTTCCCTCATAATATATATTTTAAACACATATTTACTTTTGTTTATAAAATTTTATATTCATTTTTATTTGGGGATTCTGTTTTCTAAAAATTGTTTTTAAATTTAAAATTTTTGAAAAAAAACTTTAAATATCTTATTCGCAAAATTCAATATTAAAAAATCATTTTAAATTTGATTTTTTAAATGATCTATCTTTTTTTAAAATTTTGTTGTTTTCAAATTAAAGTTTTTTTTTTAAGGAGGGTTATTTTTAACAGAAGCATTTTTAAAAGTGTTATGATTTTTAATTTTTTTTTTTAAGAAGCCAAAGAAAATTTTTTTTTTAAATAATGGAAGTCTGAAAAAGGTTCCCTCATTATTTAAATTTTTTATTATTTTTTTTAATCTCCAGAAAAATTTTCTTTACGGGGATTTTAAATAATGTTCTATCGTTTTTTTTAAGTTAAAAAAAAAAAAAAGAAATCTTTAAATATTTTTTTTTAAAAAAATGGCTTGCTTTTTTTACTTTTTAATTTAAAAATTTCAAAAAATTGTGTTTTTTGGCATGTATTCTGTAACGTTTTTACATATGCAAACATTTGAAGAAGTTTTTTTAATTTAAAATGTTTTTTAGAATTTTTCTGGAAAAAAATTGCTTGGAAAACAAAACAAAATAAAAAAAAAAACTCATTTTTTTTTTTTCCGGAAAAGTATTCGAAAAAGCCCCGGATCCGTCATTCCCCAAACTTTTTAAAAAAGCACCCAAAAACCCCCGGGGGAACCCCTTTAAATTTTTTTTTTGATTCCCATTTTTTGGGGGTTTTAAGGTTTTTAGAAAAAATTTTGGGGAAGGGGTTTTTTCCAAACCCCCCCTTTTTTTTTTCCTTTTTTTTTTTGATTGATCGTACTTTTTCCCTTTTCGTCAAAAAACGTTTTTTTAACTAGTGAAATTTTAAAATTTTTGAGTATTTTTTTTGGGAAAAAGGGTGGTTTACTTTTTTGGGCCCCGGGGGCAAAAAAAAAAAGGAAAAATTAAAGGCCTTTTTTTCACGAATTTCCCCCTAAAAAACCGTTTGAATGAGATGGGTTGCCGCCATATCAAGGAAAGACTTTCAAAAATTAAAATTAAATTTCCCCTCATCTGTTTTTTGTAAAAGATTTAAAACCCCAGATTTTAAAAAAATTGAAAAAAAAAACTTTAAAGCCCGGTGCTGTGCCCCCATTTTTTAAAAAATTATCCAAGTACATGAAAAAAAGTCCCCCAAAAAAAAGCAGAAGAAAAATGGAAAACATTCATGAGGGTCTGTGATTCTGCAGCTTCCCCCCCAATTTTCCACCTGACTTAGAACAAAAAGTTAAAAAAAAAAATGATATGATCACATCCAAGGGCTGAAAAAAAAAACAAAAGTCTTCATTCAGCTTTGGAAAAAAAAAAAGGCTTTTCAAGAATTAAAGCAAAATAGACAAATCGAGGGGGGAAATTCGAACAAAAAAACAATTTTTTTTCAAAATGCTAAAAAAATTAAAGGATGCTCAGATTCAAAATCACATTTTTAAAGACTGATAGTAATAGGGGAAAAATGTAAAAGGCAAACCCACTATCAGAGAGGGTTTTGTTCCACACTTATCGTTTATTGTTTTTGCTTATTGTTTTTTAATTTCTTTTCTTCTACCCGGGTAGCACCCCCCAAGTGGGCCCAAAATTTTAAAAAAAAATTTTTGGGCCCCGTTTTTGGTGTAAATTTGGGGGCCGACGTAAAAAGGCCCCCCCAGTCAAATTGTACAGGGTTTTTTTAAAAACACTTTGGCCAACTTTTTCAACTTTCGTAAAATTCGCAATCGCCTTGGGCCGACAAAAAAAGGACACCCTTAAAAAATTTTGTACAAAGGGGGTTTTCCCAGGGGGTAAACATGCATTTTGATTTTGGCCGCATAAAAATGGACCCCCCTCCCCAAATTTGTCGACTTTTTTTTTAAAACTTTTTGGGCCCAAACATTTATCAAGGTCGTAAAATGCCATACAAATTGGGCCGACAAAAAAATGACCCCCTTGCCGATTTGTACTACACCCGGTTTTCCGACATTGGTCAACATCCTATTGCTTTGGCCGACAAAAAAAGGCCCCCCCTAGCAAATTTGTACCTTTTTTTTTTTAAAACACTTGGGGCCAACTTTTTCAACCGCTATCACTTGGCCGACAAAAAAATGCCCCCCTTTTGGAATATTGTAAAACTGGGGTTTACGACATTAAATCAACATTAGTCGTACCACTTTGGGGGGTTTTTTACAGTACTTTCAATAAAACTTTTTTTCCTTCCCCTTCGCAAATTTTTTAATAATTTTTTTCTTTGAGAAAAAAAAAAATTTTTTACAAAGGAAATTTTCTTTATTTTAAACAAATTTAAACCAAAAATTTTTTTTTAATTAGAAAAATATAAAAAAAATTACCTTTTTTAAATTTTTTAAAAAAAAAAAATATTATTAAAAAATTTATTTTTTTTTAAAAAAAATTTTTAAAAAAGGAAATTTTTTTTTATATTTAAAAATTAAAAAAATTTTTTTTAAATTAGAAAAATATAAAGAAAATTACCTTTAAAAATTTTTTTTTTTCTCCAAAAAACTTTTTAAAAAATTATGCGAAGGGAATGGAAAAATGTATAATTAGAAGTACTGAAAAAAAAATGCCCAAATGTTGACAAAAAAATTTTGATCAATGCCCGATGTTGTCCCAATATTGAAAGGGGTGTCATTTTTATTTTGGGCCCCAAGGGTAATAGCTATGTTGAAAAACAATTAACAATGGGTTTAAAAAAATAAAAAAAAACCCCAAGAAAAAATTGTATTTTTGTACTATTGAATTTTAAAAAACTAGTAATTCAGACAGCTATAAAAACACTACTGTCCCCTCAAAAAACATGGGCATTTTTTTCGTTTTTTTTCCCCGAGTCAAAAAAACCCAAAATTTTACTTAAAATTATTCATATATTAAATAAGATAATGCACTTTTTTTCCCAGTTTTTTTAAAAATTTAACTGCCAACATCTTGGAGCTTTATATAGGGAGGGTCGATACCATTAAAAACGAAAATTTATTGTATGTAATTAAATAAAAAATATTTACGTAACCCCATTTGTATAAAATTTTGTATACATGGGTTTTTTTTTAAAAAAATTTAAGGTGAAAAAACTTTTAAAAATTCTTGTCAAAATTGTAAATCTTTGCACAAATTTAAATTAAAAAATTTTTTTACATGAAACTTTAAAAATTTTTCATTTTTTAGATAGTTAGTTTTTCTACTTTAAAATTTTTTTTAAATTTAAAATTTTAAAAAATTTTCTAAAATTTTTTTCGAAATGTTTTCCAAAAAAAAAAAACAAAAAATTAATAACTAAATTTAAATGTTAATTTTTTTTAATCTCTTTTAATAGCCGAAAACAATAGTGGTTTTGGGGAATTTTCATTTTTCCCCAAAAAAAAATTGATCAAAAAGTCCATTTTAAATTTTTTTTTCCCCGAAAATTTTACTAAAAATCTTACACAATTTTTGAAAAATACTATTATTAAAAAAATTAAACCAACATTATCTGAACAATCTTTTTAAGGTTTCATTAAAAAATTTTTTTTTACTTTATAAACCCTATTTTAAATTTTAATAAATTCTTATAAAGGAAAATGGGTTTTAAAAAATTTTTTAAAAAATCCCCTTTTTAAATTTTTTCACAAACAATTTTTGTATTTTTTTGAAAGTTTTTTTTTTTTCTGTATAAAAAAAAAAAAAAAAAAAAAAAAAAAAAATAAAAAACAAAATTTTTAAAAAAAAAAAAAAAATTAAATTTTAAAAAAATTTTTTTTTAAAATTTTTTTCTTTTTAAAAATTTTAAAATTTTTTTTTAAAAAAAAACCCAAAAAATTTTTTTTTTAAAATTAAAAAAAAAAAAAAATAAAAAATTTAATTCCCGTTTTAAAAATTATTATATTTTTTAATAGGGGCGATGATCACAAAATCTTTTTTTTCCAAATTTAAAAATTTTGCTAGCGCCTTTTGTTTCTACTTTTCAGTTTGAAAATCCGTGGTTTTAAAGAATTAATCAAATTTTTTTCTACCTTTTAAATATCCCCTTTTTTTGGGGGCCCAAAAAAAAATTTTAAAAAAACCCCCACATTCTACAATTGTCCCAAAAATAAAGGGTGCAGATAAACTTGCAGCCCTTACATTGGGCGAAAAAAAATGCCCAAAAAAACTTTTAATTTTTCTTGAAATTAACCTGAAAATTTATAAAAATATTTGAAATTTTTTAAAAGTTTTTTCAAATACTAACCAAAGGGGGTAAAAATGTTGATAATAAAAACCCAAAAACATTAAGAGGGATGGGTTTTCCCGGCAACAAAAACGAAAAAAAGTCCTGAAGTTTGCAAAAATTCCCCCCCCTTTGGAAAAGGGGGTTTTTTGTTTTTTTAAAATTTTTTTCCCCCAAAATCGGTTTTTGTGGGTGCTTGATTTTTTCCCCTTATTTGCTTTTGCGGGCAGAAGATATTCGTTTTTGCGAAAAAATTTCATATAGCTTTTTTAAAAAAAATTAATTCTGATAGAGCATCTTGATTTTTAATACCCCCGGGGTTTTTTTTTTAGCTATATTTTTTCCCCAAAATCGTCTTTTAAAAAGCCATCAGGGCCACAGTGTTTTTTTTTTCCAAAAATTGTTTGGAACTCGTTGTAAATTACCCGGGACGGTTTTTGAGAACGTAAAAACTAAATTCCATTGTAAGGACTTATAAAATAGCAAAAAATTTTTTTTTCGATAATTTTCACCTCTCATAAAGTAAAAAAAAAAAAATGCGAAAAATTCAAATACGAAGAATTTCTTTTTTTCTCACCGGTCGCCGCAAAAAGAAAAACAAATAATTTCGCTCCCCCGCCCTTTTTAAAAATTTTTTAAACCCCCAATTCCCGTTCTCGTTTTTTTTGAAATGTCATTCGCTTAAAAAATTCAAAAAATTTTGCTTTTGGGTTTTTTGTCAAAAAATAATTAACGGGGGACATGTAGAAAGCGAAGATTGAATTTTTTTACTCTCGAAATATTTTCTATTTTTTATATAAAAGAAAACTCAAAATTAAAACAAAGGGCCGCCCAAAATTTTTTTGGGGCCAAAAAAAAACCTTTTTTTTAAAAAACCTCAATCCCTAAAGCCCCCTTTTTAATAGGTTTAAAAAACCACGTAAATCAGGGGCCCAGTAAAAAATCAACAATTTTTTGGCCAAGTTTTTTTATCGACTTTTTATCCACAATTGTCGCCAGATTTTTTCCCCCAAAAAAATTCGAATTTTTTCAAAAAATTTTTTTTTTTTTAAATAATGACTAAAACTTTTTCCCCTTATTATTAAAATTTTTTTTTTATTTTTCCCAACATCAAAATAAAATTAATTTTAAAAATTCTAATTTTTTAAAAAAAAACCCCAAAGCCTGCGAAAGTTTACAGATGGCGCGATTAAAATTCAACACCTCGCTTTTGCAAGTTTGGGCCCCCGCGTAGAAAAAAACCGGGCCCAAAAATTTTTTTGTTTCCTGGGTATGTGTATAAAACAAATTTTTTTGTTTGATCTTAATTCTTTTATAAATTTGAAAATATTCTTTATAAAATTTTTTTTTTAAAAATATAATTTTTAAAAGTTTCCCCGCTCAAAATTTTTTTTTTTTAATTTCTATTCCTCATTTTGTGCATAATTTTTTTGGTTTTTTTTTTAAAATTTTTTTTTAATTTGATTTAAAAATTCCCCTTTTTTTAAATTTTTTTTTCATAAAAAATAAAATTTTTAATGTTTTCCCCCTCAAAAAATTTTGGTTTTTTTTTAATTTTTTTTGTTATGTGTCTTAAAAAAAAAAAGATTAAAAAGGCCTGATTTCTGAATTTATATTTCACATAAATTTAAAAAAGGGTTTTTTTTTCGATTTAAAATATTTTTAAATTTTTAAAAATTTTTTTTTTTAAGTTTTTTTAAAATAATTTAAAAAAAAGTATTTTCTGAACAAAAAAAAATTGCTGAAAAAAAAGGGAAAAAAAAATTTAAAAACAAATTTAAAAAAAAAAATTTTCAAACGTTTATGCCCTTTCAAACCCCAGTAAAAACCCGGTTTTTTTTTTTTCCCCCCTTTTTTTTCAAAATTCGTCCTTTCAATCCATTTTTATTAATTTCAATTTTAAATTAGTTAAAAAAAACGCTATCGCAGTATGCAATAGTCATTTCGAGGGGTTTGGAAAAAAAAGCCCTTTTAGTGGGGCCTGTTTTTTCCGAAATAATGCTGTGTGAACCTTGACGTATAAATTTTTCCCTCTCAATCAAGGGCGCTTTGGTTTGTTTTTTTGTAGGTTTTTTTTTTGAACGTCATTAAATTTTTATTTGGGGGGGGCCCTTTGGAAAATTTAAAAATTTTTTTTTTTTTTGTTTTGCCCTGAGCGTGTTTCGGTTTAAAAAAAAAAAATAAACAAAAATGTCCAATCTAAAAAAATTACCTGCGTTTCCAAAAAATTGTTTAGGCCTTTTAAAGGGCCTAAGATTCTTCCCAATTTTTTAACCCTTTTTTGATTTTTTAAAAAAAAAAAAAAACCCAAAACAATGGGGTTTTGCATTGCCACCAGTGTTTATACCCAAAAAATTAAAAAAACCCTTTCTAAGGAAAACCCAAAAAAAAACCCCTTTAAGCTGTGCACATTTTGGAATTTTCCCCCAGGGGCCCCAGCAAGGGGGCCCTTTGAAAAATCCTTAAAAGGCCAACAATGCGGGGGTTTTTCTTGCTTTTCATGGGATAGTGCTAAATTTTTTTTTCGGCTTATGTTTGGGGGGTTTTTTTAAATTTTCTTATTGTTTTTTTTTTGAAGAAAAGGTACAAAAAAAATTTTCCCGTTAAACGGTAAAAAATTCAGAGGGGGGTCAAAAAAACCAAAAAATTTGGGTGGGTTTTTCCCAAATGAAGGGGGGATTTTTTGGGGGCCGGGAAAAAAAAACTCTTCTGCGCCCCCGTTTTAAAAAGAACTACCAATTATTTTCCAGCAACCTATTCCCTTTTGGGGGATGGGTTTTTGTTGGCGTTTTTTATTCATTAAAATTTTAAAAAATAAAAAACCCCTTTTTGGGGTTTTTGCGGGGTGGAAAAAAAATTTTTAAAAAAAGGGGAAATTTTTTTTTTTTTTTTTTAAACAAAATTTAAAAAAATTTTGTAAATTTGAAAAAATATGGGAAAATAAATTTTATTAATTTTATTGTTTTTAAAATTTTTATTTTTTATACGCTTCCTTTTAAAAAAAAGCAAAAAACAAGTTAGTACCCCCCTCGGGCGCGAAGAATTTTTTTTTCCCCTGAAGACAATTTTTTTTTTTTAAATAAAAATTTTCAGAGAAAAAGTTTTAAAAAACCAAAACGGTTTTTATTTTTGGGCCTTTTAGTTGCTCTTTTCTTTCCCAAAAGCCGTACTAACGGGAATAGTTCAATCCAAAACCCCGTAATCAATTGTCAACCCAAAATTACTGCATTTGCAGGTTTTCAGTATCCCCTTTTTGGCTTTTGCCTTCCCCTTTAAAAAAGTCTTTAAAATAGAAAAAAGCCTGTTTTTTTTTTTTTATACTGCAAAATGTCCGGGTTTTTTTTGTTGTTAAAAAATTTTTTCCAAATTGAACCATAAGTAAAAAATTTTCTTTACCCAAAAACTCTTAACCAACCCAGAAAAAGCGCCTCTACATATACTCTCAACCCCCTTTGTTTTCAACATGGGGGCAAGAGCTTTTATAAAAATCGAAAAAAAAAAATAAGTTTGTTTTAAATTTTTTATAGCTAACCTTTAAAGGGGTTTTGTCCAATTACAAAGTTGAGTCATTAAAGACTGATTGAAACAATACTATAAAATAAACTTAATAATTTGTTTTTTTTTTTTCTTTTAACATGTACGTTTTGTGTGAAAATTATGGTCCCCCTGTTAAAAGTACATTTTTTTGTATTTAATTATACTTATAAATGCATCATTTTTTGTAGTAAAAAAATTTTAAAAAAAAAATACGACTTCCATACTAAATTAATGGGTTTTTGTTGGATATGTTTAAATTTTCAAGGTAACTCCTTTGTTTATATTTTTTTATGATTAGGGTAAATAATAAAAATTTTTTTTCCTTCTTTTAGGCAAAACTAAAAATGGTTTGTGTTGGGCTAGTTAAACAATTATATAGATTTTTCAAAGTTTTTTTGTTCCCGATCACCAAAAACCTGAAGCTCGCCCCTTGAAAAAAGACAAAATTATTCACCTATTTTGGTTTTAATCCCGGGATTAAAAACCCGGGGGAAAAGTTACAAAAAAAAAGGGGTTTTAAACCAAATTTTTTTAAGGGTTTTTTAAGGGGGGGTCGGTTTTAATACAAAGCCTTCTTGAACCTCCCTAAGTTTTTTTTTTTTTTTTAAAAAAAGTAAATCTTTAGATAAAATTTTAGTAATTGTATTTTTTAATTTTTCAACCCATTTAATTTTCTTCCCAAAGAACTGCATCATAGGATAATACCTATGCGGGCCTTAAACCAAATTTTTGGGGAATATGCATATTTTTATGTAAAACCCAGAAATAAAGTAATAGTTTATCAGAGAAAATTTTTTAGAAAAAAAATTAAATTCACTCAAACAAACCCAGCTAGTCTTTAGTTATCATTTTCAACCTCTCTTTATTGAGAAAAAAAAAAAATTTTATTATGAATCAATTTGTTTTTTTTTAAGTAACGTAACATATAATGCCAAACTTATTGATGTGTAAAATTCAAAAAGCAATTTTTATATTTTAAAATTGAAAAGCCTTTTTTGTTACATTGCTGTTGTAGGTTTAGAATATCAATGGAAAGAAAAAAATATTTGAAAAGGCAATAATACAGAAAAATTCAAACTTAAGAATTTGAATGTTCATGTGTGACAGTAAAAATAAAGTAATGACTTTTTATCTATAGAAAATTTAAGTACATTATTTAGCAGGTTCACTAAAAACTTTTTCAGATTGACAAATTAGAGAATTAAAAGTCAGAGAGCTCCCTTTTGTTACCATTACAGTGGAATTGGGAAATATGGGGGATTGAGTTTTCTTGCTCAGAGTTTATATAACTATTAATACAATTATTGGCAAGCGAATCTTGTAGATAATGGGGATCATTCATTAATACATTTATGTTTAAAAGAGGCTGTTGGGAAGCAATAAGACCCTAATATACATGGGACTTTATCATATTGGGAAAAAGTAATTAAAAAAAATGAGTGTTTTAAAACTCGTATAATGTCAACAAACCCAATAAAAAAACTAACTGCCAAAAAAAGATACGGGAAGCCAAATACGGCAAACTGTGCTCTTTCACAATTCGCTTCAGTCAATGCTCGACTGAGCAGTAGAGCATGCGCAGAAGTTTGCTGTTAAAAGTTTTTTTTTGCTGTTTAAAAGCCATGTAACTTGGTTAACTTGTTGTAGGGTTGCTATTGTCAATAAAAAATAAAGACAAAAAAATAATAAAAAGGTAATTGAAGTAGAAGTACATAAACTACTTTTAATCAATTTAATTAAAATTAAATTTTCAAGACTGTAAATTTCTGCCCTTTAGTTTGGGATTTGTGCAAAGTATTTTGCTTGTGTTTTTATTTAAACCTTTTTTTAAACTTATGCGTGATTTAAATGTTATTTCGTCAACAGCAGAGTTTTAAAATAATATTTAAAATTTGGTGGACAAATTTAGATTTTGAAACATTTATTGATTATATTTTTTTAATGTATAGAGATTAGGTTTTATTTTTTAGCATTAATATTTTTATGCTAATAAATCACGACTAAGGAACACTTTTATTGCGATTAATTTATTCAAACAATGGAGTAGGGGTACTTTAAATACATTTTTAGAAATCAATTTAATACACACTAATATAATAATGAACTATTATTGGTATAAATTATTAATAAACTTATTTACTAGTAAAGGGTTATTTATTTATTTATTTATTAAATTTCATTTATATAATATTTTGAGCAATTATTGTCTTTTATTTAAAAAAAATAGCACTTTTTATATGACCTTTTATTGATTCTGTGCTTGCCTCAAAATGATTTTTTTATTTAAAAAAAAACTAGCTGTAACACGTTCTTTTTTTTATAAGGCTTTTTTTTATATATATTAAGGAAAATTTTAATTTCTTATTTTACTCTTAATATAAAAATATTATGCGCAATCACTCTGGCGTAGTGGTCAGCGCTTCTTGCTCTTAATTCCGTAGACCCGGGTTCGTATACGGGTCCGGTAGGTCATCAATATACTCAGCTCGACCACCTTCTACCAGGGCCCCACTTACAACTTTAGGGGCCCAGGGGACGAGGGAAATTTGGGGGCCCCAAAACATATATACCTCGATAAAATATTGCATGTATTTTCTTACAGTGTTTACCAAAAAAATAGCTGAAGAAATTTAATTTGAAAAAGCAGCTCAATCCCCCCCCCCAAAATAATTTTTTTTTGGAAATTTGTTTAAATTCAGATTTTAAACACAATGTATAGTAAACTTTTGTCATGAATTTAATTTTTTTTTGCATACTTATATAAAAATTTTGGGGGGTTTGTATTGAGCTAAATGTTCATGAAAAAATTTTTTGGGGGCCCCTTAAAAGGGGGGGGCCCCCGGGGCAGGCCCTTTTGCCCTCCCGGGAAAATCGGGCCCCTGCTCCTACACAATGAGTACTAGCTGATTATTGGAAAAAAACAACTGAAGGTCCATTTCGAGCTAGCCATAGGCATGGACAATCAAATCGCTCGTGTAAGATAAGGCTATTAGGTTTTTGGGAAATTAAATTTGTATGAAAAAATATAAAAAAGAATTAAAAAACTCAAAGCATTTCCCATTTAAATGTAAAAAAGTTTAAAAAACTATGTTATTAAACCAACAATTTTAAATTTTTTACACTGAGTTTTAAATTATAACCAAATTTAATTTTTTTATATCAATGTTGAAACAAGGGGTCGAGCTAAAGAAGCGATGAAAATTTATCCCCTCCACGTTTTCTAGCACAACACCAGATCGGGGTAAAGTCAGATCAAAAAGATCCCGACGCATGCGTTTTTTTAAAAAACCCACGATTTGGCGAAAAAAACCCGGGCCCCTATTGATCGCTTGGGGTCGCAAATTTTTTTTCGGGTTTTTGGTTTGAAGTGATGTTTTAGTCAGAACAACACAAGCTTTCCCCTCTTCTTTTTTAATCCCATAAATATTTTTTAAAAATTTAACAAAATTGAAAAAATTTAAAAAGCCTGTTTGGGCTAATTTGGTTATGGAAATTTTTTTATTGAATAGTTAAAAAATTTCCGTTTTATTTTTTTTTACACAAAAATGGGACACCAAAAAAAGACACGTTAAATCTGTTTTAGTTTGATTTTGGTTCTTATATTTTGGGAACCCATTTTTTTTAAGAATCATTTTGGAAAAATTTTTTTTTTCTTTTAGTTTTTTGAAAAATTTTGAAAAAACTCAAATGTTGCCCCTTTTTTCAAAAATTTTTTTTCCCCCATCTCAACTCCGCGAGATTTCTCGTAAGCAGGGAGGAGGAAAGGGTATGGGGAGGCCCCCCGTACTGCGCAGTAGCGCCAAAA